>JANIBP010000006.1:600000-1102368 GCA_024713535.1 Rhodotorula sphaerocarpa | reverse complement strand
ACCCTAACCCTAACCCTAACCCTAACCCTAACCCTAACCCTAACCCTAACCCTAACCCTAACCCTAACCCTAACCCTAACCCTAACCCTAACCCTAACCCTAACCCTAACCCTAAGGGTGGTCGGCGGCCCGAACTGCCGTACCGCGGCGGCGGCGCATCTGGCACGGCAGGCGGCCGTGGCGTCACCGTTGTTCGGCTCAAGCGCGGCGGCGGCGGCGGGGAACGCGGAAAGGCTGCGGGGCCCACGGTGGTCCGGCTGTTCGAATTTGAGGACCGCTGATCGTGCTGCATCAGCTCCGATCTCGGCCGGACACCGGAGCTGGCGCGTTCGGGTGGGAAGCGATAATGAGGAGAAATATCGCTGCTTCTAAAGGGATAAACTTGCTTGATCAGCTCATTGTCTCAGAGGCCAGAGCGTGCGCAACTCGAGGAGAACGTGGCGTACCGTCTCCGTCCCTCCTCAAGTCTCTCTTCGCTGCGGGAAGGAGCGTTACAGTTGGCATGAATTCAAGCACACCGACCTGCAACCAGAGCTTACCGCGCGTGGACTTGCGAGTCGGCGTCCGACGTCGCAGCCCCGCCGAATCTGGACGAGTCCGAAAGGTCCGAGTCGCTCTCGAGCGCAGACTCGGCGCCGGATGACGGATAGAAGGCGGGGGTGCTGCGGCTGAAGGAGCCAGTGCGGGGGAGGGGGCGTTCCGAGGTGCGCGGTGGGGTGGTCGAGTGGTCGCGGCGAGATGTTGCGACGTCGGAGAACGAGTTGTTCGCGTCCTCGTCGTCGGACCACGGCGGCGGGGCGTCTCGGTACTTCTTGGCAGCGAGACCAGCTGGATCGGGGCGCGCTGCCGGCGGGCGGTGATCGCGGCGCGGGTCGGTGGGGGGAATAGGCCGAATCGGCTCGGGACGAATCGGTGGCGAAAGGTCCGGCGGGACACGAGCAGAGTCGCGGCGCATAGATCGGATCGGCGGCACAGACTCGTCAGAATCAAAGGCATGATCGCTCGGATCTGTATCGAGGGGCGGCCGTAGTGAGCGCGCTGCAAACACTTCAAAGTCGCCTCCACCCCCCGACTCGGAAGCTTGCTCACCTGCTTCGGCCCGCGAGTCCTGGAGGCCCGCAACGTCTCGATGGTCTGATCGGACCGAGGTGGACGCAGGTACGGCCATCACGCGCGAGTCGGAGACGCGCGAGGCCGAGAGAGGGACCGAGCCGGTGACCGGCAGCTCGTGTTGACGTCCGAGCCGAGTCGGCACACTCTCCCTCTCCTCGCCGTCAGATTCGACGCCGAGCGGCAAGAAACCGGTAGCGCCGTCGCCCTTGTCGCGCGGCCGAGTCGATTCCTGCTCGCGGTCGTCCGCGTTTCCGCGAGAAGCCCTCGTGCGCTCCGAGCGGCGTGCGCGACCGCTCGACCCTTCAGGGCAATCGTACTCAGGTCCAGACTGCTCGCGAGGGGATATGACGTTCTGCGCCACCCGGTCACGTACGCGGTGGAGACCAGAGTCGACCGCTGCGGCGCTACGGGGGCGCACCGAGACGGGCGTCGGTGCTGCGGCCGAGTCGGCCAACGCAGCGTCACCGATGCCGACGCCATCGACGGGGTGTTCAGCTGCCTCGCGCGAGCGACGACCTGCGCGTTCGTCCCGCACGTCTCGGGCTGGCTGATCAAAGCGGCGAGATGGCGGAGCTGGCTCCCTGCGTCCTCGCTCCGAGTTCGGGTCTGCGGATGCGGGCCGGACGGGCGCCTGTCTGCTGCGATCAGGGCGGACGTCGCGCCCGGCCTGGTTGTCGTCGCCCGCCTCGCGAGTGGCGCGTCTTCCCGCTCGCCGACGACTGCGCTCCGACTCTGGGGGTCCGGGCGGGACAGACGCCTGGTCGCCGGGTTCCGTCTGCCGAGTAGCGCGTCTTGGCGGGTGCCGTCGGATGCGTTCCGGGTCTGTAGACTCGCGTAAAACGGAGACCCGATCGCTGTGGTCGCCTGCTTCCGCCTCACGAATGGCGCGCCTCGCCGCCTGCCGTCGACTGCGCTCTGGGTCTGCTGGCACGGCCCGGACGGATGCCCGCTCGTCGGGGTCGCCACGCTCGGCGCCGTGAGTAGCGCGTCTTACGGGCTGCCGTCGATCGCGCTCGGAGGTCTCGGGTTCGAGCCGAGCAGACGCTCGGTCTTCGTGGTCGGCTCGTGCCGCCTCGCGAGCCGCCCGCCTTGCAGCCCTCGCCGCCCGCCTCTGCGCGCGTTCCTCCTTGCGTCGACGACGCTCCTGGTCCTCCGCCTCATCCGGCCCCTCCGCGTCGGCCTCGGGATGCTCGGCGTCGCCTTTGAGCAGCGATCCGACAGACTTGAACCAGCTGCCGAGGACGGCCGTCGCAGTCTGCTTGACCGGCTCCGGCGGCGGCTGCTGCACGACCTCCGGGTCGAACGAGTCGTCGCGGCGAGGTTTCGCGCGCACCTCCCGCACACTCACCGAGGATCGACGGCGGGCTTTGAGCAGCGTCGACTCGCCACCGGCGGGGATGTCGAGGCCGGCATCGTCGAGGTCGCCGCGAACGAGGGTGTCGTCGTCGGAGCTGTCCTCGTGAGGACGATTTCGGCTGACTGAGCGCCAAGACGGTGTTCTTCTGAGCGGCGTAGGATCGGGACTGCCGCGTTCGCGTCTGGAGCGGCCGGATCGGCCACGCTCTTCTGCGCAAGGCCGGACGTTAGCCGTAGTCACTACGAGAAAACCGAGAGTGGACGCAGCACACACCTGCAGGCAAAGCTCGATTCGCTTTGTTGTGCTTCGATTGGACGCTGGCTGCCGGCGAAGCGGCGCGCGACGGCAGGGTGCTGTCGAGGTCCGATTCCTGGCCTCGGGATGACCTCGCTCGTGGCGCTGGCAAAGCAGAGGCGCCCTCTTCACTCGAGACGGAATTTCGGCGACTCTTCGTCTCGCGCCGGCCCCGAGAAGCCCGATCGACTCCGCCCTGATCCGATCCAGGCTCGTCGTCGGCACGAGCTGCCCTCGCTGGAGAGCCTCCCGATCCGCGACTTTTGCGGTGGGAGCGCGCGTTCGCCCGCTGCGCGGGGCTGTCTCGATCCCGACTTTGTGAGGCCGATGGGGAAGGTGAAGGCGAGCGAGCGGCCTCGGAACGCGCGATCCGGCGACCATGCGCGCGCGGCCATTCCGCTTCCGACGGACCCGGGCCGGGACTGCGACCGCGCGAGCCGGCCGAGCTGTTCGAAGGAGAGCGCGGATCGCCGGCTGAGGGGCGCTCCTGGTCGCGCCGCGCCGCCTCGTCGCCGACGGCGGAAGGAGACCGTCCGCCTCGAGATGGCGGGATCTTGCCGAGCGGTCGAGATTTGATGATCGGGTGAGCTGGCTCTGAAGGGTCGTCCGACTCGCTCCGGTCGTCGGGGGAAGGTGCAGGGACAGAGCCACCGCCCTTCGAGACAGGATCGCGCTGCGCTCTGCTCGATGAAATGCCGGGCTGCGTGGGTCGACTCGACTTGTCCGACGACGAGTCGCAGTCGTCGGAGACGCTAGACCGCTTAGGCTCGACCCGGTCGCCCCCAGCTTCGCCCTCCTCCGTCGGCGGTCGCGGCTTCCGGCTCGACCGCTTCGACGCCGCCGACGCCGGCGGCTGTTCCTCCGGCCGCGCCTCCTTCTTCGCAAGCCGGTCCGGCTCAAAGGGCGTCTCCTCCTGGTCCGAATCGTCCGAGAGCAGCCCGACCGCCGCCGCCGGCCTATCGAACCTCGGCCTCTTCTCGCGCTCGTCCTCCGCACTCTCGTCGCCGTCCACCCCGGACAAAGAGGACCTGCGCATCGAAGCGCGGGAGCTCGCGCGCGTCAAGGCCGCCGCTTCGAGCGCCTCGGGCGTCGCGGAGTAGGGGTCCGAGCCGGCCGCGGCGGGGGGCGGGTCGTTCTCGTCGCCGGCGCGGGAGTACGAGACGGAGCGGTCGCTGTAGGCGTGCTGTGGGCGGAGTTCGGAGGTGCGAGAGTCAGCACCGAGCGAGTTGAGCGAAGAGGTGAGGCAGCGCACCCAGGTGGCGACGTGCCGGTCCTCCTGGTAGATGTAAAGCGAGAGGTGCAGTTTCTGCAGGTGCGAAGCTGTCAGACCGGAGACTCAGCCACGCCGCCCCGCCCTGCCCCTCACCGGATCGCCGACCGAGCGGGCCCAGTTTCGGGTGAGGAGAGCATACATCCCCTCCTCGACCTCCCTCTCGCGCTCCCTCACGACCTCCCAGATGTAGCTCCCCTCCTTAAAATTCTGCTCGAGCCACCTCAGGACGCCTTTGCGCTGGACGTCCGTCTTGAGCGAGTCGGGCAAGTCGAGCGTTCCATCGGGCGCCGCGGCGGGATCTCCGGCTTCGAGTTCGTGCGCGAACGAGAGGTGCCGCGCCTCGGGCGGCGGGCGGCCTGCACAGAATTTGACGTGCAGGAACGGACCTTCCTTGCGGGTCGACATGGATTTGGGCGAGGACGCGAATAGGGAAGAGAGACGCTTCTTCGAAGCGGACCGGAAGCGACTCGACACTGCGGCCGGCGGTCAGCGGGGGGACGCTGCGTAAATGATCCCTTTGGTTAGAGTCATATGGAGGACTCACTGTGACGCCGTCTTCCCAACTGGCGAGCAGTCGGTGAGAGCAAGGAGCAGGAGTGGACGGCCGTCGAAGGCCAGGAGCAACTGCGCGGACAAGCCGCGGAAGTCCTAGGCCGAAGCGGTTGGTCGCCTCAGAGAACGGGCACGACTCGGTCTCGCCTAATTGAAGCACCAGCACTCGATGGATGACTCGCCAGAAGCGGAGCGAGCTGTTGCAGCGGCCAGACTGGCCCCCAGGAGCGCCGGAGAACTGTCGACTGCCCGCCGTGTCGGGCCCGGGGCGGAAGCATTTGTATAGCGGCAGGAATAGCGGACAAGCAGAGACCGATCATTGATGCGCTCGCTGGGCAAAATCTGACACTCTGCGGGCAAGCAGCAATCACGCGCAGCATGTCGTAGATCGAATGGACCGGCGGCGAGTGATCACGGCAGCATCTCCCCGACGCGCGGCCGCCAGACCTGAAGCGACCAGCCAAGGCGTAGACTGGGCACAGCGCCTCGACGGAGCAGGCATAGCGTGCCCCGTGCCGCCGTGCGGGACCGCCTGAGGGCACCTGATACCTGATGGCGCGATTGGAATTGGGTGGAAGTAATAAGTATGGCAGTATTGACGTGGTAATGCCTGGCTTATCGCGGCGGATTTGCCGCCGGACGAGAGCCGGACGCGCGCTGTGGGCTGGTCAGCAAACGAGCCGAGCGCCGTCCCCGAGAGCGTACGCAGCGTACAAGAGACTGCTCAGAGGCCCCGTGTGCTGCGCCTGCGCCCCTGCTTCGCCCGCCTCTGCGCCCGCGTGCGCCGCCGTGTGCGCCTGAGTGATCCCCCCGCCGCCGGCCGCTCTCCTCGCCGCCGCCGCCGCCGCCGCCGCCGCCGCCTGAGCGCTCGCCCCGTGAAGCAGAGGACATGGGCGCCTGCGCAAGCTGCTGCCGAGGTGAGTAGAGTGCGCCTCGCCCTGGGACGAACCCCCTTCCTGACCGCCGACCCCGCCCGCCCGCCAGCCTCGACGGCGCAGCAGCCGTACGAGCCGCTGTTGCTCGACAACGAGCGCGAAGCCGTCGCCGACCTGCTGCAGTACCTCGAGAACCGCCAGGATACCAACTTCTTCACCGGCGACCCCCTCCGCGCCCTCTCGACCCTCTCCTACTCGGACAACGTCGACCTGCAGAGGTCCGCCGCCCTCGCGTTCGCCGAAATCACCGAAAAGGATGTCCGCGAAGTCTCGCGCGAGACCCTCGAGCCGATCTTGTTCCTCCTCTCGTCCCACGACGTCGAGGTCCAGCGCGCCGCCTCGGCCGCACTCGGGAACCTCGCCGTCAACGCCGAGAACAAGGTCACCATCGTCCGCCTCGGCGGCCTCGAACCCCTGATCCGACAGATGCTCTCCCCCAACGTCGAGGTCCAGTGCAACGCAGTCGGCTGCATCACCAACCTCGCAACCCACGGTGAGCGGGCGGGTTCGCGCGGGCTGCCCTCGAACACTGGAGCCTGACCCTTGACCGCCTCCCCCAGACGACAACAAGAGCAAGATTGCGCGGTCCGGCGCACTCGGCCCGTTGACGCGGCTGGCGAAGAGCAAGGACATGCGGGTTCAGCGGAACGCGACCGGCGCCCTCCTGAACCAGACCCACACGGACGAGAACCGGCAACAGCTCGTCGCGGCGGGTGCGATCCCCGTCCTCGTCCAGCTCCTCTCCTCCACCGACACCGACGTGCAGTACTACTGCACCACTGCCATCTCCAACATTGCTGTCGACGCCGAGAACCGCCGGAAACTCCAAAACACCGAGCCGCGCCTCGTCGCCAACCTCATCGCCCTCATGGACTCGCAGTCCCTCAAGGTCCAGTGCCAGGCCGCCCTCGCCCTCCGAAACCTCGCCTCGGACGGTGCGTCTACTCGCGTCGTGGCACGCTGCCTGCCCTGCAGAGAGGCCTGGCTGACTCGCCCCAATTCAACCTTCGCAGAGCGGTACCAGGTCGACATTGTCAAGCACAACGGCCTGCCGGCGCTCCTCCGCCTCTTGAAATCTTCCTTCCTCCCGCTCGTCCTCTCGGCCGCCGCTTGCGTCCGGAACGTCTCGATCCACCCGCAGAACGAGTCGCCCATCATCGAGGCCGGCTTCCTCGGGCCCCTCGTCGACCTGGTGGGTGCACAAGAGCGGTCCATACAGAAGGAGACCTCCGCTGACCTTTGGCCGCCTCCCGCAGCTCGCCTTTGACGAGCACGAAGAGATCCAGTGCCACGCGATCTCGACGCTGCGGAACCTCGCCGCCTCGTCCGAGGCGAACAAGCGCTCGATCGTCGACGCTGGCGCGGCAGAACGGATCCGCGACTTGGTACTGCGCGTGCCGGTCACGGTTCAGTCCGAGATGACGGCGTGCGCGGCCGTGCTCGGCCTGTCGGAGGAGATCAAGACGGAGCTGCTCGATGCGGGCATGCTCGAGTCTCTGATCCCGCTGACGGCCTCGCCGTCCGTCGAGGTGCGTGGGCGTGGCCGCACTTACGGTTGAGCGGAGTACGTACACTGACGCACCCGCCGCAGGTCATGGGCAACTCGGCCGCGGCGATCGGCAACCTCTCGTCCAAATGCGACTCGTACGACGCGTTCGTGACCTCGTGGACCAGTGCGTCGGCTGCCTAGAACGCTCCCACATAGTGTGACTGACCCAAGCTCCGCGCGCAGCTCCGGAAGGCGGTCTTCGCGGGTACCTGGAGCGGTTCCTGCGGAGCGAGGACTCGACGTTCAACCACATCGCGATCTGGACGCTCGTGCAGCTGCTCGAGTCGCAAGATCCGGCGCTCGTGGACCAGATCCGGGCGAGTCAGGAGCTGTTGAAGCTCGTGCGGGAGATTGCGGCGCGGCCGACGCCCGAGGCGGACCAGGCCGAGGCGGAGGAGGCGAGCTTGGATGGCGAGCGGGAGATTGTCGAGCTGGCCAAGACGGCGCTCGAGCTCCTCGAAGACGCATAGCGTCGCCGACGCATACGCTCGGCCTCACCTCCCTCACGGACTTTTTTCTTCCCTTCTCTGCCTGGCCGCCGCGGGTGCGCTCCGATCCGCCTCCGGCTTCCGCTCTCTCGCCCGCCTCGCCGATTTCCGTTCGTGTGTGATGTATACCATAATCTCCTCTTGCGTGCCCCGCCCCTTTCTACCTTGCCTGCCTTCCTTGCCTGCTCTGATATCCGCGCCCGTCCTCTGTTCTTTTCCGTTCTCTTTGCAATCCCGAATGTGGCCGTTCCAAATCTTGCCGTGGGTGGGACTGGGCGCACTATCTGACTCCATTAGCATCCGGGAGCATCACGACCAAGGACAAAGTTGTATTTGCGGGTAATCGCCGCGGAAGCCGACCTTGTTTAAATTACCGCCGACTTGAGAACCTGCCGACTGGACCACTTCTGCCCGCGCACAATCACGATGGCCCCGTTGACGGCGCTTCACCGGCAGACGGTGCCGCCGTCGGGCCACTCGCTCGCCGTCTCGTGTGCGCTGGCGACGCGCGGGGCGACCGCCGAGGCGCACTTGGTGACGGCGCGCAACAATGTTCTCCGCGTCTACCGCGTCAATACGCACGCTAATCGCCTCGAACACGTTGCGAGCCGACAGCTGCACGGGCGCATTACGGC
This sequence comes from Rhodotorula sphaerocarpa, assembly GCA_024713535.1. Lineage (NCBI taxonomy): Eukaryota > Fungi > Basidiomycota > Microbotryomycetes > Sporidiobolales > Sporidiobolaceae > Rhodotorula > Rhodotorula sphaerocarpa. The sequence continues at coordinate 1,094,172 of JANIBP010000006.1, read as the reverse complement.
CGTGCGGGCAATCCGGACGCTCGGACGGGAAGACCGGCTCGTCGTCGCCGTGCACCACGCCAAGATGGTCCTCCTCGAGTGGGAACCGCACGCACACGACCTCGTGCCCGTCTCGCTCCACACGTACGAGAAGCTCCCGCAGGTCGACGACGAACGCGACGCCCAGCTCGCCGTAGACCCCGCCGGTCGCCTCGTCGCCCTCCTCCTCCCGACCAACTCGGGCGGAGACGCAACTCTCGCCTTGCTGCCCTTCTTCACCGAGGAACTCGACTATGCCCAGCTCGGGATCGACGCCGAGTCGAGCGCGATCCCTTACGCCCCCTCCCACCTCGTCCCGCTCGCTTCCCTCACTCAGCCGCCGACGGTCGCGGCCGGGACGCCGAACGCCCTGACCAGCACCGGAACGCCCCCGATCCGGAATGTCGTCTCGATGCACTTCCTGCCTGGCTTCACTGAGCCGACGGTCGCGGTCCTCTACGCCCCCGACTGGACCTGGGCCGGCCGCCTCGAGTACCTCGCCCAAAACTACCTCGTCTCGCTCGTGACGCTGTCGTCCAAGTCGGCCGCCGAGGGCGGCGGGACCCGCGCCGTCGTCATCTCGACTTCGCCACCGCTGCCATACTCGTGCCTCTCGCTCGCGCCCTGCCCGACCGCCCTTGGAGGGACCGGAGGCGTCCTCGTCACCACCGCCAACGGCCTCTTGTATGTCGACGCCCAGTCGGGCCGCGTCGTCGCCGCCCCCGTCAACGGCTGGTTCGCGCGCGACTACCCGCCCGGGCGGCCCAAACCGGCCGGGCTCGCTGCTTCTACTCCGGACCAGCCGACCCTGCGCGAGCGCTTGGAAGGCTCACAGGTCGAGTTCTACACGCACGCGACCGCGACCGAGAACGACCGCGACGATGCCGACGCGGCCTCTGCGCCCCCGCCGCGGGCGCTCGTCTGGTGCCGCTCCGGCGCCGTCATCGACGTCGCGTTCACCCTCACCGGCCGCACGATCGCGTCGATGCAGCTCGAGCGGGTCGCGGACGCAGGGGCGCTCACGGGCGGAGGAGCGGCGACGATGCTCCGAATCGCGTCGAGACCTGGCCGAGAGGGCTGGCTCTTTGTGGGCAGCGAGACCGGGTCGAGCGCCCTCCTGAAGTGGTCCCTCCCGGTGTCCGGAGGGCCCGACGCAACGGCCGACGGCGAACGCAAAGTCTTGAGCATGCTGGCTGCGTCGGGCTCCAACCCTACGAACGGGACAAAAGCCGAGCAGGACATGGATGTCGACGCGGATGAAGACGGTGCGTCGGGGCGGGACAACGCGGGGACGCTTTCGATCGCTGACTGGTGCGCCCGCGTACAGACATCTACGGGGACTCGACTGCGTCCGGCAAGGCGAACGGCACCGTGGAGAACGCCGCGGCGGCGATCGACCCGTCTGCGCTCGCTTCGCTCGCGTCGGCGCTTGCCGTCCAGTCGGGTGGTTCGGCCTCGAAACTCGGCAAAGTTCAATTGCAGGTGCTCGACACGCTGCCGGGCTATGGTGCAATTCGAAACATGACGACGGGCGCAGTCGACCCGGAGGTGAGTTCTGGCGAGTTTTGCTCCTTGCGCATCCGTGTGCTCATGCCAAGTGGCGCCTTGCTCTCAGTCTCCGGCCGAACTCGTCGCGTCGACGGGTGCGGGCAAGGCCGCAGGCTTGACCGTCTTCCGGGTGAGTCGGACGTGCGGCGCAGTTCGATCCGCGACTAAAGAGTCTGATCCGCTCCCCGCAGCGCAACATGTCTCTCATTGACCGCCGGCCTCTCCATCTACCCGGGAGCGCTGCCGTCGCTACCGAAAGCGCGCAGGTGCCCTTCATGCCGACGGTCGGGCTCTGGCGGATACAGCTTGCGCCGGCTGTCGACGAGTCGCGGCAAGAGGTCTGGATCGCAAGCGATGCAGAGCAGACGTTGGTGCGTCTGCTCTACTCCCGATCAGTACCGTGGAACCTACTCTGACGCCACGTTGCAGTTCCTGCGGCCCGCTCGTCCGGCGCTCGAGGTCGTTCATGAGCTGCCCGACCGGTCCGTTCTCGCGGCTGTCGCGCTCGATGGCGGCAACTACCTCGCGACCGTGACGCGCGAAACCATCACGGTGTACGACGCCGAGCTGAACGAGGTCCAGAGCCTCGCCTTGCCGCATCCCCTCCACCCTGCCGCCCACCACCCGCACGTCTCGTCCACCGCCGCTCAACTCATCATCCATGCTCCCGTCTCGCCTGGCGCTCGCGCCCGGACAGACCCGCTCGTCTACACCTTCGACGCCGCAAGTCGTCAGCTCTTCCCCCTCGACCTCGACGCTTTCGACCTCGCGCCGGCACCGGACGCCGCAGCACGGCGAGCCGGAAAACGGAGCGCCGTCTTCTGCGATTCGTTGGAGGCAATACCGCTCGCACGGCCGTCTGTCTCTCAGCTCGATGGCTCTCTCGCGACGGGGCCGCCGAAGCCTGCGGAGAATGGGATGGAGGACGACGAGGACGAGCTGTACGGAGGCGGTGGCGACGGCGACGGCGCCGCGAACGGCAAGACTGCGAATGGATCCGAGCCAGAGCTCGACGCGACGGTTCGGCCGCAAGAGCTTGGAGCGGAGCGGTGGGAGTGGATTGCCGAGATCGACAGCAAGGGAGACATGAAGGTGCGTCTCTCGCTCGGGTGCCCCTGCCCCGGACGCAGCTGACAAGACCGCATCGCCAGGTCCGCTTGTTGCCCTCTGTTGTCGAAGTCTTCTCTTCCTCGGCCGTTACGCTTCTCCCGAACGTCATCTCGGACGGCGAGACGGAGCGGACCATCGCCGAGAACGTCGACGAGGACGACGTCAAAGTCGACCGCATAAGTGTTGCCTACATCGGACCGAACGGGCGTGAAGCGGTCCACCTCCTTGTAAGCACGTTCGTAGTCGCCGCTCTCTTCGGACCATCACTGACACGCGTGCGGTTGCAGATCTTGTTGACGAATGGCCAACTCGCGCTGTACGAGGCTCACCCGTCGCTGACGGCTGTATCAACGGTCAACGGTGGAGCCATGCCGCGTCTGGCGTGTCGCTTCGTCAAGACGGCGATTCGACATCTGGCCTCGGGCCCGGCACGGCGCAAAGGACCCGCAGCCTCGGATCTGCCGCCACCACGACGAGACTTCCGGTCATTCCGAGCGGTCGGTGGCCACGCCGGCGTGTTCGTGCTGGGCGAAGAGGCGGTCTGGATCCTGAAGGGCGAGCACGGCCCGGTGCGGTGTTTCGAGCATGGCGAGCGGGGCGTCTACGGGTTCTGCGAGCTGGCGGGCGGCATGCAGCAGGACGAGCTCGAGGGACCGATGGAGGGAGATGAGGCGGCGATACAGACTCGTCAGGTGCGTGTGCGGCCATGTTGGCGGGTCTCACCTACCCGACCGCTGATACAGCAACCCTTTCCCAGGGCCTCGCCATCGCGCGGATGCCCCGAGACCTGGTTCTGGACGCGCCATTACCCTATACCCTCGTTCCGAAGGACCGCGTCTATTCCCACATCGCCTTCGACAACCTGAGCGGGCTGCATGTCGGCGCGACCTTGCACGAAACGAAATTCGTCGCTTTCGATGAGGAGGGTCAGCCGCTCTGGAAGGAGCGAGGTGAGTTTGCCGGTTGCGCGGGAACTGTCCGGCCCGGACTGATCCCAGCCTCCGCAGATCCGGAGCTTGTGGGGCCGTCCGTACATCGGTCTACGCTCGAGCTGCTTAGACCGGGATCGTGGGAGGCGATTCACGGGTGAGTTGGATCCCGACCTGCACGGGACAGAAACTCATGCCGTCCTACACCCGCAGATACGAGTTCCGCCAGAACGAGTTCGTCACCTCGCTCAAGTCCGTCGCCCTCGAGTCAAAGAGCTCCAAAACGGGGCTTCGGGACTTTATTGCAGTCGGCACAGCCGTCTCGCGTGCGGAAGACTTGACCATCAAGGGAGGCGTACGTCTGATCTTCGTCCCAGGAAAATAATTTCGCGTGACTGACGCCTGCATTCCGCAGATCTACATCTTCGAGGTCGTCGCGGTGAACCCGCACCCCTCAGCGCCGCAGCTGGATCACGAGATCCGATTGATGTACTTCGAAGACGCCAAGGCGGCGGTCAACAACGTCTGCGACCTGAACGGCTACCTCTTCCTCTCGATGGGTCAGAAGCTGTACGCCCGCGCGTTCGAGCAGGACGAGTTCCTCCTGGCGATCGGGTTCCTCGACGTCGGCGTCCACGTCACGACCTTGACAGGGCTCAAAAATTTCCTCCTAATCGGCGACGAGCAGCAGAGCATTTCGCTCGTGGCGTTCCAGGTGCGCGAAGTTTCTTTACCGTCGCGGAAGCTCGCCTGCTCACGAGTCCTGCGCAGGAGGATCCGTACAAGCTCGTCATGCTCGGTCGCGACTTCCGACCTTCGCGCGTCGGCGGCGCCAACTTTATCGTCAACGAAGGCAAGCTCGCCTTCGTCTCGAACGATGATCGCGGCGTGCTCCGCCTCTTCGAGTACGACCCGACGAGTGAGTTCTCGCGCGCCCTGGCTCTCAAGCGCGACTGCCTCGCTAACCCAATCCGCAGACATCGCCTCATACGCCGGCCATCGCCTCATGTGCCGCACCGAGTATGCGGCCGGATCCGACTCGTACGCCTCGACCTTGTTTGCGAAACATCAGCCGAACGAAGATGCCAAGCAGAATGGCATCCTATACGGTGAGCGTGCTTCTCGGTCCGCGCAGAAAGTTTTCCGCGGGCTGAACGAGCCTCGTCCTTGCAGGCGGTCTCGACGGCTCGCTCTTCACGCTGGTCCCGGTGCGAGACGCCGTATTCAAGCGTCTTCAGTCCTTGCAAGCGACGATGGTGCGGCACGTCCTACATTTCGCCGGCCTGAACCCGCGCGGCTACCGGTGAGCATTCTTCCCTGCGCTCGATTTATGGCTAGACCGCTCACGAAGCCTCGCCGACCTCCGACAGGATCGTCAAGAACGACTCGATCTCGCGAGCAATCACCAAGGGCATTCTCGACGGCGACCTCCTCGCCGCGTTCGAATACTTGTCGCTCGACCAGCAGATGGAGTTGGCGCAGGCCGTCGGGACCGACCCCGATACCGTCCTTGCCAATTTGCGTAACCTTCGCGGATACGAATAGGCCTCCGGTGCAGTGTAGTAGTCATTTCAGGGAGGAAGATAACCGTGTTGTCACAGTAGAAAACGCATTACCCATCGCAACGACGATACCTTGTTCACACACCATGGCGGGCAGAGGCTTTGAGAGGCGGGCTCATGAGACCGCCGCCGAGGAACGTGGGGATCTTGGACGAAAACGAAGACAAGCGCCGGCGGGCGTTCGGGTGCGACGTCGTCGGCGTGCTGGGGTCCAGCTTAGGCTGTGGCTCGCTGCGAGGCGGCAATGGCGACTGGGTTGCGCCGGGAGTGGCGGGTGCGTCGCGGCTCTCCCTTCGAGCGATACGTTCCTCCGCCGGTCCTGGCTGTTCCGGGACGAGATCGTCGGCCGCGCGGCTCGCCTCTACTGGTCCCGAGTCGGCCTCGACAAGGCCCTCCTCCGGCTCGTCCGCCGCTCCATCCGTCTCTCGCGGCCCCCCGAGCTCGTCGACGTGCCCGTGCCGCTTGACGACTTCCCCGAGCCTCGACGCCGGCTCTTCCTCCGTCGGCGACTGCGGCTCCTCGTGTCCCGCCGCACTGCGGCCGCGCAGGAGCTCAATCGGGCAGCGGTATCGGTCCTCCTTTTCCGCAAGCGCCGCGGACTGCTTGCACGCAGCGCGGCGTGCCTCCCGTTTCTCCGCCTCCTCCCGGATCCTCTGCGCCCCACGGCTCCACTTTTCCTCATAGTCTCCGGAGCGAGTCGTTTCAGAGCCGTATACCGCCGCGGGCTCGCAGTCGGGACAGCAAGGGAGCAGGGGAACGACGTCGGAGGCGGCCGGAGAGGTCGGTTCGTGGTAAGGTGGCGGCGGTGGGGACCGGACTCGTGCCAAGGTCGGGAAATGTCCTTGCTCGGTAGCGGCTGTGCGAAGCGGTGCGGCCGGTGGAGGAGAGGTGCTGGGCGAGAGCGAGCGGCTGCGGAGGATCGACCGCGGACAGCACGCCGAGGACGTGGGCGAGGTGGCGGTCTCGATGCTGCGCGTGCTCGACCGTTTGATCGTCGGCAGCTTCAGGCGCAGTCGCGGCGGAACGGAAGTAGGTGTATCTGCAAGGACAACCGCCGCTGCCTCTGGGTTCTTGGGATCCAGGCCGTCGTCTGCAGAACCCGTCGACCCGCCCCGCGGACGACTCGACGACGAGCTCGCCGAGCGAGCCCGAGTCCGTCCGAAAGAACCGCATCGGTCCGGAGACGACTCGCGGACATAGCTCCTCCTGCTCGAACAGACGCCTCCGCCGGCCGACGGCGAGTTCAGGAAGGGCTCGAGCGAGGCCGTGAACCCGTTCAGGACCGAGTGCCACGCCTTGGCGGTCGCATCGCCGATCTGTGGCGTGTCCCAGCTGACATCGCAACCCATTTGGCGTCAGTGCAAGGCTCCAAGGACAAAAGGGAAGAGGGAGGCAGACCGGGGAAGGTCACGAGACCCAGAAGAGGAAAGGGGGTTCCGGAGGACTCACCTGTACGTCCTGACGCCGACTTTGCGTTTCCGGTGCGCGAGCTCCTCCCGGGCACTAGCGACCATCGCCTGTTCCGCTTCTCCTTCCGGCGCGGTCGTTATCCTGAGAGCGAACGGGTGGAACGAGACGTGCGGGCCTGCGCGGAGACTTTGTCCGGCCGGATCTTTCAGCGACGAGGACGCGGACGAGCCCGCATCGAGGCGCCCGAGGAAGCCAAGCGCGGGCGTGTGATGCTGTGACAGCTCCTGCATGGCCTTTGCGGGTGTGAGGCGCGAGAGAGCGTAACTAAGAGTTCATCAGTCAAGTTGGCTCATCAAGTGCCGATCGCCCCCACATTCGGGACCAAAGCACGCCGAGGCGGGGCGCGAATTGATCGAGCCGCTTCCCTCGCTCGCACCTCAGGTGAGAGGCGAAAACGGGTTCTATTGGAAGCGAGAGTCTACGCCAAGACAGGCATCAGTCGAACCGGAGCACCTGGATCTCGTCTCCGGCATCGCCGACGCGACGGCTCGAAGGAGTCACGCCCCCCGCGACTGGACCCTGCTGCAGCAACAGGATCTTGTCCTCGTCGACCCAGACGCGCTTCACCCGCCGGGGTCGGGCTCCCACCGCCACAACATCTCCGTCGTCTTCATCGAGGTCGCCGCCCGCCGCCGGGGCGGTGGTGCCAGCTTGAGCCTGAGCCTGCGCCTGCGTCCGGTCCGTCCGACGCCGCTTCAAGCGGTGCCAGTCGCCCAACCCCCGCTCCCGGCCTCCTTCCTCCTCCTCCGTCGCAGCTGTCAGCCCGGCGCGTCGTACCGAAACGTCGAGATCCTCGTCCGTCGCGCTCGGCGGTCGGCTCCTTCGCCGCCTTTTCGCTGCCGCCGCCGACGACGACGATGACGACGCCGACGGCGAGAGGTGCCAGACCTTGACCGCGCCGTCGTCGCCCGCGCTGACGCACCTTATCGTCCCGCCCGACTGCCTCGGAGCGCCCGATCGCGCCGAGGACGAGGACGACGAGGATCCGCCCCGAGCTGCCGCTGCTGCTCTCGCCGCCGCAGAGGGTTCCTCCTCCTCCTCGGGCGGCCGAATCGCAGGCAAGAGCGCGACGCTCGCGACGCGGGCCGTGTGCCCGAACAAGGTCCGGCAGTGCACGAGCTCGAGGCTCGTCAAAGGCGCAGAGTGTTTCCCGCCAGCTGCGGCTGAACTGGACTCGGCTCTTGCGGCGCCTGCACCCACGCCTGCGCCAGCCAAGCGGTACACCGCCGGGAACATGGCCGTCGTCGACGACCTTGGGCCCCGCCTCGACTGCGTCCGACCTGCCCCTTCGTCCGCCCTAGACGGCGACTCGAGCACCTCGTACACATCGATCGTGTTATCGACCCGACTCGTCACCACGAACGGGTGCGCGTACTCGATGCTTGTGACCGGGCTCGCCTGCGCCGGCCCAGCCATCGCGCGCAAGGGCGCTTCTCCGCCCGAAGCGGCGAGCGGCGCCGACCGGCGGGGCGTCGTCGGCAACGGCATCTGCGCCGGCAGAGCCGTCACGTGCCGGGCCGTGACCGAAAGCGGCGGTGACGCATGCGCGCGCGGCGACGAAGCGGGCGGGACCGCCACCTCGAAGAGCTGCAATCCGACGGTCCAGCTCGCAGGAAAGACGGGCGTCGAGTACGCGAGCGCGGCGCGAAAGAGGGATGGGCAATCGCCTCCCGCACTGTCGCTGGGATCTGCGCCGACGGGCCGAGGACCCGCCGGCGTTAGGGTGAGGACGACCGGCGCCCACCGCTCGCCACTCTGCAGCGGCGTCTCGGTCTCGTCGACAAGGACCCTCCTCCCTCCCGGCCCCCGCTTGGCGTCCGCGTCGGCGCCGGCGTCGGACAAGCGCAAGAAGCGCAGCGTGAGGGACTCGGTCAGGGTGAAGAGCAAGGGCCAGTGCAGCCGCGCGTGAACGACGGGATCGAGCGAAGACCCGTGGGCGATCCGATGTCGAGTCGGAGTTGGGATTGGGGTCGGGACGTGGTAGTGCGGCGCGAGGCCGGTCGCGAGCGATGTAAAGACCTCTTCGGCGCGGAAGCGGTCTCCATCGCCATCGGAGGCGGAGGGAGAGGAGGGGAGCGCGAGACGAAAGAGGGCGTACTGTCCCGTCGAGTAAAACAGAGCGACGAGGAGCGCCGTCGTACCCTGCTCCTCCTCACCCCGATCATGTGCGCTCGCGCCCCCGTCGATGCACATCTCGGTCAAGCGCAGCGACGCAGGCCGGACCTCGCGCGCTCGCTCGGCGTAAAAGCCGCGAAGGCGGTCCGAGCCGAAACTGCCGAGGACGGTCGATCCCCCACCGGGGAGGGTCTGGTGGACCGTCACGGACGGGTACCAGGCATCTTCGTCGTCGTCGTCAGGGTGGAGGTCTGCGCGCGAGGCGGTGAGGAGAAATTGCCGGTGGAACTGGATCAGGGTGTCGTCGTCGTCCTCCTCCTCGCGCGGCGGGGTCGAGCCAGAACGCCCATGCGAGCGACTCGCTCGCAGGAGTTCCTCCTCGTCACCGCCCGCTACAGGTGCCGGGGGCAACACCGCCCTCCTCAAGTTCCTCGTTGCGAGGGTCGTCGCGCGCGCGGATCCGTTCCTCCAATTGGTCGAGATCTGGTACAGCTCGCGCCAGGGTCGCGAGCGGGCGACGGGCCCGCCGAGGGCGGCGGAGCGGCGGACAGAGGGCGAGGCGTACGTGCGGAGGTACAATCCGCGCCAGAGCTGTCCCGCGTTCCTCTCGCCGTCAGTCAGCGGGCGCTCCTCCTTCACGAGCGCTCGTCGCGGAGTACGTGCGTACCTGGGGGTCTTGGGCGAGGCGGTGCCAGGCGGTCGAGACGCGGGATACGCGGACGAGGTCGGCGGCGTCGAGGAACGAGAGGCAGCGAATCAAGACTTCTTCGGAGAGGGAGCCTTCGAGCGAGTGCAGCCGAGGTAGCAGACTGGCGGGAGGAGCGGTGTGGGCGTGTCTGCGGGCGATACGGCGCCAGTGTTAGCGTTCGGCTGCGGGTGGCGGTTCCAGATCGAATTGGTCACGGGGCGTTCCCGGGCTTCGGAGGCAGTATGGGCGCCGTACGTAGATGGTTTGAAGCGCAGTGTGCCCTTCTTCGGGCGCCCTGAGCGCTGTGGCTGCGTTGAGGAGTGAGGTGGAGGTGCCGCTCCACTTGCGGCGATGAGCGAGGGTGAAGTTGCCGGTGAAGCTGGCGGACTGGGCGAGCGCCGGCGCTTCGGTGGAGGCATTCTGGTTGGAGTACCTGCCCAAGCTGGAGCGGTACAGTACGCGGAGGAGCCGAGAGAAGGACTCCAGTCCAGGTCCAGGTCCCTCCTTGACTTTCAGATTACTGTACGCGACGTAGACTCGACGATGTTTGGCTGGGGCAGCTCGCGCGAGAGCAGCGCTTCTGCAGCAGCAACGGAGACAGCGGCTACGCCCGGCCTGCCGCTGCCGCCTCCGCCGGCGAACCGTACATTGGAATCGCTCGTGCAGGAGGAGCTTCCGATCCAGCGACACAGCGTCCAGATGGAAGGCGGAATGCCCTCGTGCCTCACTCTCTTCGACCAGTTCTTCCTCTGCTACTGTGCGCACCGCGCTACGCCCCGCTCCATGACTATGTAAACTGATACCCTCCCGCCCTCGCAGCCCTCGGCTCGCAGATCAAGTCGGTGTACCGCCACGGCACCCCGCGCGACTGCATGCCCAAGTTCGAAGACTTCAAGTTCTGCATGTCCGTCAAGGGCCTCGCGGACGACCGCAGGGACGAGGTCTGGGCCCACCGCCGCGCAGAGTGGTGGGCTCGCCGCCGCCTCGGAAAGAGCAGCGAAGACGTCTGGGACGCCCGCAGGTGGGTCTCTGGGGGGCTATCTCGTCGCGTTGGGTAAGGCAAGACTGACGCTTGGTACCCTCGCAGGGACGTGTACTCGGACCCGCTCGACGAGAAGCGCCGGCCGCGCGCACTCGAAGCCACTGACGCCACCGCCGCAGGCTCCACCGGACCCGCACCCGCAGCAGCAGCAACAGCAGCAGCAGCAGCAGCGTGAGCAGCCACCTCTGTCGCTCCAAGCCGGGGTGCCGAACCGGCGGGCGGGGCGAGCGATTGCGCCGTTGTCAATCGCATTGCGGATCGCTCGGAACCAGGCGATGAAATCGGAAACCTACCGGTCGCCGACGGTTCGTTGCCTGTACACTCCATGTTGTCATCATTTATCTACCTTTTTGCAGGCCGGAGCGGGCCGGGTCGGAGGCTCAGCGCACAATGGAGAGGAGTTGGGGTCCAGGTCAGGTCGGGAAGAAGTATTATTTTCCCTCTCGTGTCTAGCCTTGGCTTGGCACTCTTTTCCGCCTCATACGTCTCCCGTACGTGCCTCGTGCAAATGGGACTTGAAACCGGCGAGAAAGCGCAGAGGACGGGCTCGGGCGGCTCCCTCTCGCCTCGCTTATCTTCCGCCCATTACAAGCGAGCATGGGAATCCTGTCGTGCCTCGCTCCCTGGCTCACTGCCGACAAAGCCGCTACTTCGCACTCCTCCGTGTACTCGGACTCGACGCTCGTCGGCTCCGTGCGCGCGGAGAAAGCCGAGGCGAAAGAACTCGAAGTGGAGCGCCATGCGGTTACCGTGCACGCAGACTCGCTGCTCACCGGCGCGGACAAGGCTCGCCTGCGCAGCCGCTTGCTCGCGTTGAGGGCCGAGCTCGAGGACTACAAGCTCGATGCTTAGTGCGCTCACTGCTTGCGGGCAGTATCAAGAGTGTCGCCGGGCTCACAGAACGGTTTCGGAAACAGTGTCGTCCCGACCGCCGACGCGCACCAGAGCGAGTGAGTCTAATACGCAGAGTGATTGGTACATTCCAGCTGACGCATTGAGTCGCCCTCAGATGGGTCGCCCCGTGCGACCAGCGCCGGCACTGGCTCACCGGGTCCGCAGTCCTCCCCCCCTCCCTCCCTCCCTCTCTCCAAGCCATGACCTGACCGCACGCGGCCCCTCCCGCAGCTTCACCGGCTCGGCCGGCACCGCCCTCGTGACCCGCACTTCGGCGCACCTTTTCGTCGACACGCGCTACTGGGTCCAAGCCTCGAAGCAAGTCGACCCCGAGAGCTGGACGGTCGAAAAGGTCGGAAAGAAGGACGTCAAGAGTTGGGCGGAGTGGGTCCTGACGGTCAGTTTTGGGCTTCTCTTTACGGCGGAAAAGGACTGGGGACTGAGATAGAGGAGGGGGGGGGGAGCAGCTCGACGAGGGGAGCAGGATCGGAATCGACGCCGCCCTCCTCGATTACCGTGAGCCTACAGTATCTCGAATCGCTCTGGACCACTCCCTGAGAGCCGAACTCACCCTGCACTTGCCGACAGAGACGGGCAAGTCCCTCTCGGAGGCGACACGCCAGCACAACCTCGACCTTGTCTTCCCCGCCGAGAACCTCGTCGACCGCATCTGGGAGGATCGCCCCGCACGCACGCACGAGCCGATCCGCGTCCATCCGCTTGAGTTTACCGGTGCGTGGCTCTTACAAGGAGGAGATGCCGGCTTTTTGAGAGCTTTCTGACGGGTCCCCGGCTGCGGCGCTCCCTTTCCGTAGGCAAGGATGCCGCGGATAAGCTCGCCGACCTGCGCGCCTGGCTCGCTCAACAGACCTTCACCGCTTCCTCTCCCCGCGAAGACCCCAGCGCGAAGCTGGCCCCCGGACCTTACTACCTCCTCAGCTCGCTGAACCCGATCGCGTGGTTCCTGAACCTGCGCGGCAGCGACATCGCGTACGATCCCGTCTTCTACGCCTACGTTCTCGTCTCCCCTGCCTCCTTCACTGTGTGGCTCCAGGCTGAGAGTGTCGGGGACGAGGTCCGGGAGGCGGTTGAGCGGGTCGGGGGAGAGGTGCGCGCGTATGGGGAGGCGATGCGGGAGATCCCGGAGCGGGTTCAGGAGAAGGGAGGGGTGCTTGTGACGGATGGGACGGTCAGCTGGGCCGTCGTTGACCGAGTCGGTCAGGTCAGTGCCCCGCACGAGTGTGTCTGTCTTTTCCCGACTGACAGCATCGATGTGCACGTCCTTGTGCCCGCCTCCCGCAGGACCGAGTCAAAATTGTCAAGTCGCCCGTCGAGGCGGCTCAAGCGATCAAGAACTGTGTCGAGATCGAAGGGTTCCGGAAGGCGTACCTCCGCGACGGCGCCGCCTGGGTGAGTCCCTCCCTCCCGCTCCTCCCTCTCAGGTCGATGATGTTCACAGACTGACGCGATGATCCGCGCACCCCGAATAGGCTTGCTGGCAAGCATGGCTCGAAGAGCAGATGGACCAGGGCAGGGAGGTGACCGAGTGGGACGCGGCGGAGGAACTGACCAAGTACCGCGCGCCACTCGAGAATTTTGCCGGCGTACGTGCTTTCTCGAGTCGGACTCGGCTGGTCTCTGACACGTATTCCGAGACTTGCTGACCTGTCTGTCTGACTGGGCCGCAGCTGGCGTACGAGAACATCTCGGCGACGGGCCAGAATGCCGGTGCGGCCTCTGTCCCAGAAGCCTTCTTTCGCTCTCTTAGAGCTGACTCCCTCCACACTCGCACAAATACCAGCCCTGCCACACTACCAGCCCTCGCCCGCCCGGCCCACCCCGATCTCCCTCTCGAGCCCGTACCTGAACGATTCAGGCGCGCAATACCTCGACGGCACGATCGACACGACCCGGACGATGCACTTCGGGCGTCCGACTCGAGGGCAGATGCGCGCGTTCACGCGCGTGCTGCAGGGTCATATCGCGGTCGATGTGGCTGTCTTTCCCGAGGGCTCGACGGGCGATCAGCTCGATACGCTCGCGCGGGCGCCGCTGTGGCGCGATGGGATGAACTAGTGAGTGTCGCTCTGATCCATCGACCGACCGAAAGGATTGGATTCATCGTCCCTGTGCGTCCGCCTTTGCAGCGGACATGGGACCGGCCACGGCGTCGGCGAGTATCTTTCGGTCCACGAGTCACAAGTCGGGATCGCGCACAGCGCGTCCTACTTTGGTGAGCGACCCGCATCTCTCTCCGCATCCTTCTGCTGCCTGACTATCGCTCGCGCACCCATTCTGACTCCCGTCTTCGCTCTGATCCGACCGCGCAGGTTCGCCCCTCGCTCCGGGGCACATCACCTCGAACGAGCCGGGCTTCTACGAAGAAGGCTCGTTCGGGATCCGGCTCGAGAGCGTCCTCGTCGTCCAAGAGGTGCAGACTCGGAGGCAGTTCGGCGACCGCCGGTGGCTCGGCTTCGAGCGATTGACGACCGTGAGTCCGGAACCCTGCCCTCCCTTCTTCCCTCCGTCCTACGGGCCTCGCCCGGACGGTCCTCCCGAACTGTGCTCGGATGTGTAGCCAGCACTCACCGCTGTGACTCCCCGTCCGCCACCCCCTCTCTCGCAGGTCCCGATCCAGACGCGCATGATCGACTGGAAACTCCTCTCCGCGGAGGAGAAGGCGTGGGTCAAGGAGCACAACCGGACTTGCGCGCGAAAGTTGCTGCCACTCGTGAAGGGGAAGGGGGACAAGCGCGCGGAGAAGTGGCTCAAGAAGTACTTGTAGATGGAGGCCGCGGTGTGAAAGGGTACGGTAGAGTTCAATTGGTGGGAGCGACAAGTCCGTCTTCAGCTGTAGGTGTGAAACGGCCCCGTCTTGCCCGCATCTGCCGGCCTTACATGAAGATATGTATCGCGGGAGAGCTTGCACGGAGACTGCCGCGCCGGCAAAGCGTTACGCGGGTCAAGACAGGGCGACGAGTAACAGTCGAAAACGAGCCACCGGATCAGCTTCCAGGTCGAAGGGAAAAACAATGTCCTGTCCGCCGCAACGCAAGCGTGACGGTCAGCGCTTGCGAGGCTTTCGCTTGTCGGGATCTAGCTGAGACTGGCATAGTGGCGTTCTTGGCCGTTTCATCAGAAACTGGCCGGCCCTTTGCGCCACCGAGACGCTGCATGCTTTCCTGTCAATGGGGTCTCGCTCCAGGAGTTCATACTGAGCCTTTGGGACACGCGTGGCCTGGGTGCGCAAGATCGATAATGTCGGGAGCAGGTCGGTTTTTTGGGAAAGCGTTGCCATCCTACGTCCCGAAACGGCTGGAGCCGGCGCACCAACCTGCAGAGATCAAGTTCGGACCGCTCCCTGCGCGTCACCTCCGCAAAGCTTTACGTGCTACGAGAAGGCTGTGCAAGACAGAAGAACCTCCTCCCCGAGGTGAAAGGGCGCGAGGGCAGAGTCCGCACAGAAGAACCTTCTCGCTTCGGATCAGACGCGAAAGAGGCGCATACGATGCAAAAAGGCAAACGATACAAATCGCAACAAGCAAACAAAGAAAGCGGCAACGGAAGAAACAGACGCCCTACAGCTCCTCCTCCTCAATGTCCGGCTGCGCGCCAAGGGACATCCGCCCGACGTCCTCGGTCGCGAACGCCGCCGGCTCGCGTTCTCGCTCCTCGACGGCACTGATCGGCCGGTGCCGGTCCGACAGCGCAAAGCTCATGAACCCACGGCCGAGCCCGCCGCCCGTCGAGCTGCTGAGCGAGCTCGCGGTCGCAGAGGGACTATTGGCGACGGAACGGGTGCCGGCGCCCGAAACGGTCGAGAAGAACTGGTGGTGCGAGATCTCGGAAGGCGGGGAAGGAATCGCGACGGGCTGAGACGAGGTTGCAGGGAGTGTAGAAGTCGAAAGCGAAGAGTTGCCGAGCGGGGGAGGAGGCGTGGGTCGGGAAGAAGAGGACGTCGAGGTCGCCGAATGCGTGGTGGACGGGCCAAATCCCGGCGAGAGAGACAGAGACGCCGCAGGCGAAACAGCCCGCCGCTTGAACGCTTGGTGAGCGTACGGCTCGAAGCGGTCGTCGTTGACTGGCAAAGTCGTCGAGAGTCAGGACACGCTTCAAGCATTGCTTCATTTTGACGCGACTCACGCTTGCGTTTGCTGCGCCTCGTCCCTGCGGACACGCTTGGAGTCTGGGGGGCGGCGAAAGGGATCTGGTTGTCGGAGTCATGGTCAGACGCAGCCCACGAAGAAGAGAACCAGACCAGACGACTCACATCCGTCTCCATCCCCCGACTCGCACTCCCGTTCGGACTCCGCGTCGAACCCGTCGGAGTCGCAACCGTCACCGCACTCCCTCCCGGGCCGCCCCTGATCCCGTTCCAGACAATATTACTCCTGCGCTCCTCCTCCTCCTCGGTCCCGTACCCACCGATACTCATCGCGCCCCAGTCGCTCCCCGCCTCGGCCACCTCGTCCATCTCCCCGTCGTTCGAGCTGCTCGAGCTTTGCGCGCGGTGCGACGAGAGGATGTCGTCCTCTTCGATCTGCTCCGGGAAGCGGTTCGGCGGCGGCCGCGAGCCGGATCCGGGTAGGGAGCGCGTTCCGGCGGTGGACGCATGTCCGGATGAGGGTGCGTGCGCGTGCGTTCGAGAGGGGTCGAGGGCGGAAGAGCCGGGGCAGCTCGATCGCATGCCCGGGACAGTGACGGCACCTGCCCGCGAGAGTCGGAACAGAGTGGCTTCGCTCGCAATCTCGGCTTGATCGCCGGAAGACTCGGTCTTGAGCTCTGTCAGCACGCGCAAGTGAGACTTGGTCTTGGGCTGCGCAGGAGGCGTGCAGGCCGGTCAGTCTGGAGGGCAGACGAAGATAGTGCAGATACGGCAGGGCATGAACGCACGAGCAGGTTCGGCTTGCGGCTGACCGGTCGTCGCACGACTCGCTCAAAGGGGTCCTCGGGACCGGCACTCGCGCTCCGGCTCAAGACGGCGCTGAGCTCTTCGATCTCTTCGTCCTCGTCCGGAGTGTGCGTAGTTGCCATCGTAGTCGTTGCGCGCGTCATCCTCGGCCTCGGCGCGTGTACCCCGCCCGAAGAGGTACCCGTCGAACCAGCGCCAGCGGAAATAGCCGAGGGGGCGGTCGTATCGCTCGAGCTGCCGCTCCGACTGCTGCGGCCACTAGCCGAATTGGATTCCTCCTGCATCGACGCGTCGCCGTCCTTGAACAGTCTTCGCGCGAGGAACGGCGGCGGAGTCTTCTGACCGACTTGCAGCGCGCGGGCGATAGTGACGGGCGAAGGAGGCACGGCGGGGAACGACGGATACAGGGAGGAAGGGAGTGCCGTCGGGACGGCCGGGTTCACGACCATCGCATTCGATGCGCTGCCGCTGCGACTGCGCATCTGCCGTGGAAGAGCCGCGCTCGTAGCGGTCGATGACGACGAGGAGGGCGGACCGTGAGCACTGTAATGCTGAGACAGGGCAGACGGCGCGCCCATCGGGGACATGCTCATGCCCTCGTCGACCGCCGAGGCCGCATTTCCCGGGCCGCTTCCGCCCGCCGACGAAGGCCGAGCACCGTGGCCGAAATGCTGCGACGTGTTGGGCGTCGATGGCCATGCAGGCTCGGCATCGTCGTCCCAATTCATGGCGTCGTTCGCGAGGAGGGATCCGCGGCGGGCGTGACCGTTGGCGCTCGACGACGGACTCGGCTGCGGCTGCCCCATCTTGGATTCCCAGCCGGCGGGAGGCACCATCAAGCCCGTTGCGCCCGGTGTCGGCGACATTATCGGCTGCATCGCGCCTTGAGGTTGACCGGGACCCCCCGCCAGAGTTCCGCCCGCCTGCGCCCCTCTATCCGCTCCAAAGCCGACGCCGCGCGACTCGAGCTGTAGAGACAAGTTGCTCGGACTCGCGCGTGGCTGCGGCAGGCCGAATGCGCCAAAAGACGACGAGAAATGCGCCGGCGCAGACGACGCGACGGCGGCAACCGTCGAGGCGGAACTCGAGTCGCTCGGCGCCGTAAACGACCACGACGGGCGTGACGCCATGACCACAGATTATTTACTGTTGATCTTGATGGCTTGCTTGGGTTACTGCATGCTTCTAAGCGGAGAGCGGGACTAGGCGGAGCGAGCAACTCGTGCCGAGATTGATTGATGAGGCGCGCAGCACAACGATCAAATTATAGACGCAGAGCTCGTTCGGACAGCACGCGAGAAAGCAGGCAGAGTATGCGACGTTCGAGTAAATATGATAACAATCACGCTCGATCGGGAGCGGGTAGCGATCACCGGTATCGTCGCCGGGGTCCGCCGGTCGGATCCTGCGAATAATGCGTGATGCTCTGCCCAAGAGAGCACAGTCAGCATGCGGCGACGGAGCCATAGAAGCAGGACCAAGAAGGGACTCGCCTGCTCATCGAGGAAGCGCGTCAGGAGCGGGCGCGCGACCTTGATCCCGTTCGCGGCGGCCAACTCGGCAAAGTCGTCGATGTGCACCGGCTGAAGCACGCAGCGCTCATTCTCCCCATCAGCGACGCGGCGGGGACAAGAGACGCAAGACCCAAACAACGCACCTCGTAGCGCAGGATGCGCAAGTACAGGCTCGTTTCGGCGACGATCAGCGCGCGCAGCTTTTCCCCGACGGTCTCGTCCGGCTCGGCGGCGGCGGCGGCCGCACCAGGAACGTCGTCCCCGCTCTCCCCGTCCGCAGTCTCGAGCGCCTTGCCTCGCCCCCGCCCTCCCGGCTTCTTCCGGCCGCCCTTGGGCGCCATCGCCGGCATCGCTTCCATGTCCCCGCCGCCACCGCCGCCCTGGTGCATCGCAGTCCAGACCTGCTCCAACTGCGCGACGAGGACGTCCTTCTCCTTCGAGGCGCGGAAGCCGTACTGCCGGACCTTGCGCTGCAGGGTCGTCACGGCCAGCGCGGCAAAGTCGGGCATCTCGGCGGCGGCCTCCGAGGCGGTGGCGGCAGGAGCAGCTTTTGCGCCCACTGCTCGTGGAGACGATGCTCGGGACGGAGAGTTGACATCAGAAGACGACGATGAGGATGCGCCCGTCGAAGCACGGCGTCGTCGGCGCTTCGGGCTCGCAAGCTTCTTGACCACGTCCTCGAGCGCCTCCTCGCTGCTCGACGCGCTCTCCTCCGCACCACCAGACAAGACGATCCCGCCATCATCGCTCGAGTTCGGCGATCCAAAAGGTGCGTCGACGTCGGCGCCATGTCGGGGCGATCGCCGGGCGGGGGACGACGCAGCCTCAGGGCTTTGCAAACCAAGCGTTCTCATCCCGTCCGAGAGAAGATCCGGACGCGGGCTCTGACGAGCTCGTCCCCGCATCACCGGCGAGGTGTGCAGGCTTCTTGAGCTATTCGAGAGGAACATAACGCTGAAAGTCAGCGATGTCTGGCTCGACTTCCGGGAACGAGCAGAACAACCCCAAACTGACCACGACCGTTCCGAGGTGGGCGTCGTCGCGCCCGGCGGCGAGCCGCCAGAGCGAGTACTGAGGAGGGTGACCCTGTCGGGGGATACTGCCGCTACGCGGGTCCGGTAGCGACAGCTCTCGAAAGGGCCGGCGAGGCCTCCCAGCCTCCGACTCTGAAAATTCGCATGCCGAGTGCGCCGGCGGGGACGGCGTTCGAGGCACGCTCGCGGGTGACGGCGACGAAGCTGCAGCGACGAAACAGTGCGACGCGATCGCGGGCACGCCGGCGACGCGGGAGGCCTCAAACTGCTGCGTCGGCCGAAGAGGCGACAGGCACTCGCCTTCGCCGGCTTCGTCCAAATCCGGAGTAGCGGCACGTGGACCCAAGACCGCACCGACTCGTTCAGCGACGACAGAAGCGACCGTAGTCGATGCCGGAGCCAGTCTTCCCGTCGGAGGGGGCAGGTCCGCGGCCTCTTCCCCCCCCGCATCCCCCTCGCGCTTCGAGCCCTGCGCCTCGAGTCGCTCTCGCCGAATCTGCTTCGCAATCTTTACCACCCGCGCAACTTGCGTCTTCTTGCGCGCGGCGTCGAGCTGCGCCTGCAGTTCGTGCGTCGCCTTGTACCATTCCGCGCTCGTGCTGTTCTCGAGGCCTTCGATGCCGACGACCGTCACGTCGCGCACGCCCGTCGATCCTTCGCCTTTACCAACCGTCAAGTCAAAGAGCGTGCGCTCGTCGTCCAGCTTGCGGCGCTTAAGCTCGGCGGCCTCGGCGGTCTCGAGGATCTGCTTCTCGACGAGGTGCCGCACGGTCTCCGCCGTGTAGTCGAGCTTGCCCGCACAGAGCCGCAGGTGACTCTGGCGAGCGGACAGGACCTTGGACGCTGCCCATGCGGTCTCGCACAGAGCACAGCCGCGCAGGACCCGCAGGCGCTCGTCGGCTGGGAGCTCGATCGGCTCCGGCCGCAGGTCGAGAGTCGCCAGAGGTCGTTTCTTGACGAGTTTTGGGACTGGCTTGGTAGAGGTACCGGCGATGATGATATCGTCCGAGTCGCTCGCGATAGGTTCGATTTGCGATGGGCCCGCCGTCGCAGTCGAGGTGTTTGCGACGCTCGTCTTGCAGTCCGAGACGCGACGCCTCGGCGGTTTCTTTGCCCTAGAGACAGCGAGCTTAGCCTCGAGCGCCTCCCAAGGTTTGGCTCGCGCACTGTTCGGGAGCTTGACCTCCTGAGATGAAGTCCGGTCGCGGACAAGGTCGGGCCGGCGAGCGAAGCGCTCCGACCACAGGCTCGGCGCGGGGACGGCGTCTTCCGACGTCGAGACCGGGCTGATGGACCGGCGCTTACTTGGGCGGGACGGCGTCGGGTCGCGAGACTGGGCGCGAGCCTTGCCCTTTGGCTTCTTCGACCGACCAGACTCGGCGACCGGCGGTCTCGTTGCCGTGCCAGTGTCCGGCTTGACCGGTCTGCCCTTTGCCAGAGCGCCGGGCGGCGGCAACTCGTCGAGTTCGGACGCGGGAGGCGTAGCAGACTGGCGTAAGAGGTCCAGCGCCGACACGAAGCTGGACGAGGAAGCGCCCGAGTCTCGCGACTCGGGGCGGGGCCTCTCGTCGTGCGCGAGAAGTTCAGCCGGGGACGTGCCCCGTCCGAGTTGATCGAGTGGCTCGAGCCCGCGGAACCGCGAGAGCGACCACTCGACCCGCGGTGTCGGCGCTCGCTGGCGTTTGCGAGCGCCGCCAAAGAAGCGGGACGTCCCTGCGGACTCGCTCTCGTCGTCCTCCGAAGCGGAAGAGATGACGACGACGTCCTTCTGACGGCGTCGAGGCAGCGACACGGCAGCATGGAGGTCGTTCAGGGGACGGAGTGGCGCCCGGTGCGTGTGCGCGTTGGCGTGCGGTGACGAGATCGCGGCGCCAAAGCACCCCGCCGCTTCTTCCGGCTCAGAGTCAGAGATGACGACCTCGCTCGCGCTCCTCGTCATGTTGAGCGTAGCGAGCGCGGCTGCCGAAGGGCCGGCAGGACGCGTACGAACTGTCTCGAGAGAGTCCGCGTCGACTCGTCAGCTGCCACCAGACCGGGCGCTGCCCGCACAGGCACTCACAGTAGCTTCTGAGGCCGTCGTCGCGCAATCCGAGCCTGAGCGTCGCGAGAGCCTCGACGGCGGAGCGCTGGAGCGATCGTTGAACCGCCAGGATCGCCTCGACTCTGAGCGCGCGCACCCGGGCGCTCCGAGGCGTACAGAGCGGAAAAGAGCGGGCTTGCGCGTTCGTATGAGCACGTACGCGCTAAGTAGGCGTCTGTACGGCGCACAGACCGAGTGAGAATGGAGCGACTGCTCGCCCGAGTCGCGAATCGAATGTCAAAAACGACAGAAGCCGCGGAAAATGTCAACAGCAGGGTCTCGATGCATCCGGCTGGCTACAGAGTACTGGCGTTTGTAAGGGTACAGATACAGCGTGAGGATTACTGCGAAGAACAGATCAATGGACAAATGGTGACGGGGAGAACAACAGGGCATGTACGGAGGTGCGCAGTACAAAAAGCATCTGGGGTGTCCGCGATGCTCGATGGCGGTATATATGTACGGGTAGTGATAGGTCGCAGATTAGAGCGCCGGAGAGATGTCGAAGCCGGGATCAGGCGCAGATGGCGGTCGCCCTCCGCTGTTTCGGGGCAAAGTAGTCCCCGGTCGGGGCCGCCTCGCCCCATCCGGGCGTCGTCGGCGGCGCGCTCGACGCCCTCAAGCCGTGCGCGGCATGCGCCCCGGCGTCGTGCATTTCGAGCGGCATACCGTCCATCGGGTACCCGAGGTGGTTGTTCTTGACCGCGGCGCGGAACTCGGCGTCGTGGCCGTTCATCTGGCCGTAGCTGCTCCGGACGGCCTGACTCGAGCGACGAGTCATCATCCCGTCCCGACGGACGGGCAAGACCGAAGCGCCGGACGATGAGGCCGGCTGCGCCGGCGCGGGCCGCGCGACAATGGGGATCGCAGGACCGGTCGCGACGCTGCCGACCGACTTGGTCCGGTCCGGGTTCGTCGTAGGTCCGAGAGGCACGTCACCCTGGTCCAGGAACGAGTAGACGTCGTCGTCGGTGCCCATCGCGGGCGGGACCGAGTAATCGAGGTTGAGCGTTCGCCCCGCGAGCTGGTCGATCGTAGCGATTCCGCCTCCAGCTGCGTCGCGCGCGATGTAGCCGTGGGCTGCGGGAGAGGCGGAACGGCGTCAGAAGCCGCGCGAGTTCACAGGTCAGACTCGCGGCCGGACGACGCACCGTGTTCGCAGGAGCATCCGACGTGGGCATGCACGAGCTGCCGCAGGGCGAGCGCTTCCTGGCGGAGGGACAGTGCCGTCTGCTGCAGCATGTGGTTCCGCGCGCACAGATCGGCGGCGACTGCAATGGTCGCAAGTCGCAGTCAGCACCGGAACAACCCAGGCTAACGATCGCCCTCACGGACTCACACTGCTCGAGGCCCGCGACCTTTTCCTTCTTCTTCTGCCGACTCTTGCACGCCGCGACGCGGTTCCGCTCCAAGAACTGCTGCCGTTTGCCCGAACCCTCGCCTTCTTCGTCGTCCTCCTCGCCCTCGAGCGGCGCCAGCGACGGCTCCTTCGTCTTCTCCCTCCGCGTCGACGCAGCCGTCGACTTTTTGCGCGAGGCCTTGCGCTTCGGCCCGGAAGGGGTCGCCGCCGGCGCGGGAGAGACACCCGTGCTGCTGCTGGCGCTGCCCAGCGCGAGAGACGAGCGCGTGCCGCGCTTGCTCTGCCCGCGCGTGACCGGCGGTCGGGGCGCATGAGACTCGGCGCGGCTCGTCGAGGCGGCAAGGTCTTGCTGCTCCTCGCCAGGCTCGGCTTTGACCGAGATGTCGGCGGCGGCCGATTCGGGAGCGATGGGTGCCGAAGCGGGCACGGCTTGAGGGAGCGCGAAGGACGAGCCCGGCTGCTTCATCGGGAGAGGCTGATTCTGCGACAGGATGCCTCGTCCGCCAGCGATGAGGGCGCTTCGCTCCTGTGCGAGCCGGGAAAGGGCGCTAAAGGGCTGCGTCACATGGAGCGGCGGGGCGGCGGCAGGAGGAACGTGCGCCGGGAGATGAGGGGCGGTCGGGCTCGCACTGACGGCGATGTCGACTTTTTCTGCCGAGGGCGGCACCTTTTCGCTGCTCTTGCCGTCCGGCTTGTACAGGGGCGCCGTGTCCGGGGGCGTGAGGACAACCGAGGAAGCGGGCGACTCGTCGCTCTCGCCGCGTTCAAACGTCGAGAACAGCGGGTCCTGCGAGGTCAGGCTCGAGGCCTGGACTGGCGCCATGCGAGGCCGCTTCAGCCGCTGCACGCCGTCGTTTGCGATGGCCGTGCCGTGGTGGCTCGGAGGAGGTTGCGCCAGGAAGGGGAACGACGCCGAGCCGGCGCCCATTTCGACGGCGGGCGAAGACAGAGCCCGCTTGCGTCCGCCGCCTGCCGAGCCGGGAGTCGTCGCGAGAAAGTCAAACATGTTGTCGCCGAGTCCGCTTGTCCCGGAACCCCTCGCAGCGGCATCGTCCCGGTCGAGCGGAAAGTCGACGCCCGCAGCAGCGGCGCGCCGCTTCGACGAGTTGCTCAGGCTGATCTCGAACGGGTTCAGCTCGCCTTTGGACCCCGCAACGGCGGTCAAGGACGGGGTCCAGCCGCTGCCGGAGAACCCGCCGAGGAGAGAGGGCGTCAAGCCGGTTCCCATGGACCAAGGGGCGGGAGTGAGCCCGGTCGGCGCGCCATTCAGGAACTTGGACGGAGTGTCGAGTCCAAGCGAGAAGGCGGACAAATCTGTTGCGAGGTAGACCACGGTCAGTCAGCATGCAAGACGGATCGAGGACCGTTGCATCGCAAGTGGAGGACAGCGAACGGAGGGATCGGGGAGCTCTCGAAGAGCTGGGAAGTCGGCGCCGGCCGGAGACAACCCCGTGGCCCATTCGAGGGCCAGAATGGCCGTATACGACTCAGTCCGGCTGTTTAGGACCAAATCCGAGCGCTCGCCCAGACTCCGCCCAGATCCGCCCACTGCGGTTTCTCATCGGACCTCGCATCGCCCGTTGCAGGCAATCTCGCGTCCATCGTCGAACTGCAGAGAAGGCAGGAGGGCTCACCGGAAGAATCCATGGCTAACGAGAGCGATCTGCCGGTTGATAGACTGGGCAGTCAGGCTGGACGGAGTGCGACGCGGGTTGTGCGGTCGGCGAGCGGAAGAACGGCGAGCGATCGCTTCGATCGGCGTCCGAGTCGGAGGAAAAAAAGTGGGGCAGCGACGGCCGAGCGTGTCGCGTGCAGCGTCGTGCAGGCGGATTGCGCGGGGCTTGGGGAAGGCCGCAGGGAGCCGTTCGGAGCGTAAGGAGGCGAAATTTGAGCAGCAGCAGAGACTCCAGCGGATGTAGGACGCGAGGACGAGGGAACGGCCGAAGCTGGTGCCAGCCTCGGCACCGCCCCGGGCCGCGCGCGATCAGCCCGGGTCAGCGAAAATTCCACGGCCTCCCCTCAGGTGGCAATTAATTCTCGGCTGCTCGCTGCGCCTCTCCAGTGCTGACCCGCCCCCGGGCCTCTGATTGCAGCTGCCTTGTTCAATTGGTGCGTGCTCGCGCGAGCTACCACGACGACTACCGGCTCGAGTTCTCGCCTCCGGTCCCAGCCGCAGAGGCGGACACCCTCCGAGACAAACCTCTCGCTGCGCGTCATCGACTTTTCCCCTCATCGCCCTCCGAGGCTCCACTCTCGGAATCGAATATTTTGCACGGTCCCTGCACAACTGCTTCTGCAACTGCGGTTCCCCTGTGAGAATCGGACTCTTGCAGATCATGCAGATCGGTCCTTTGCTGCAGCATGCATGCGCATGAAAGCTGCGCCGGACCATACCACCGCCTGATCTTGGCATTACCATGATTGAAAGCTTGCAATGAATGCATGGTAATGGGGCCGGGCAAATCCGCAGCAGGTCACGCGGAGAGAGCCCGTTAATGAAGAGAAGAATGCCTCGCGAGGCGTGCTCTCCTGCTGGGCTCGCGCTCGCGTCGCTTTCGCCGACGGCGACTACTGTAGCGGAGCTGGAGCAAGCCTCCCAACAGAAGATCGTGAATCCTGGACTCCAAGTCACGGGCATCGGACAAGTGCGGCGAGCAGTCTGTACCCGGTTGACCACATTATGCAAGCTTCCCTTCCTTGCAAGGACGCTAGTCTTCAGTACGGATCCGCCGTCCCCGCCGCCTGGCTCGCATTAAAGCCATTCTGCGTCGGCCGCTGCGGCGACGGGAGCGATTGCAGGGTGTTGGCATCCGGGGGTCCTGTCGCCGCCGCCGCCGCCGCCGCCGCAGCCGCAGCCGCAGCGGATCGGGAATACGTCCTGGCAGCGAGTCGAGCGCGGTCGCCGCGGACCATCATCGCAAACTGTAACGAGAGCATCATCCGGTTAACCCTCATAGTCAATAAGCAGGAGCGCGACGGAAAATGAGGAGCCCACCTTTCTCCCGACCGGCCACACCTCGCCGATCCGGTCCATCGCCTCGCACGACACATCGACGATCGCGAGCCGCCGTTCGAGGTACGAAGGCGGGAACGCGTCGTCGCCCGACGGCAAGTCGTTCCGGGCCAAGTGCGCCGGGACGTTCTCGGAGCGGTCCCGCGAGTGGACGAGGACGTTCCAGTCGCCGATCGCAAATTTGGCCGGGAACGCGATCGTGTACAAGACGTCTGTGGGCGCGTTGTGGGCTGCAATGAGTCCTGGAAGCTCTGTAGCCTGAATAGGAAGCCCGATCCACGCACAGGGGATGAAGGCCGTGAAGGTCGTGAGCCGACTGCGGTGCAAGCTCGTGTGCACGTTCTCGTACTGCGTCAAGTGCGACAAGATGTCGTGCTGCGAGTGCAGAGCCTGCCAGCAGCGCTGCATGGCAAACTCGCTAGAGCCGAGCTTGTTGGCCGGCGACGTCGGGTCCCACGGCAGAGTCGAGAGGCCCGACGCCGCATGTAGATGATAGAGATTCGTGATCATGCTGCGAGGGACAGAGAGTCAGACCGCGAGCACGATGATGAGCCTCCCGAAACCGCGCGCGCAACTGACCAGTTCAAGATGAGCAAGATCTGCGCGACCGGCCCTCCGATCGCCCCCCTCGTCTGCGCCTCCCTCGCGACCGAGTCCGCCAGCTTGGACCGGATGTACTCGATGACGCGGTCCATCTCGACCGTTTCGGCGGGCGAGCCGAGCGGGTCCATCTCGACGTGCCGGTTCCACGGTCCGCCGGGCGGGGGGCCCGTCGCGCGGTAGGTCTCGGCCTGGATGCGGCTGCCGAGCCAGACGACGCGGCACAGCCAGCCAAAGGAGCTGACGGGGGGCAGGTTCGTCCCAACGTACGGGGACGGACCAACGCTGCCGCCAGTGCCGTTGCCCTGCTCCTGCCCGCTGCGACTCCCTTGAGGCGGCCGGAACGCGCGTTCGCGGTCCCCCTCCGCCTCTAGCTCGGCGCGGATCCCCTCCCACCCCTGCGCGGGGTCGGTCCCGGCCCCGTCAACCGGCCACCACAGCGGGTTGTGCCTCCCATCCTGCTCGCACCGCCCCGTTTCGAACAACTCGTCCGCGCAGGGGAGCAGGACGCGCACGTCCGTCTCGGCGATCGCCGCCGGCCAGCCGACCGTCGCACTTTCGAACCGGTCCAAGACGTACACGGCGCACATGGTCCGGCGACACTCTTCGAGGAGGACGGGGTCGTCCGGGAGGGGGTGCAACGCCGGCGGCCTGAGGCGCTTCTCGTTCATCTGGCCCGTCCGGTCCGCGACGCGGTCCTCGTCCATGCGCGTCAGTCCGAGCATCGCCGCGATGCGGACCGCCTGCCCGAGGGAGAGGAACGCGCGCTGGTGGTCCGACTGGCCCATCTCGACCTGCGCCAAGAGGCACAGCGCCTGGACCATCTCGACCGTCAACGTCGCGACCCTTAGCCCCGTCACGGGGTGCACGTTCGCGTTGATCGCGTAGTCGACTCTTTCGCGCGCCTTGGCGTACCAAAACGGGCCCTGGGCGCGCACGATGGGCGAGTCGTGGTACGCGGCGGCGATCGCGAGGACGGCAAACACGAGCGACTGTGCCGGCGCCGCCGCGAGAGTCGCCGAATGGTGCACCGTGTACAGGAAGCGCCGGCGGTGCAGGAACGGCAGGTGCTGGTGCAGGCTCGCAAAGTAGATCTCGGCGAGGTCGATCATGATCTCGAGCGGGGGCAAGTCGGTTCCGTACACGTTCGTGATCGTGCCGTCGTCAAAGTGGGAGGAAGGCAGCGGTTGCGTCGAGTACGGATCAAAGTGGGTCGAAGTGCCAGACACGGGACCGCCGCCGTTGTGAACGCCAGCAGCCGCAGCCGCAGCGGCCGCTTCCGCCGCCGAGTTGGCCGTCGCCGAAGTCGGGTTGACCAGATCAGACAGCTGCGGCGTCGGGTTCATCGCGAACGGGAAACTCTGCAAGTGCGCCCCCTGACCATGCGCTGCCGCCGCAAGTCCGGCCGACGCGGTCGAGCCCGAGGTCAGGCGCCCGGCCCTCGGGCCCACGTCCCCCCCTGCGCCAAGCTCGAGGGGCGGCAAGGGGTACGCCTCAGAGTCGCGTCGATCCGGCTCGTCCGCGCCGAGGGCGTCCGAGGACGCGAACAGGAACGGCGCCTCGACGGCGAGCTCGTGCGACGGGTAGGACGAGAACCCGTGCGCCGCCGCGGCTGCCGCCTGCTGAGTCGCCCGGTCCAAGTCTGCCCGCTCGGGTCGGTCCTCCCCGTCCAGGCGCCCGTCCATCCGTCCGTAGTAGAGCGACCCCGGGTCGCGGTGCCCGCCATCTTCGCCGCCGACTCCCGCATCGTGCGGAACGTTCAGGGCGGGGTAAGGCTTCAAGTCGCCCGCGCCATCCGCCGCCGCGAGACCGTTCCGGGGCGGAGAGCCCTGCGCGCGGTACGCCTCCAGCTCGGCCTCGAGGGATTCTGCGGAAACATGGATCGTGAGCGAAGTCTCCTAAATCTCGGGAGAGGTGGAAGCGGTTTTCGTACGGATGCGCTCTTCGAGTTTGCGGTGCTTCTCTGCGATGCGTTCCTGCGCCGGATCTGCCGCCGGGCATCAGTTTGGTGCTCACTGGTGTTCGAGTTGCCCCGAGACTGCCTGGTCTCACCTCCGTACTGGCACTCGTGCTTGAGCCGGGAACACGTCCCGCAGATCGGTCTCTGCCCGTCGCATTTCTGCAACAGAAGCGTAACCCCGAGCAGGCATCAGCGTCCATGCATATCTCGACCGAGAGAGAGTGCGGTGCGACGAGCCGTACCAGCTTGCGTTTCCGACAGATGTTGCACGCGTTCCCGCGCTTCAACGGCGGACCCGTCGAGCCCGTCGGCCCTCCCGTCGGCCCTCCCGTCGCCCCTGCCGTCGCAGCCGCACTCGCACTCGCAGCCACACTCAGGGCCGTCTTGACCCGCTTCGGCGCATTCGGGCCCGTGGCCGCCCTCGACGGTCCGAGCCCGTTCGGCGTCGAGCTCCGTTCGTACTCGCCGAAGCGCTCGCGGTCACGCTCGCGGTCTTCGGCGGCGAGGTCGGCTTGTTCCTGCGAGTCGGGCGTCCTCGAGCGGGAGCGCGTGCGGGTCCGGGGTACGACGGGCTGCAGCGCCGGTGGGCCCGCTGTGGGGTGGTACGGCGGTTGCTTCGGCTGCTGCGGGTAAGAGGCGTAGGGATATCGATGCGGTGCGTGGGGAGCTGAGGGTGGTCCGGAGGCATAGGGCGGGTACATCCCGTAGCGCGACGGCGACGGCGGTCCAGCTCCTCCTGCCGCACTGCGCTGCGGAAGATGGTACTGCGGCGGTGGAGCTTGTTGCTGCAGCTGATACGCTTCGTGCGGAGGAAGCCGGTGTTGCGAAGGCGGGCGCGACATTGTTCGGCGGCGACGGCGGGGGATGTCCGAACGAGGGCCTGATCGAGCGGACGGGCGGAAATTTACTCGCTGTCCGAACGCGGACGCAAGATGGGCGTCCCGGGTTCAGGCACTGCAGGCGCGGACAGACGGGGACGCAGGGCAGCAACGACCCAACAGCTCTAGTTCGCGCTCCGTTTGTGCGCCTGTGTGGGCCGCGGGCGAGCAGGCGGAGACGGATACCGTGATCGACTGGACTTGGAGAAGAAGCGCGGCGGCCGGCGACGGCGATGGTGGGGATCGCTCCTGAAGACGAGCACGCGGGCGCCGAAACAGCCAGGCAGTCCCCTTGCGAGCCCTTGACAAGCCTCTGAGCTCCCTTGGCTGTACGCTTCGCTGGGCGCCGGCCGTGTTTGGACGCCGTGCAGCGAGCGCGTGAGCCGGAGCGGAAGCGGAGCCGCACCCGGCCCGGGTTTACCACGCAATACAATCGACAAGTATTCGGTTTCGTATTCGCTATTTCGCAGGCGGTGCCCACCGGCCGCCGGTGACAGATCGAAAGTGACCTGACCAGACCACGGACTACGGCACATTCGGCCAACAAGCGACCAGACTGGCTCTGCGCGTCAGACACTGAGCGACTCGCTACCTGACCCGTCTCGCTTGCTCGTCGCTGCTGCCGCCGAGGGCGTGTCCGTCAACCGCAGGGTCCGCCTCCCGCCCCGACTCTCTCCCCGCAGCTCGCCCTCACGCCTGGCTATCCTCGAGCTCCATACGCACTTTACACGCCAACATGTCGGGACAAAAGGGCGGCAAGCTCTCCATGAGGTGCGCCCGCTCGCTTCCTCTCTGACCCCCGCTCGGCCCCTTTGTCACCACCGCCCGAACTTCGCTCGCCCCGTCCTCTCGCTACGGGAGATTGACCAGAAGCACGTGCACCCTACAGCGACTTGAAGCTGCGCCGCTTGACCGAGCACAACCAGCGCCTCCGCGACGACCTCGACCTGAACCGCGTCCGCGTCTCCGAGGCCAGCGCAGAGTCAGTCCCAGCCCTCCGCCCTCGTGCGGTCACCGTACAATGGCTGACCGTCCCTTCAACGCTTCTGAATACCCTTGTCTACCGTCCGCTTCCACGACTGTACCCGCACCCCTTTCCGCCCCCACCGCACGCGCGCCCGCACGCACCCCCAGCCTGATCCGGTACTGCAAGACCACCCGCGACTACCTCGTCCCGAGCGTCTGGGGTCCCATGCAAAAGGGCGAAGACCCGTACGCTCCGCAACAGTCTGGTGGAGTGAGTCCGCGCGTGTCTGGATCGGTGGCTGGGAACGCCCCGTCCCTCTGTACTCGTCGCTGACCGGCCCCGGTGCTTGCCGCCCTACAGTGCTGCGAAGTGCAATAGTCGTGGCCCAGACGCGGCGGACCGGGCACCGACAAGATCCAGGATCTCGGGATACGCCCCGCCTCTTGCTCGCCAGCTCTGCTTCCGCCCGCCGCGACGACCTCGCTCTCATCCCCCACATACCCCTCTCTTTCCTTCGCATATACCCCTCGGTCCGATCCCGACGCCTGTGCCGATCCTCCTGGCCATGGTCGCCTGTATTCTGCGCGCCGCCGACCCGCCGCCTCCCCCTCGACTCGGTCCCGCCTCTTTCCGCCGGTCGAGGCACCCGTCGGCCGTTTTACGATACCTCTTCGGCTCCCACCTGTTCCGGTCTCGTGCCCTCCCGTCGTTAGACTACTCTGTGCCTTTCCTCTCCCTTCTTTGGCTTTATGCGCTCTGGGTTGTCATCTCTCTTCAGTCTGTTTCCTCCCTCGCTCCCGAGCTCGTTCTCCTTATTCGTATCACCGTTGTATTGCCTCTATTCTGACGATTTTCTTCGCACTCGACGGGCAGAGTCTTCCTGGAGCTGTTCAGGTGTGGTCGGCGCGTACACGCATGACTTTTGTCGGCGACTGAAATCTGAGGATCGGCTGCGCGCGGCCCCACTTCGGGATCAATCCTCACATCTCCTCCGCGACCGATACTCGCTCGCAATGGCCACAGGACGCACGGCCCATCCGATTACTTCCGCCGACTCCTCGTCGAGCGCCCCCTCCGCCGCCTCGGCGGCCCCTTTTCCCCCCTCGCACGTCCCCCTCTTCCGCTGCCATCACTGCACCCTCCCCCTCTCCCTCACCGACGAGCTCGTCTCCCGCGCGTTCCAAGGTGCGACCGGACCGGCGATACTGGTCAGGAGCGCGTGGAACGTGAGGGAGGGGGAGAGGGAGACGAAGAACTTGATGAGTGGGAGGCATGTCATCGCGCGTGAGTTCCGCTTTCTCGTGCGGGCCTCTCCTTCATCTGAGTTATTTGACCAGCGGGCCGGGGGAGGCCACCTGAAAAGGAGGGGAAACAGACGCCGGGACTTGCCCGGCAGGAAGGCGGGAATACTCCGAAGACTGACGAGAAACGTCTCACCCCCGAGTCCGCAGCGATACGCTGTTCCGGTTGCGACGTCGAGCTCGGCTGGCGCTACGTACGCTCCTTCCTACCAAGTTTTCGGCCTACCTACTCCGTAGCCGTCCGGCGCCCACCGCCACTCAAGACCCTGACCCGCACCAAGCTCCCTCGATCGGTCCGCGTCCGCAGTACACCTCGCCGGACTCGTCCCAAAAGTACAAGGAGGGGAAATACATCCTCGAAAAGGTGCGTGTGCGCCAAGACTCCATTCCCTCCGGTGCGGGAGTCCGAGACTGGGTGAGACCGAACGCGCGATTCCCGGGAAAACTGACTTCCTAGGATTCATCGCCGCCGCTCCGGACCCGCTGCTCTGCGCGCTGCACAGAACCGGGTATACAAAGTGCGCATCTCGGGGACCCCGCCACACCCACTCGGCGGGCAAATGCTGACCGGGGCCGCCGGTCCGCCACGCCGCCGCGGCCTGTTTCTCCCTCAGGACAACGCCTGGTCGGTCGATGACGCGCCGACTTGACTTGACGCTCGTCTACCTCTTTCTGATCTTTGTAACATTTGAGAATGTGCTCGCTGGCTCCAAGGTGCGGGGAAAGAAAACAGCAAGGGAGTGGAGCACAGAAGTTCCAGGCGAACGCAAGAGGAACCTTCCGCACGGAGACTTGAGGGTTTTTTACAAGGGTCTGTGAGCCACACATCTATCTATGCTCCGGTCATTGCTCGAAGGCTGATGGAGGATAGCGAAAGCGGGTTCTGCAAGATTCAGTCTCCGCCACCGTTGATGCGAATCGTTCCGTGAAAGTTCACCCGAAGGCATGCGGACGCTCCGGATAAGGATTGGTGGCGGGAGTGGTTAGATAACGATTCGCGTGGTCGTCGAGCCTGAGAGGAGAGACGTGAGAGAGAAGGCAGAGCGCAACGAAAGCGCTCACCTCGAGCAGTTAGCAGCAAAGAGCCAAGATGGCGGCTGGAGCGGCCGCACCCGCGGGTACGGCGGGAAAGAGAGCAGCGTCGGAAGCGGATGCAGTCGGTAGTCGAGGGCGAAAGTCGTTCGCGGTCGGAGCGGAAGGCGAGGGAAATGTCGGTCGGCCCGCACGAGGAAATCACCAGGCGTCGGCGCGTCACGTTCGCACGTCGCGCAAGCACCCGGCAATCCCGCAATCGTCAACGCCGAAGCGCCACGTTGAACAGAGGCTAGGATCGACCGATCGGTGTTGGCTCCAGTTTGACCCCTGCACCCGAATCGGAGACGGCCGCAATGCGTTGAAAGGGGTTCCTGGGGAAGGGCTTCGATGGAGCCGAGAGGGGGACGGAGGGCGCGCCGAGGGCGAGAGCGTGTGGTGGCGGCGGGGCGACAGCGTGCGGCGGGGTCGGAGCGAAAGCAGGTCGGCAGAGCAAGTTTTGTTTGTGAGGGCGAGGGTGATTCCGCCCGAGACGGGAGCGGACCCCGTGGAGGCGCCGAGACGCCAGATGGCCGAGTGTCTGTGCGTCGTCATGGCGAGAGCGGAGAGCTGTCGCGTGGAGCAGAGCCCACGGGCTCGTCGACATGCTTGCGAATCTGTGTGACCCGGGGAGGTCAGCCAACGGCGTTCGGAGACGCCGAATGAGCTCCACAAGACGCACCAATCCAAGCCAACGAGACGCTTCGCCTGACGCAGTGGCCGCATCATCTGAGCGGGCGGCCCGCTTCTCGAGGTGCGCGGCTCGGCGGAGGCGCTGAGTCGCCTTGGCGAACAGGGACGGCTGTTCTTCGGCGATGGCGCGCAAGAGCGGACCGTAGTCGTCTTCAGGAGCTGTGGGGAAGCGCCGAGTCAGGCGCGAGCCGTAGGAGGATGGTGAGGGGGGACAGGAACGCACCGGTTCCAGTTACTCGAGCTCGCTTGGGGTTCGATACCGCGTCCGCTCGACCCCGCTTGCGTGGAATAGCCGAGCCGGTCGTAACGTCCTCCTCAGACTCGGAGGAAGGGTCTGAGCTCGAGAAGTTCTCGCCGGAGCGTGCGCCGTTCGAGGGTGCGGGGAGCGAGGCGGGCTGGGCGGCGAGGAGAGCGAGTTGGCCGTACAGGGTGTTCAAAGCCACCGAGTCATGGTACGGCTGGTTGTCGAGGTAGCTGTGCGCGAGTCACGCGTGAGCGGGAGAGTAAGGAAGAGGAAGAAGGGGAAAGAGGACTCAACCCGTCGAGCTCGTCGAGCGCAAAGTCGACGCGGCCGGCGGCGACGAGCGCGAGCGCGTACTCGGCAAACTTGTCGACGCGGTCGAGGAGCCCTTCCTGGCACGCCTTGATCCACTCAGCGCGGAGCTCTGCGCGGTCCCTGCGCCGCTCGGCGTCCTCCTCGTCGTCGAGAGCTTGGTCCGCACCGCCGCTGCCGGCGTCGCGCGTCTGCTCGATCACGGCCGCGCCCAGGCGCCAGAGCACGCCGAGGTGCACTTCCCGACACGCTGCGAGTGCCCTCCAGGCGCGCACGAGCCGCACCGAGTTGCTGGGCGAGGGCGGGAGGGCGACGAGGTGAAGCAGGAGCGAATACAACCGGACAATGTGCGCATTCCGGTTCGACACGAGCTGAAACAGCGTCGACGGGATGTGGCTCGGCGTGCGAGGACCCTTTGGAGGGCGCACAACCGGGTTATGCAGCTGCGAGCGTGCGTACGCCATCGCGTGTTCGTGGCAAGAGGGAAGATGGTCGGCAACTACTCTGGCTTCTCCCGCTCAACAGTCCAGGCTTCGTTAGAGAGATTGCGTGCGGTTATGCAGCGTTGCTTGTCGAGTTCTTGAAAGCGAAACGTAGCCGCCGCTAACGAAGACGAAAAATAAAAAAGCCAATCTCTCCTCTCTCGATTCAGGGGGATTCAGAGCCCTGGCACAAACGGAGATGATGAAACGAGGTTTTGCAACTATAGACACGACAACCTTCAAGTCACGACAGCCGAACCAAGTATGCTACACGTGAACAGCGGAAAACCACTCCGGTCAGGCCACCGACCCTCGACCTGACTCTCCACCCAACAAGCAGATTCCCTCCATCGGAGCGAGCGCCCCTTGGCCTCGCCCCATCTCACTGCGTCGCCTCGCGGCGGCGCGCACCCTCTCGCGCGCGGCGCTGACCCGCGGTGGCCGAAGAGGAAGAAGCGCCCTTCCCTCCTCCTCCGGCGGCGTCGGCTCCTTCGCCGTGCGGTTCGTTGCGGCGCCCACGGTCGCCGTTTCCTCCGCCGCCGGCCGACGATGTTCCCTTGCCTTCTTTCGGCGATCCGGCTTCAGCCGCCGCCGACGAGGACTTGTTCCAGTGAGAGCGGTTCGAGGCCCCTCCACCGCCGCCGCCACCGCGTCCGGAAGTCGGAGAGTGCTTCTTCTCGCCGCTGCCACCGCCGCTGCCGCAAAGAGACCCCCCGGCCTTGTTCCCGTTCCCGGTCCCGTGACGCTCGTCGCGCTTGACCGAGGACCTCGCAGCGGACGAGGAAGCGCCCGACCGGGCGCTCGCGGCCGACGCCGCCGACGTCTGGCGCGCCATCTCCGGCGCCGGGCTGGACGCAAGCGCAGCCGCAAAGGAGAGGGTCGAGTTCTCTTTGGTCGCCGGCAAAGACTGCGACGAAGGCTGAGCCGCCGCTGCGGTCGTCGGAGGCGCAGGCCCCCCAACGCGCTGGACCCGACTTCCGCCCGGTACATTCGTGTTCGCCTCGTACGAGACGTGTTCTCCATGCGTGGGCTCGTCCCAGACCCCTTCGGGCGTCGTCGCCGTCGCGAGCGCCGTGTCCGCCGCCCATCCGAAGAGGTCCCTCGTCGCGGCCCCGGCACCCAAACCCGCGTTCCGAGCCCAGGGGTCATCTTGTTCCAGCACCGACTCGTGCACGCTCAGCCCGAGAGCCGAGCCCTGTCCGTGACCGGGTCCGTGAGCGAGACCGTGTCCGGGACCGCCACCGAGATGGTACCCGCCCGCACCCCCGACAGCGCCGAACCCCGAGCTCGCCGCGCTCGAGCGGTGACGTCCTAAGCCGTGGCCGTGACCGTTCCCGGGGCCCTCGATTCCCAAGCCCCAGGCCGAGCCCGATCCCGGCGCCTCGAACAGGTCCGGACCGCGTTTCGCCGAACCTCCAGGGAACGCAAACGCAGCCAAAGGGCCGACGCCCGCGCTCGGCGGCGTCGTCCAGGCCGTCCGGACCGAGAGGGGCGAGACCGGCGAAGACGACCCGGGCGGCGAGAACGAGAGCGACGACGCGAACGACGTGTCGACGGCGCTGCATCCGGCCCCCGGGTCGAGCGATAGGTTCGAGAGGCAGGAGCCGGCGAGGGAGATGGACGACGAGCGCCGGCGCTGGTGCGCGGGCGGCGATTGGGTAAACCCGGGACCCGCACCCGCAGCGGAGATGTTCAAGCCCGTCCCGGCCCCCGCGGACGACGCCGTCCGACTCCTCGTTCTCGTCGGCGATCCCTGCCCCTGTCCCGTTCCATATCCCCATCCCGCCTCCCCGCGCGCCTCCCCCGCCGCGGCTGTCACGGGTCCGACCGGCCTCGTCGGCCAAAACTCGACCTTGGCCAAACTGCTCCCCTGCTTCTTCTGCGAAAACTCCCACCTGCCCAACCCGCCCCGTCCGGTCCAGGTCACCCGCTCGAGCGCATGCGCTTTCTTGAGGAAGCGGCGCCAGTCTTTGAGCGGGGGGAGGAGCGAGTCGAGCGCGGCGAGCGGGTGGTGCGCGCAGCCGCGCGGGGTGGAGGGGCTCGCGTCCGGCAGCGCAGTGGCGTGTGCGCCGCCGGGCGACGAGGGCGTGAGGGAACTCCGGCGCCGGGCGTGTCCTCCGCCGGGAGCGGGCTGCTGAGCTCCCGATTCTTCCGGTGCCGGGCCTGCGAGCTCAGGACTTGACGCCCCGCCGTCGACGACGGAGTACCACGGTCCGACCGCGGCAAAGTACTCGTGCGGAGTGACGCCGGCCATCTCGCTCGCGTGGTAGGGAGGGATCGCCACTTGGAGGTGCTGCAAATCGGGACACGCAGCGAACGAGGGTGCCAAAGCGAGCTGTCGGAGCGGAGGCGGAGAATAGGATCAGTGACAAAGGCTGTGGAAGATATGCGCGAATGAACATACGAGATTGCGGAACGGTCCATCAAACATGACTTTGAGTCGGCGCAGCTTCGGGCATCCCTCGAGGATGCGCTTCAGCTGTTCCTGATCGACCTTGAACAAGTCCACCTCGAGCTCTTGCCACTCGCGCCCCGCTGCCGCCGTCGCCGCCGTCAAGCTCTCATCCTGCTCGACGAGCGCATCGAGGTCTCGAGTCTCGAACGGGCGCGGCTCGAGCACCCCATCGATCGGGTACCGCGCGAGGTGATGCGACCCGGGCACGCTCGCCCGCGGACTCGGAAGGATCCTCGTCAGCGCGAGCGAGCGCAGGTTCGAGTTCTCCGGGGCGAGGAGCGCCGAGAGGGAGGCAAAGTGGTCGAGGACCCAGGACTTGTGCGGGGCGAGTTCCGAGTAGGCGAGGCGGAGGTCGCGCAGGTTCGGCGGCAGCGGCGTCAGCTTGTGCCAGCACGCGCGGGACAGCCGGCCTAGAGGATACAAGTTAGCGGTGGGACGGGGGTGTAATGCGCTTCGTCACGGCCACCCCTCACCTTCGACGGCCTCGAGGCTCAACTCTCTCAACTCGGGGCACCCCTCCAGGACGTGACCGATTCCCGTCTCGCTCAGCTTCGTCCCTCCCATCTCTCGGATCCGGAGAACCTGCAAGCCCTTGGCGTGTTCGCCGACCGCAGCGAGGACGGCGTCGTCGACAAAGAGGGTCTTGGCGAGGTCGAGTCGCTCGAGTGCGGGCAGGCTCGGCAGCGCCGACGAGAGGTTCTTGGTGCCCTCGGCCGAGAGACCCGCGAGTGAGAGGTGGGCGAGCTTTTCGGGCAGGGCGGCAAGGTGCGGTGCGTCCCAGCGGATCGCGCCGGAGGTGGCGGCCGAGGCGCCGTTTGGGTGACCCGGACTGGCCGCCGCTATGGCCGCCCCAGAGACCGGACTCGTATGCAGGCTCGAGATCGGACTCGTCCCCAAGATTGGACTCGCCGTCGTCGCATGGTGGGGCGAGCCTACGTCGCCGTGGGCGGACGGCGCCGGGACGAGGTCGAGTTCGAAGCGGGTCAGGTTCTTGCAGGCCTGACCGAGGGCGACGCAGAGGAGGTCGGGCGGCGGGCGGTGCGAGTGCCAAGCCAAGGTGGTGAGTTTCCCGAGGCGGGACACGAGCAGGAAGAAGGCTGCGTCGTTGAGCGACGGCGGCGGGGGAAGAGGGAGGGGCCCAAATGCTGCGGATTCGGCGGCGGCGACCGTTCCGTCTTGCGGGTCTTCGGAGACGGCCGGGTTCGTCACGACTAACTCTTGTATGTTCTGTGCCCAGTCTGCGTCGGCGAGGACGCGGGCGAGGAGGCTCGAGGCGCGTGAGCCGGTCCGAGCGATGAACTGTTCGGCGGCGGGAAGCGTCGGGTCGGTGGACGCTGACTCGTCGCCCGGAGACTCTGCGTCAAGGAGGGCATTGTCATCGTCCTCCAATACGAGTTTGCGAGCGAGAATGCGCCTGGCAGCGGTGTGGAAGCGTCTGCCGAGGTGGCAGAGCGCGGTGACGGGGAGGCGGCGGTCGAGGCTGAACGCCGCTTCGAGGACGCGGTCGAGGACCACGTCGGGCAGCGTGGCCAGTGTAGGCCTGTCGTCGCCCTCCATGGCTGCGTGCACAGCGCTGTCCGAGCGTACGCGGGCTCAGACGAGGCGAGCGATTTCGAAAGTGGGGCCGACGGGCGACCAAAGTCGGGCACTCGACTTTTTTTTCCTCCTTCTGCAGCGCACAGACGCGCACACACACGACACAGCGCAGGGCCTCTAGACACAATGGTAAATCCTTCCGACGCCTGTACTGTCCCCTGCGCCCCTACCACCGGGCTGACTGCTGACCTCATCCGCCTCTCCTGCGCCCTATGCTGCGCCCTGTACGACCCGCCAGGTGTGCGCCAAGTGCGAGAAGAAGATCGCCAAGCAGGGGACGCTCGCCGCGACCGACGTCTGGAAGGGCGCCGGCCAGGACAAGCAGCAGCGCAAGATCGGCGAGAACAAGCTCCTCTCCTCCAAGGCCCGCTACTCCCCCTACGCCCCGCCCACCGCCAGCAGCAGCAAGGCGTCGGCCAGCGAGATCCCGTACGGCGAACGGAAACGAGCCGCCAAGGCTGCGGCCGCGGGGAAGGACCCGGCACCGGTCGACGTCGCGGGCGGCAAGGGCGGCGCAGTCGGGCGATGCGAGGTCTGCAGGAGCGTCGTCGCAAGACCAGGCGCCAGGTACTGCCAAGGTGAGGTCGATTCGCGAACGAGCTTGGCACGGTCTCCCCGCTTCAAAAGCTAACACTCCTGCTTCTGCCCGGCTCGACCCCATCCAGGATGTGCCTACAAAAAGGGTACGTCTCCCGACGCCTCTTTCTCTCTTGGCTCCACAACTGACCCCCCTCCTTCCGGACCGACAGGCGCCTGTGCCATGTGCGGCAAAGAAATACTCGACACCAAGATGTACAAACAGACGACGCGATGAAAGCCATCCTCTCGCTTTGCCCCTTGCCCCGCCCCGACCCGACCCCGAGTCTTAGCAAGGGGGAGAACGACGACGCCAGGAGGATCGAGTGCGCAACTTTCCGCGGCCTCGCTGTCCGTATCCGCCGCAAGGGTGGACCGGCCGCAGGGATCGAGAGACCGAGGGGTTTGCCCCCCTTCTAATCCCTAATGCAAGGAAGTGACTTTCACCCTGCGCGCAATCCAGGTCGACGCCCAAAAGAGGGGGGGGGGGGGGGGGGGACACACCGGATCGTCAGCGCAAGTACGCCTGAGAGACAGCCTGCTCGGCGGGCCCGTTCGTCTCGTCGGGTGGCAACTCGGATCTTATCCGAGCCGAGCTCCCGACCTAGCTAGCCCGCTTCGCTCTCTCTCTGCTGCCGAAAGAGACGAGTCTTGATTGAGCCACTGCAAGTGTACCCTTGCTTCGGACGGACGGGGACCGCGTGCCCGACCCCGGGAGCCGAGGTTCAAGAAAGAAGCGGGCTTCGTCCCGGTGGGGTCTGGAAGGAAAGCGTGGCAGTCTCCCCCGACGGCAGAACCGGCTGTATCAAGGGTCCTGCTCTCTAGACGCCACATCCTAACTCGACTCCGTCCATAAGCGACCGAGTCGGCACCTCGGCACCTTCGCGCACCCTCTGTCCTCCCGCCCATCCCTCGTCTCGCGCGATCTCTCTCCCTCTCCCTTCGGCGCGGTCGAGCGCAGCATGACGCGTGACAACGAGCACTGGCCACTCTGCTCACTCGCCGCTCCCTCCCCAGCCCGGAAGCAAGCCAGTACGAGGCACAAAATGTGTAGCGATGCGGGTCCCCTTGCAAAAAAGGAAAAAGTTGCGAAACAAAGAGGGACTCGACACCGTACGCCCGTTCCGAACGAACGGAACCCAGGAATGACACCGGACCGGCGAGGCGACCAGACCAGACCAGACCAGGGGCGGCAAGTCGACGCGGGAGGAGGTCGTCGACTTAGGCCTTGATCTTGCGCGGGCCGAGGAAGGCGTTCTTCTCCTCGATGCTCTGGAAGCGGCCGTGCTGCAGGGGTGAAGGATCCTCTCGTCAGTGCCAAGGCCCGAGAGAAGCGAGGGGGACGACGGGAGACGTACACCGAACTTGGAGGCGGTCGAGACTGTAGGACACAGGAAGAGCAAGGCGACAGGGTCAGTGCGCAGTCCTGCCACACCGCTGCGCAGGAAGAGCAACCGAAAGGAGGGAGCGCAGACTCACTCCACTTGAGCGAGACCTTCTCGAGCGAGGCACGCGAGGTGTGCGGGACGAGGGACTTGCGGAGCGTGACGACGCGCTTGACGACACCCGGGCACGATCCCTTGACCATGACCCAGTCGTTCTTGACGATGCCGTAGCGGACAAAGCCGCCGACGGGGGTGATGCCCTTCTTGGTCGTGTCAAACTCGGTCGAGCCCGAGCCCTCGTCGTCGCCCTTGGCGATGCGGTAGACCTTCTTGTTGATCTCGGTACGGTGGTGGTAACCGTCCTGACCGGCACGGGCGACCGAGAACATGACGGCGGACGGGTGCCACGCTCCGATACAGGCGACCTTGCGGAGACCCTTGTGGGTCTTGCGCGGAAGCTTCTTGGTGCCCCAACGGTGGGTGACACCCTCGAAACCGTGACCCTGCGTGACACCGATGATGTCGATGTTCTCGTCCTGCTCAAAGACGGACGCGACGTCGACGGTCTTTTCGAAGTGCGACTTGGCAAAGTCGACCTTGTCGGCGACCGAGCCACCGTTGACCTGGATCTCCATCAGGTGCGCCTTCTTCTGGGCGAGACCCGTCTTGCGGATCTGGGTGTGCGCGAGGACACGGACGACCGAGCAGTACTTGGAGATGCGCTCGAGCTCGCGGGCGACCGAGGACGACGAGCCCTGCTCGGCGTGCTTCTTGGCGTACTTGGTGAACGCCTTCTTCTTCGAGCGGTACCAGTTCTTGTAGAACCGGCGCTTGACCTCGTCCGAGAGGTGCTCGGCCCACACGGTCGTGAGCGAGCGGAGGCCGCGCGGGGTCTCGACGTAACCGACGACACCGACGACGACCATGGGCGGGGTCTCGATGACGGTGGCAGCCTCGACGACCTCCTTCTTGTGCATCTCTGCGCAGGCGGGGGGAAAGGCGGGTCAGTCTGAGGCGGACTAGGGACCTGAGCCGTGACGGGGAGGCGACGCACTCGAACCCGGGCGGTCAAGGTCGCGGACAATGTGGGTCATGCCGGCCTTGTAGCCAAGGAAGGCCGTCAGGTGGACCGGCGCCTTGGGGTCATCCTGGTCGGAGGGGAGCGTTACGGGGTCATCAGTCTTGGCCCGACGTCAAAGGGCACAACGGGGCTAGAACGGAGGACGCACCTTGGGGAAGCTCTTCGCCTTTCCGCGGTGGCGGGCGGCCCGCTTGCGCGGGAGGAACCCGAGGGAACCGCAACTGGAGGAGCGGGGGAGTCAGTCTGCGTGCTCGCGGGTGGGTGCGTGCGTTCCGGTCTCGGCGACTCACCGCGGGTGCTCGTACTTCCGGTGAGACATCCTAGAGGATAGAGGGTAGGCTGGGTTAGCTTCCGAAGTGAGCGGGAGCAGCGGGAAGTGTGTGCGAGAGTGTCGAGTGGATTCGAGGCGGGCGCGGCTCAGCTCGAGGCGCCCAGAGTGCGTGCCGGCTCGCCGCCCATCCCGCCCCGCGCACCACAGCCTCGGGGGATCTCGTAGACGCTGCAGCTAGAGCAGACAGACCGTAAAGCCCTGCCCGAGCTGCAAGAGCTGCGCAGCTTGTGCCGGTGGCCGCGAGTGCGCGCCTGCGGGCGGTCCGCGAAAAGCGAGCGCTGCCGCCCAAACTCCGCCTCGGCCGCCCTTCCACCGCGCGCAGAAATGCAGTGCACGCCGCCCGTGGTCGCGGTGGGCGTGTTGGAGACTGTCGTGTGCCAGTCGAGCTAGTCTGTGTGCTCACCTGTTTGGCGAGGAGACCGGCGGAAAGACGAGGCGCAGCTCGCGCACTCGGCCCAGGTCGCCGCCGACTGGCGCGCGCTTGACCCCGCACAGGGGGAACTGCGCCGGTCTCTCGCCCAACGCTCGACCCACTTGGCGCGCGCACTCGAGGCCCTCTTCTGTTTCTCCCATGTCAACAACGCAACTCCACGAGGGCAGGCGTCGAGTTGCTTCTCCGCCGCTGTCCGCTAACACGGGCCAGGCGAGGGGGGCGCTACACGCCGGGTTGCCTCTGTGCCAGATCAACCGACTCTTCCCGCTGAGGACCAAGTGCTTCTGTCCTCTCATCCCACCAGGAGGGGCTTCAGCGCGGGGGAGCGACATTCCAATCCTACTCTGCGAGCATGACTTGCAGCGGGGAACGACCGGCCGGAGCTGTGTCGCCCTCTGCTGCTCCGGCCATAGCTCAGCTTGTAGATCCCGTCTTTGCTGTTGCAACGCGAGTGGTCTAGCCGTACCCAGGGACTTGTTTACATGACGAGTTGTCCACCTTGCATCGGAAGACTTGCGAGCGTGCTGCTATTGTTGGGCTAAGCATCTCGCCGGGGGGATACAGTATGTCATCATCTCGGCATGAGCCGATCGCGCGCGCGCGTTTGGGATGCGCGGCTTTCACAGTTTCAGCGGCTGCTTACTGCGAGCGCCGGAGCGATCGCCCTCATAAGTGCCGCTCACGTCGCTTCGGCCGCTCGATGCCGCCCGCTGGCCAGCCGATCCGGACGCACAGCAGCTCTGCAGCGCTCCCTAGCCCTCTCCTCATCCATCCGTGAGGGAAAGCGGACCCGACAAGATGCTCCCGACGCGGCCGCACCGCCCGCGGAGGCCGACTGCGATCCGCGAACCGAGCATGCCCCTCCGCCCCGTCGAACACGCCTGCATCGAGGGCGTCTCCCGCCCCATCACCTGGCGCAACCCGCTCGGACTCCCGGCGCCCCTCACGTGGAAACAGGTGAGGGCGACGAACGATCCGTCAACTCGTCGTTCTCCAAAGCCCCGAGATGCCTTTCTTCTCTCGGACTGGACTGACCTTGCACCCGCCCCCCCCCTCCTAGAAACTGTACATCATCGGACCGCAAATGCTCGGAGCGGCCATCATCGACGGAGCGGCCAACTTTGGCGTGGCGTACGTCGTTCGTTCACCCTGCCTTCCCTCGCACGTCCCTCGGAGCTGACTCTCATCACCCGGACCCCGGCGGACGCAGCTGCGCCATGTACCGGACCGTGCATGCACCGGGAAGGATCACCATGTGGAACATCCGAGAAAACACCATCGCCGGCGACTGCGCAGTCACCGTCTTTATCCAGGTTCGACCCCGGTCTCTCTCTCGCAGCCTCCCTCCCGGGCATACGGGAAGCTGACTCGGAGCAAGTTGAACTTGACAGGGCATCTTGACGTTTGTCATTTCCTCCGCCCTCGTGCATGTCGACCTCCGAACGGGCAAGATCGACGCATTCCCTTACCCCTGGGTGCGTCTCCCGCCTCTCTCTCCCTCTTTGCCGTGCCCGCCTCCCTCGTACCCTGACCCAATTCCGCCCTTGCCGGCGCTTCCTACCATGCACGCAGCCCGACACGCGCTTCGCCGTCCTGCAGGGCCCGGACCCGGACCCCTCGACGCATACCCTGCGGCAACGGCTCTGGTGGACCTTTCACCAGCGGCACGGGCTCGGTCGCGGACTGCACTTCTTCTCGGGGAGTCACGTCAATGACTTACTTGAGCCCAAGCTGGGATGGAGGGTCCGCGGGCAGCGGCTGTTCTGGAGCACGTGGAAAGGTGAGAGCCCTGCTGGCGGTCCTGCTGAGTCGGGAGG
The DNA here is from genome assembly GCA_024713535.1 of Rhodotorula sphaerocarpa. Lineage (NCBI taxonomy): Eukaryota > Fungi > Basidiomycota > Microbotryomycetes > Sporidiobolales > Sporidiobolaceae > Rhodotorula > Rhodotorula sphaerocarpa. The sequence continues at coordinate 1,050,704 of JANIBP010000006.1, read as the reverse complement.
TTCGGACAATGGCTGATGAGGGCGGTACGATGCGGTCGAGGCAGGCTCAGTCATGTCGGCGCTGTACTTTCTCGTCCTCTGGCCGATCACGATCGCCATCATTGCGCCCATCTGGGGCGGAGCCGACATGCAGGGGACGTGGGTCCCGCAAGCGATCAAACTCGTCTTTGGTGCGTTCCTCCGCGCCTCCTCACGCAACCTGCCCGTCCGCCCATGCACTGAACCCCTCCTCTCGCTCTCGCCCAGGCTTCACCCTCGGCCTGCTCCAGACCCCCTTCGTCTGCCTCATCGCTCTCGGCGCCGAAGACTCGGTCCGGGACCACCGCCGCGAGGTGCACGACCGGAACGTGCGCGAGATGGAAGAGGCCCCGCCGGCGATGAACACCGAGCTCGAACGCGTCGCGAAACCGAAACAGGTCCATTTGCACGACGGGAACGTTTTCTGAGCGCGGGTGGGACCGCGCGCTCTTTTTGGATTGCAGGACCCGCATTCTCTCTCTCCTTATAGACATCATCTTCCTCTCTCTGCCGCATATCACTTGCTGTTGTTGTCCCCTCCGGCCTCTGTTGTTGGCAATTCTAATACCTTACAGAACCCTCGGGCAGCGTGCGCGCCCCCTGCCCCGCTCGTCCGGCGAGCGAGTCGAGAGCCACCCTGCCTCCGACTCAGAAGATGTCGGGATCGACAAACTTCTTCTCCTGCCTCGTCTCCCAGTACCCCCCAGAATAGGTCCACCCATCCTTCTCGTCCTTGCCGAACCACCTCGGCTCGATCGCCTTCCCCTCTCTCCGTTTCGCGCGCTGCTTCTCCTCGACGAGCTGCTTCAGCCGCTCCGCCTCGTCGACGTCGCCGTACTCGAGCGCGAGCTGGTCCGGCCGCAGGCGCGAGTCGGTCGGGGCGAGGAGGTCCGCTTCGAGGAGGGTGGTCTCGTTCAGGGTCGTGGTAAAGTACGAGAAGCCGTAGAACCGCCCCGGATCTAGCGGGCGGCGAGGGCGGATCCGTTGTCAGCGCGGAGAGGAGAGGGAGAGGGAAGGGGCTCGACTCGGACTCGGACTCACTCGGCGGCGAATCGGCCATCTGCCACAGGCGCGTGAACGTGCTCTTCCCTTCCTTCTTGTCGACCGCGTCATCCCACCTCCCGACCAGCTCGATCCGGCTCGCCCCGCGCTCATCGACGACACGCCCCTCAATCTTGTTCCTCGTACTCACGCCGCCCCACGAACTCCCCTCCTTGAACGCAACAACGGCATGCGCCGGGCTGTTCGACACCGCCACGACCAAGTCGCCGACGACCTCGATATACTTGGTCCCGGCGACGAGGTTCTTGACGAACGAGGATGGCTTCCGGATCGAGTACACCGTCGTTCCCTCGGGGTCCGAGGCCGGGAAGCGGACCGAGATGTCGCCCTGGACAAAGATCTCCATCGACCGGCCCCAAAACTTTTGATTCGGCGCGACGTGCCCGTACAGCTGCCACTGCGGCGGCTCCGAGGGCGACCCGGAGGCGGAGGAGATCGACTCGCAGTGGAACGCGAGGACGGGCGGGTGGTGCGAGACCTTTTCCGACACGAAGCGGAACCCTGTCGAGGCGAACGAGGGGCGGGGTCAGCGCAAAGGAGTTGATAGGTAGTTCGAGAGTTGAAATGCACCGAGTTCTGGCCGGACACATTCGTACGTCTCGCCGAGGAGAGGGTTACTGCGCGTGCGCCGGACCCCTTCATCAGTCCCCTCGCCCAAAACCTTGCCCCCTTCCCGCCGTCGCGCGCGCGACTCACAAAGGTTTCCTCGAGCTGCGGTACCTGTTCCCCGCGGCCGTACTGACCGCAAACACCGCGACGAGCATGAGCCGCTCGAGCGAGCCGGCGGGGGCGGCCGCGGCGCGGTGCAGCAGGTCGGCGTACTCGAGCTCTTCGGCGAGGCGCTGCAGCGCCGAGATGGGCTCGTTCATCGTCACGGGGAAGGAGATCGTCGAGAGGTCCTGGGTGCAGTGCGGGCCATCAGGTCGTCAGCCTCGCCGAAGAGGCGGAGCAGGCGCACGACCCGGCTCACCTTGCCAATGTTCTTGCGGAGCATACCGAGCATCGAGAACTCGTCCCCCGCGACCGGATGCGGCAGCTGTTTCCTCCGCTGGACCTTGACCAGCTGCGCCTGCGCCTGCTGCTGCTGCTGCTGCTGCTGCTCCGGCTGCTGCTCGTCGGCGCGTGCCCCCTGAGGCGGCTCGTCCTGACCGGCGACCGCCGCCGCCGGGAGGAGCATCGCCTTGACCTGCTCGTCCTCCTCCTCCTCGACGCCGGGACGCTCTCGTCCTCCGTCCGGAGCCCGGACTCGACCCGGGTCTTCGCCGTCCTCGGCGCCGGAATCTTCGTCCTCCTCCTCCGCAACGACGACCGCCTCCGCATCCTCAAAGTCCCTCCCTACGCCGTCCTCCTCCTCCTCTCCGTCAGAGCTCTGCGCGTCGCCTTCCTGTCCCGCCATCGTTCCCGCCACTGCGGGCGCACCTCCTCCCGCGTCGATCCCACCAACCTCTGCGATCTTAGCAGAAACCCCGCGCTCCGCCTCCGCCTCCGCCTCCTCAAACACAAACTCCCCCGGCACCGCATCGAACCACTCCTCCCCTCCTCCCCCGTTGAGCGCACTGACGAAGCTCGCCCCGCTCGAGCTCGCGCGCGAGAGGGCGTTGCGCGTGTGGGTTTTGTGGTACGAGTAGCCGCGGGAGAGGGAGCGGCCGGAGCGGCCAGAGGGGGAGGGAGGGGAGCTGGGAGAGCTGGCGAAGGGCCCGCTGGCGGCGGCGGGGAACGAAAAGGGCCCGGCATAGGCACCTGTGGGAGTCGTCGCGGTCGCGGTCGGGGAGCCGTCGCCGCCGCTGCCGCTGCCGCGCTGTTGGGGCGCGGTCGCAGGTCCGGGCGCCGCAGTGGTGGGCTCGTACACGGGCAGGGCCTGCACGGCCCCGATAAGCTCCGCATGCGTGGCTTTGAGGACCGAGATGGCTTCGTCCAGCTGGCGCGCCAGGGCCTGCGTGTTCTCCGTGTGCGCGGAAGGTGGCGCCGGAGAGGGAACGGCGGTGGTCGTGGAGGAGCCGGTGTAGGAGGACGAGGTAATCGAGTTGGACCGCTGCTGCTGCGGCTGAAGCGAGTGGCGGTTCGTTGGTGCTGCTCCGACGCCTCCGCTCCCGACCGGTGGCGTCGGGATAGCGACAGTCGGCGTCGGCGCAGTCGCCACCGAGGCCCGATTCCCCGCGGAAGCTGCCGTAGCCGCTGCGGCGGTGGACGACACGGCGGCCGTCGTCGTCGCGGACCGGTTCAGTCCGGGCGGCGGGTGCGCCTGACTCGTGCTGTAAGAGCGCTTGCCGAGGAAGCGGAACTTGCTACCGCTGCTCCCTCCCGCGCCGCCGGAACCCGGGCTTGGGCTTGAAGCGCCGCCGGGGCTGGTCGGACTTGTCGAGGAAGGGCTGGGTGCGGTGAGGAACGGCTGGGTGGGCGAGGTCGAAAGGAGAGTGCTCGTGCCCGCGCGGTCGGTTCCTTCCGAGGTGTCCGCATGACTGGCACCACTGACGACTACCGAGGGCGGCGCCGGTGGCGGTGCGAGTTGGCCAAGTTCATGTGCGACGAGTTCGAGGTCGCAGATGGGCTGCCGGGGGTGGCCCAGGTCCGGGCGTCCGTCAGACGGTCCCGGCCGCAGACTTGGCGACATGACTCGACGCTCACCTGACTGAGCTTTGCGAGGGCGGCATAGACGCGGTCGAGTTCGGCACGGGCGCCGAGGCCGCCGAGGGACTGTCTCTGCGGGCCCTGCGCGGACGCTGAACCGGAGACCGTCGCCTGCGCGTCCTCGGGGGCGGGGATGAAGCTCTTGGTGGCGGTGGCCCAGCGGTCGAAATCGGCGAGGGAGAGGCACTTGCAGTGGTACACGGCGTTGCCGCCGTCAATGTCGAGGGTGCGGTACCGCCTCGAGGCGGAGATGAACGCCTGCGGGACCGAGACCGAGTCGCGGATGGGGCTGTTGGGGTTGAATGCATACGACAGCGAGCCTGTGGGGGCGGTACAGTGCGAGTTAGGCGGTGTAGAAGGCGGTGCGAGCGGGTGAAGCGGGGGAGGGACCTGCCGTCGCTGGCGAGGCGGAAGTAGCGGCGGGCGTAGCCCTGGAGGGCCTTGCGCTTCTTCTTGAGCATGAAGCCCTCCATGACAATGTCCTGCGCCATGGCCTGCGTGCGTAGATACAGTCTGTAGAGCGTACGAGGGCAAGACGTGCATGTGAGTGGGGCTCACCCTGCCTGCCACCTCTGAATCGTCACTCGACTCTACGGCGCCCACACGCCCCGATGGCCGCGCCGAACAGACCGCTGCAGGGCCTGATCCACTCTGCGGGGCAGCCGGGGGCGCGCTCGTCGTCGCAGCTGGTGACGGCCGAGCTGCAGGCGCTCGCGGATCCTCCGGCCCACACCGTCGACAGCCGCGTCCTCAACGCACTCATCGCAGAGGCACGCACTCCGCTCTACGCTGCTACTAGCTTGGATAATTGACGCGAGTTGTCCCCCCGCAGACGATCCGGTGCCTGTCCGAGTCGGAGCGGGCGGCGCGGACGAGGCAGCATGCGAACCTCGCTGCCGTCCAGAACCACCTCGAACAGCTCCACCTCCAGCAGCCAGGCGCTCACAAGCGCAGGGACAGCAGCACCGGAGATCAGGAACTCGACGGGGCGGGGGAGGACGCCGTCCGGGCGAGGCTCGACGCCATCGGCTACCGCGCAGGATGGGCCACCGCAGAACGGTCCGTACGCCCTCGGACTCGGAGCATTCCCATCGCCCTGACCATGACACCTCCCACAGACTCGCCCGCGACCGGCCCCGTTTCCCGCTCGCCCCGCAGCCCGCACCACCCCACCCGCCGCAGCTCGACGTCCTCGAGCTCGTCAAGTTCATCTGCAAAGACCTCTGGCTCTCGGTCTTTGACAAGCAGGTCGACAACCTCCGCACGAACCACCGCGGCGTGTACGTCATCTCGGACCTCCAGTTCGCCAGCTTGCGCGGGTTGAGCCCCGTACCTGTGCCGGGGCCGGGGCCGGGGCCGGGGCCGAACCCTGGGTCCGAGGCGGGCGCGACGACGATCAAGGTCGAGGGAGCCCGAGCGGAGGAAGAAGACGAGGACGAGCAAGAGCGGAGAGAACTGCAGGCTCACGTCAACAAGGTGTGTCCTGAGGCCAGTCCTAGATGCCGAGTGTGGGCGAGAATTGACGAGGGGACCGATCGCGCGCCCCGCCACTAGGTCCTCGCCTACCCGAGCGGACTCATCCGCGGCGCGCTCGCCAACTTCGGCATCCCCTCGGTCGTCTCCGGCGCCGCGGACCTCTCCACCCTGCCCCAAGGTCCGTCTCCCTCCGGGCCGCGCCTCTGCCCTTTCAGCTTGTGGAGACTAATAAGGGGGACATGCCGCGCGGACCTCGCAGCCTCGTTCCAAATCAAGACCGGACTCGCGGCAGACCCGAACCCGAACCCGAACCCGAACGCGGCGAGCGCACCTCGAGATCCGAAGCCGACATCCACCCCGACTCCTGCTGCTGCAAACTCGACCGCGAATCTCGCTGCCGCTCCAGCAGCAGCAGCCGCTCGCGCCTCTCCGGTCCCCTCCCCTTCCCCGAAGCCAGCGCGGGATTCCCTCTCCTCCTTCGCCGCCGCCGCCGCCGCCGCCGCCGCGCCTCCCTCGACCTCGATCTCTCGCCCGAACTCGTCGTCCGCGCCAGGCTCGGTCCCGGCTCCTCCGCCGCCGCTTAACCATACGGGCACGGGCGCGACTGCGAGCGTGAGCGTGAGCCCCGCTGCGGTCGCTGCGGCGGCGGGGCTGGCGGGAATCACGTCGACCGACACGAACCAGCAGCAGCAGCCGGGAGTGGCTGTCCAGCCCCAGGCACAGTCCCAAGCTCAGGTACAGCCACAAGCTTCGGCGCCGACGTCGACATTGAGGGGGCCGACGACGCCGCCGGGAGCGATCCAGACGGGGGAGGAGGCGCTGCGAAGTGAAGCGGCGCCGAGTCCGCCGCCGGCTTCGGCGCCGGCTTTGGAGTCGTGAGGCCGGAGGGGAGCGGGGCACAGTGTTCAGGAGGAGGAGGCGGGAACAGGTCGTAGGTAGGCCTCTGTGGCACGCGAGTTTCTTTCCAGGACCCCCTTTCGGTTTGCCGCTCGCTTTTGCGCCCAGGAGAAAAGTAGGAGGAGAGAATGCCGAGTTGCCATATTAGACCAAAGGAAGCAGAGAGAGAACGGAAGGACGGACGCCGGGCGGACGGTCGCGTGCAGAACGATGGAGAGGGAGGGTTGAGAGGAGAGCCCGCACAGGGAGAGGGTCAGGGTCAGGCCTTTCCTGCCTCGGCCGCCTTCTTCGCCGCCGCTGCTTCCTATTCGTCGAAAGGCTCGTCAGCACACAAAAAGGAGTCGTCGCAGACCACCTGGAGCGGAGGGACTCGCCTGCTTCTGGCGCATGATGTTGGCGTCGTTCTCCATCTTGGTGCGGAACGACTTGCCGTCTCCGTCGGTGCGCTTGCCCTTGTTCTGCTCGGCGGCCTTCTTCTGCGCCTGTGCGGGGCAGAGGGCCAATCGAGATATGGTCGGTTGAGGGGATTAGTAACCAAGTCGAGGTGAGCCTCAGCTCTCCGGGGCAGGGCAGGGCAGGGGGGCGGCGCACCTTTTCTCGTGCCTGTATGCGTCAGAATGCGAGTATAAGGCTGTATGAGTCAGTCTAGGGCGTGCGATCTAGTAGAGGCGCAGTGGACGCGCCTTGTCGCGTTGATTGCCACCTGCAGGAGGACCGGGAGTCAGCGGGGGACAGTCTCTACGGGGAAGCAGAAGGTTGCAGCGCACGGGCCATGGCCTCCTCGGCGTCGGCGGATCTGGCGCGGGACGAGGAGAGCGGAAGAGCGCGACTTGAGAATCTTTCGGCCGACTCGCACAGTCCGGGCCAACTTTGGACGGTCCACTCTCCCTCCCGCTGTACGCTCCAGACTCACACGGGACACGGCTAGTCAGGCAGACTCGACGCCAAGCTCCCTGCTCCGAGCGTTCGCTTCATCGTCTGGCCGAATTTGACCCCGCGACTTGAAGGATGTTTGCAGGCGGCCGCAGGAGACCGATCCCGGGCGCACCACAGCCAACAGCAGCGTCAACGGGGACACAGGCTTCAGCAACCGCTGCCAGGCCAGCCACGTCCTCGTCGACCCGTCTCACTCCGGTCGCCGGCACCCCGCACACGACCAAACCCACTCTGTCCGGTCCCTCGTCGTCCTCGTCCTCGCCGCTCAAGAGGCCCTCTACGCCGAGCTTCATCACCACCACGACGACGACCGTCAGAAAGGTCGTCCAGCCCAAAAGCCCCTTCCGAGCTCCGGCGCCGCAACCTGCAGACGGCCGCCCGCGCTCCGTCAACAAGTACAGGCCTCCGACCCCGCCCCCGGCGCCGCCCGCAGAGCCCAAGTCGAAAGCAAAGTCGGCGAACGGAGGCGCGAATGGCCGCAAGGGAAAGAAGAGCGCCCCGGCGGGATCCAGGTCCGCGAGCAGCGACCATCAGGGCGAGTCACCCCGCCCCAAGAAGCGCTTTCGCCCGTCCCCGCCCGCCGCATCCACGTCCGGGACCAACAAGCGAGGCTCAGAGATCTCCTCCGACCTCGACCCGCTCACCCCATCCGAAGAAGAAGGCCCCGAATCTGAATCCGAATTGAGCAGCGCCGACGAGGACTATTCCTCCCGGAGCCTGAAACGCCAAGATGGGGCTCCCGTCGCCGTCCGGGATCCCTCCGCCAGGCCGACAGCTCCCGGAAAGGGACCCCCCCGGGTCACGAGCGCCGAGAGCCTCGTCCTGCAGAACCCGTCCGCGTACCGCCCGTGTGCGTCTCCCTGTCCAGCGCGCCCTTTGCGCTCTTTACCCTGTGCTGCGATACTGACGCCGGGGTTGGGCATAGACTTTATCGACCCGTCCGATCCTGCGCGGCCCGCGTCCGAGTGGGCCGGCAGCGAGATCCCGACCGTCGAGCTCGAGTACCCGGGCGAGGACGGCCGCGAGCGGTAAGTTGCAGAGAGGGGCTTCACGGCTGGGCCCGTGTTGGCCTTTTCCAATAGGCCGCGGCTGCTGACTCGAGCGCTTGGACTTGGACAGGTTCGCTCTGCTTGCGGCGCGCAGCGAGGACGAGTACAACCCGATCGAGGACGTCATGACCGTACGTCCTGGCCCACTCTTATCTCGGCCCGGTCACCCGCACATCACGCAGCGCCTGAATACTGATCCTTGACGGTCCTTCACCCACCCGCAGGTCATCCTCACCGTCTTGGAGTTCTTCCTGACGCCGGAACAGGCGCAAGAACACTTCGGGTTCGAGCCGGAGAAACAGGCCTTTGCGGCCTTCCTCGGCGGCGGGTCCAACAGTCAGCGCGGTGCTTCGAGCTCGGGCAAGTCGAGGCAGGCGACGCCGACGACGGGGCTGGCGACCCCGCCGCCGACGACGACTGTGCGGCAGGAGAACCCTGGCGCGGGCGAGGTGGCGGGGGCGAGCGTGCCACCGGAAGCGCAGACGCCGGCGGCTGCGGCTTCGGGCGACTCTGCATCTCGCTCGGCCACAGCGGTACCGGCGACGGCACCGAACACCCTCCCCGCGCCCCCGCCCGCCGACACGTCCGAGCCGCTCCTGCGCCAGCTGCGGAAAGCCCGCGCCCAAGCCGACGGCCCCGCGTTCCTCTCCGCCCTCGCGCGGTACAACCTCACCCTCTCGCGCCTGAAACAGGCCGGGGTCCTTCGGGACAACATTGCGCGGATGCGCGGACTCAAGGAGAAGGTCTGGACGAGGGTGTTTACGCAGTGTTATGACCGGACGGTCGGGCCGGGGTTGGAGGACGTGAAGCAGTACAAGGCGTTCAGCGATAACGTGTACGGGGAACTGTTGCCCAAGTTCATGAACGAGATGTGCGTTGTCCCCCTTTTTTGTTTCTCCCGGGAGGGATCTTCCCGCGCCGGGCCGATCTCGAAGATGGCGCTGATTTGTTTGATCGGCGCTTTGCAGCTTTGCGCGGACGCACCTCGGGCCGAAGAGCGTGTTTGTCGACCTCGGGTCCGGCGTCGGAAACTGCGTCGTCTCAGCCGCGCTCGCGTGCGTTCCCCCTCTCCCTCTCCTCTGCTCTCCCTCGAGCACGCCGCTGACTCTCGCTCGCTCGCTCGCACGAATCAGCACCGGCGCCGAAGCGTGGGGCTTCGAGAACATGCCCGGTGCGGCCAAGTTGGCCGATGCGCAAGTCGCCGAAGCGGACGAGCGGTTCCGCCTGTGGGGGCTCGCGGGCGGCGCGATGCAGGTCCGCGAGGCGAACTTTCTCGAGAGCAGGGAGGTGGTCGAGGTATTGAGGAGGACGGATGTCGTGCTCGTCAATAACGAAGTGTAGGGGTCGCGCGCGCGCCCAGTCCTTTTTTGGCAGCTTCCAGAAACTGACTCTCGATCGCACGCCAACCTCGCGCGCAGGTTCACCTCCCCTTTGAACAACGCCCTCTCGTTGCTGTTCCTCGAACTGCGCGACACGACCAAAGTCGTCTCCCTGAAACCGTTCCTCCCCTCCTCCTTCACCCTCTCCTCCCACAACGTCGACTCGCCCGCCGCGATCCTCGCCCAATCCCGGCATGCCTACGGCGAAAACTGCGTCAGCTGGAAGAGCGTCGGCGGGGAGTACTTTGTCGCGCGGATCGACCGGGGGAGGTTGAGGCGCTTCTTGGATCGGGAGGGGGAGAGGAAGAGCAGGGTGGAGGGGGTGAGGAGGGAGAGGAGGGAACGGAGGGAGGGGAGCGCGACGAGCTCGGCTTCCGGCGGTGGAGGAGCGGGGTCGAGGCCGGCGAGTCGGGCGGGATCTGTCGCGGCGGCGAGCGCAGGCATGTCGAGGACGACGAGCCGGCAGGGGAGCAACCTCGCCAAGGGGTGATGGGGCGCAGATCGGACTCGGGGAGATGTCGCTTGTGCGCCATGCAGCTTGAGACTTTTTCTCCGGGCCCGTGTTGTCCGTGACGAGAGGCGGCGAACGGGGGAAGTGCTCCGGAGGGAAGGGGCTCCCGCACCCTGCCCCTACCCGGCCTTGGCCTTGCCCTTTCCCTTTGGATCTGCCGGCGTCTCCGAACTTGCTCCCGACGCCTCCCCTGGTTCTCGCTTGCCTCCGGTAGAGTCCTCCGTTCCCACCGCCTCCGCCGCCCCCTGGCCCTGGGCACACTCGGCGCGTATGCGTTTCGCCTCTTCGAGGAACGCGTTCGCCTCGTTCATCCTGCGGGCTTCGTCCGTCTTGGCGGCGATCCAGCGCTGCAAGAGGGCGGCGTTGTCGGTCTTGAGGTTGTCGTTCTGGAGTTCGAGCTGCGACAGTTCGAGCTCGAGCGAGCCGAGTTCGTCCTGCAGGATCTGCTCGAGGGGCATTGGGTGCGAGTGTCAATGTGGAGTCCTTTCACGACCAGAGTTGGAAAGGGAAAACGCACGACGAGTTGCCGCTCTTTCTCTGCGACGACCTCTTTGTGCCACCTCGCCCCCTCGCGGAGTCGTTCCACTTCGGCGCGCACGTCGGCGAGCTGGTCGCGATCCGCCTGGGCGCGCTCATCGGTGGCGTGGAGCTGGTCGCTGAGGGCGAGGAGGCGCTGCGAGTGCTGCGACTGGAGCTTGTACGCGTCGGCGAGTTCGGCGCGGGCGGAGGCGAGTTCGGACTCGAGCCGGGTGACGAGCGCGGCGCGGACGGCAGTCTCTTGCGCCGAGTCGCTGCTATTGCGAGGCGTGGAATGGAGCCTGTCAGTCGAGTAGAGTAGAGTCTCTGGACGCCGGGGAGTGTCGCCCCACCTCGTCGCTGTCCGCGCCCCGTCCTTCTCGGCGGCGGCCATTGGCTGCGCTCGGTCGGAGCTGGCGGGGGCTGACGGAGCCTTCGAGGCGGCGTCGAGCACCGCCGCTGTGCGCTCGTGGAGCAGGGCGGCGTGGCGGGCGAGGCGGCCGTAGTCGCTGAAGAAGGGCTCGAACGCGCGGTCCCTCGCGTCCCGCGCCACGAGCGCACTCCGGACAGACTCGGCCCACGTGGCCATCTCGGAAGGGCACTGTCGGATCTCTGTAAGGCTTGTCAGCTGTGCGCCGGGCGGGTGGAGCGTCGAGACGAGGATGCGAATCTAGACGCGGAAGCAGCGACGACACCGAGAGCGAGGACAGCGCACCCTCGGACGCTCTGCACACGCCCTGGCCGCCCGCCAGAGCCATGCAGAGAGCGGCTCTGAGGTCTGCATCGGCGCTCGCTCGCGTCCGCGCTCGTCCGGCGTGTCGCTGCTCGTCCTCGTCCGCGTCCTCGTCCTCAGCTTCACCGTGCGTCGTGCCGTAAATACGCCCTCAGAGGCCCCGCACTGACTCCAGAGACACTCGTGCAGACACAGTGCGCCTGCTGCTGCCCCGCCGACCTACTCGCTGCCGCACGACGCCTTTGACTCGCTCCCCAACGACCTCGACGCCCCGAATCGCTTCCCTTCAGCCGGCGCTTCTTCGCCCGCGACCGCAGGCCAAGCCAACCCGCACCGGCCAGCAGCACGCAGGCGTCAACGACAAGCCCTCAGCAATGCAGAAGCTCAGGCGTTCGCAGACCTCCTCGGAGAAATCATGCCCCGCTCCGCCGCCGCTGCAGCTCAACCCTCCGCATCCGCCACCGACGCCGGCCAGGACTCGGGCCTCTTCAGCATCTTTACCGATACGCATGCTGCGCCGGCGACGAGCCCGAACGCCCCGGGAGACCCCGCCGCCGCCGGCCTCTCGAAGGTGCAGCAGGCCCTCATGCGCAAGGTCGGACCCAAGATGGGCCTCCAGCTCGACCTCGCGAGCGGCAAGTGGTCGCACCGTGCACGCGCCGAGCTCACGGAAGAAGAGGAACTCGAGCTCGATCGGCTGCGGGAAGAGTTGATCGCCCTCAAGAGCGACGCCGACGTCGTCCGGTGGGGGCTCGAGCACGTGTTTGGCTACCCTCCGCCGTCCGCAACGACGCGGGGCATGCTCTTCCCCGACCCGGAGCAGTTCCCCGTCGCCGCACCCGGCGCCGCGGCGGGCGCCAAGACCCTGACCGCTACGCCCGCCACGCGCGGCCCCCTCTCCCGGATGTACCCGGACCTCCTCCTCCTCCTGTTCGTCGTCCTCCGCGACACGCACCAGAACCCGAGCACCGCCCTCTCCTTCTTCCACCTCGCGAAATCGAACCCCTACAGCTACATCACCGGCTGCACCACGGCGCTGTACCTCGAAGTCCTCCGCACGCACTGGAACGACGGCGCCGGCGACGTCGAGGGCGTCCTCGGCGCGCTCGACGAGATGCGCGCGAACGGCGTACCGTTCGATGACAAGGTCCGCGAGCTCGTGCGCGCGATCGGAGACGCGATCCGCATCGACCAGGAACGCGCCGAGCTGCGCCTCGACCGCGAGCTCGCGCAGCGGGGTGCTTCGACGAGCGAGGGGAACAACAACGCCCTGACGCCGGACGAGCGGGACCGGCAGGTGCAGCTGCGGCGGTACTTTGACGCGACCCAGGTCGGCGCGTGGAGCCGCATGGAGCGCATCGTCGAAGAGAACCAGGACGAGCTCGAGGACGCGCGGCGCGTGCGCGAGGACGAAAGGTGGCACGATGCGGAGGCGGCGAGGCGCGAGAGGCTCAGGGGCGAGAGGGCGGGCGCGTACCGCGAGAGGCCGGATTTGATGCCCGACCCGGCGGCCCGCGGCGGCGAGGATGTCGGGCCGCACAGGTCGAACCTCTTGACGGGTGCCGACCGGTTCGAGAGCCCCTCCCCGCTCGGCCGTCCGGGCGCCACCGCCACCGCCGCCCACGCTGGCGGCGCACGAGGCTCGTCCCGCCCTGCGTGGGAGACCTGGAAAGTCCCCACTGCGGAACGGGACAGCGACGGGAACCTCGTCATGCCGAAGCGGCCCTCGTTCGTGAACCCGTACAAGATCCGCAGGCGTGGGTTGAGCAAGGAGGAGAAGGCGGCGAAGGATACGAAGCACCCTGCGTTGTGGTGGAAGCGGTGAGCGGGCGCCTGCGAGCGGGCGGGCGGGCGCGGGGTGGGTAGATGACGTGGGCGGACACGGCCCCTGCTTCGGTGTCTCTGCATCGCATGCACCGTGCTGCGACCGATCCGACTGGAGAAGAGAGCTCAGAGAGACAGTGAGAGGTGCGCTAAGGCTGTGTGCGGGTTAGGCCTGCGGGAGGGAGGGACTCTCTTTGAGTCTGCTCAGGCTCGTGCCTGTTGGTCCGACTCGAGTCGGCGCGCCTCGGTACGAGCTAATATGGATCAGTGAGTACCGCGACGAAGTTGCGAAGTGGAGCGAAAGGCCTCTTCATCGTGTATGCGCAGAGGCTCCCTGCCTGCCTCTTCCCTTCGAGAGGTTCAAGTTCATGCGTCTCTCGATCGTACCTGGACGCGATGTGTTCCCAAACCTATTCTGTAGCAGCAGGGCCCTTGCGAATTTGCACGGCTCTCGAGGCTTTTTTGACCTTCGTCCATTCTGCCTCAGGTCGTGTTGATAGGACTGGAGAAGAGGGAGCGAAGCGACAACCTGATGCTCACAACGCTCTCAAAATACCCTCTCCATGGTTCCGAACGATGGCAGTGTCCGGGATAGCCATTCGGTTGGGAAAAATGCTCAGAACACGCTTGACACATACGTCGGACACGCGGGCCCCCTTTGCGCTCCCGCAAACCGCCACCCTCCCACCCTAATGAGTTGTTGTAGGTAGTGGCTGGACAGCCGACCCTTTGACAGGGTACCTATGCTTTGCTTTGAACGGCGAAGGTTCAAATGACAGGTAAGAAGGCCGTCCACTCTGGCCGCCGTATATACTCCCGAGGGACGTTCGAACTCCTACGGGCAGAATCGTATGGCGCAGAGCGGGGAACACGCCGCAGAGCTTCAGCTTCGCTATCCCAGCTGGAGAGGGGGGCTGGCCCCGCTCCTGCGCGAGATTTCGACTGATGATCCTCCGCCACCCGGGCATGCCCTCGACTTTGCCAAAACGCCTTTTGTGGGCGGTCCTTGCCGACATGGATACCCCATCTCTGTCCGTCTGCCTCAGGCAATCGCTGATAGGCGCGCCGCAGCATAGAAGGGAGTCCGTGGGTCCGGGGTGCTCTCGAGATCTTGTTACTCGAAAGGCACCGGGCGGACTGTACGAAAAGTCTCTCCGCGGAGTAGTAAGACCTCCTATGACCGCATTCCCACGCAGAATCACACCTACGGACAAGTATGACTGGGACCCTCGTACAGATCTGCTTCGCTTGGATCACGCAGCGAGCCAGTCGCGAGCCCGTGCGAAGTTGCGAACCCCAGGGGAGGCCGATCGTAATGCAATTTGACGGACAGCTGATACTGCAATCGCCGAGGAGAAATGGGGCTGTGATCTAGACTGTAATACGGACCGCGTTGCAGCTCTGTGCGGTCCGTCTAATGCGGGTGTGGACGAGGACTTGAGATAGAGAGCACGGCCAAATGGAATTGAAGGACGCGGGTGCGGGGCGGAACCCCTGTGCTCAGGGACAGACAATCGTTCGTTCGCGCGCAGCTCGAATGCACGAAGGAATGAGGGAGTATGTACGACGTGCCCGGGTGATGAGCAGGCCTGGCCCAAGACCTCGGCGGAGCGAGCCGTCTGCTGCGGAAGATCGCACAGCTCCTCTTCCGGCCTATAATCACCTTGCACCCTCCCGAGCGTACTGGCCAACGGCGGTCGCTCGTACCTTCCAGCAGCAGCGGCGAGATTTCCCGCAGCTTCCGAGTTATGCATGGGAGGAGCGAGCGGTCCCCATGATTGCTCCGCCGTGGCGAGCGTGAGGACCCGGCCAGGAGACCGATGCTCAGGCCGAGAGATGGTCTGGGCTGCAGGCGCGTGCGGTTCTGCCGGACGCTGAATACGAACTGTGAAGCAGATGAAGCTGCCCAGTATATTGCGGCGGGAGTGTGTGCGGTAACTGAGCAACAAGGCGGTTTCGGTCGGTATATGAGCAACAAAGCGGTTTCGCCGGTCGAGGCCAGGCACGACGGCGCGTTTTTGCCGGCCGGGGGCGACGATCGTCGTTTTTGTTCGGGCAGCTCGCTTCGCGCACTTGCAGCCAGCACGAAGCGCCTGCCAGACGAGCGCCTCGACCTGCTGCAAGCTGCCACACCGTGAGCCAGCATGCTGCGATAGCGCGAGAGTACTAGCCAGCATCGTCATCAGCCGCCGTCCGACGTGCCCGCCGACCCGCTTGTGAGGGAGGGCCCCGCGCGAACGCCGCCGCTGCCCGGCCGCCAGCTGCAGGAAATTGCCGCCGTCCGCTCGCGCTCGCTCTCGCACGCCGCGCGCTGCAGCAGCACAGCCGTGCATGGCCGTCAGACCACGCCTGTCGCCCAAGAGCCCGGGAGACCTCAACCGCCCCGACTACTTTCCCGCGCCGAGTGCGAGCGCCGCTGCCGCCCCAGCGCCGGCGCCCGCCAGCAAAGTGTCGTCATCATCCCGTCACCACGCCTCGTCGTCGACAACTCCCCAACCACAGCACGCCCCAAGCAGCGCACACAATACCTTTTCGCTCAACAGCGCAGCAGCAGCGGCAGCCCCGCCACCGGCCTCGTCGTCGCCCAGCTCGCGCGCCTTTACCGCCAACTTTGACTCGCTCATGAGGGAACCGGCTACCGGCGGCGCCGGCAGCGGCAGCGGTCCCCAGGCCGCGCAAGCAGGACTTGTGACGCCACTCGATGCACCCGCCAGCTCGCCCTTCTTTCCCGGACTTTCGAACCCGACTGCGGCGGCGGCGGGCAAAGAGGCGGGCTCGACGGGCCAAACGACCGGGCTCGCACCCGCCGTCGGGTCTCGGGATCCGCCGAGACAAGAGCCTGCGGACTCGTCGACAAAGGCGCCGACGCTGCCCTTCGCGAGGCGAACGAGCTCCACGGCCGCCGGCGCCATGCCGGTGCAGTCGAACCGATACACGCTCTTTTCGCCACAGCACCTCGTCTCGTCTCTCCTCGCTTCGTCCACTGTGCAGGCGCTCAGCCCAGAGTACCTCGTGCTCGATATTCGGCCGCGCACGGCATTCTTGACGGAGCGCCTCGCCGGCTCGATCAACGTCTGCGTCCCGTCGACGCTCCTGCGCCGTCAAACGTTCGGCGTCGACCGCGTGCAGGACAGTCTCCCGCCCGCAGACCAGCGCCGCTTCGCCGTCTGGCAAGCATCCGACTCGCCGTGCCGGGGCATCATCGTCCTCGATCAAGAATCGAACGCTCTCGTCGAAACGGGCGGACCGGTTTCGCTCCTCGCCAAGTTTGAAAAGGCCGGCTTCGAGGGTCAGCTCGGTTGGGTCAAGGGTGGCTGGGTCGCCGTTCGGAATGCGGCGAGGTCGCTCGCTCAGAGTCCGGAGGAACGGGGTCGGTTGCTCGAGAGCGGAGAGCGAGACGAGGAGCTCGTCGAGGAGGACGAGGGCGGTGACAGCAAAGATGCCGACATGTCCCCCAAACTCCCCACAAATGGTCGACCGCAGATGTCGCTCTCCGACATGGACACCTCGAGCCCGGCGCTCCACTCTCCTGGCCTGACCGGCGTGCCCGGTTCGAAGAAGCACGCGCGGACCGCGCCGGGCGCGGCAGGATCTCCCTCGCGCGAGGATGCTCCCCCTCCGAGTCGGCCCGCCCTTAGCTCGGCATCGAGCGGCAGCAGCGGCCGTCGCAGCATCGGCGCCAGTGGCGGGTTCGGCGTCAGCGGCGGTGCAGGGTCTTCTCGCCCCGTTCTGCAAGTCCGCGACTTGCCTGCATCGGCGTTCCAGGTCGCGAGCACCACCGCGTACCGTACGAACGGCGGCGCGTCCAACTCGGCCGCGGTCGCGGGCTCACCCGAGAAGCCGGGTCCTCTCCGTGCGGCTGCACCCGGCGCGGCGAACGGTTTCGGGGGCAAGCGCCGCCGACCGGGCTTCGAACAACCGTCTCTCCTCACGTCCCACGCTTCGGCCTTTGCACCTCGCGCTCCGGGAGGAGGACCCGACATGTCCGCCGTCTCGACTCCGGGAGTCGGGACCGAAAATCGCAACGAGCTCGGCGCGGGTTTGGCGCCCCAACGAAAGACCTCGAATGGTCCGTCGAGGACTGGAGGCGCGAACGGTCAGATGCGCGCGAGTGCGAATCCCTTCTTTGACAACATCCGGCAGAACACCGAGGTGAGCAGCTCTCTCCTGAGGCAGAACCCATGATCAGCGAGCCCATAGCTGATCCCCTCCCCGCCACAGGCCCTCTCCCTCGAGCGTTCCCTCGCGAACCTGAGTCCCGTCAACCTGCCGCCGGTCCCGTCCAACTACCTCGCCATCCTGCCTCACTACCTCCGATCCCTCGTCGCGCTCTCGCCCATGTCTCGCGCCGACCGACTCGCTCGCCAGTACTACGAGCTCGAAGCTGCCGAGAAGGAACGCCTCGAGGGGACGTTCCGGTGGCACTCGCGCTACCCTGGCGGGCGGCAAGAGGCGCTGCAAGAGTGGAAGGAGGCAGTGTCGGAGCGCGAGAATCGCGGGCCCGGTGCGGGTGCGGGAGACGCGGCGCAGGACGACGTGCTGGAGGAAGCTGCGCTGGTTGAGGCTGAGGCGGACAAGTGGGAGCGGTTCGGCATTTCGGCCGGGCTCGAGCTCGGGAACCTGAACCGGTTCAGGAACATCTTCCCCGTACGTTGTGCTCTCAGTTGCGGCCCTGCACTCCGACTTCTCGATACTGACAGGCTCACCGCGCAGTACGAGCACGCGCGAGTCCACCTCAAGGAGCACTCGCCGCACGCGACCGACTACGTCAATGCCTCGCACCTGGGACTGCGAACCTCGTCGAAGCGGTTCATCGCCTCGCAAGGTCCCTTGCCGGCGACGTTCCGCGACTTTTGGCAGATGTGCGACCAGGAGCACGTCGGCGTGATCGTCATGCTCACGAACCTGCAAGAAGGAGGCCGAGACAAGTGCGGACGGTACTGGGTTGAGCAGCACGACGGAGAGTGGGACGTTCACGTTGAAGGCGACGGGGCGCATCACGACGAAGCTCGCGCGGCGTTCGCTCCTGCGACGCCGGCTGCCAAGCCCGATGCTTCGCCCGCCCAGGACTCGACGGGCGGCGGCGGCGGGTTCTTCAGCGCCTTTGACGCGAGCAAGTCTGCGCCAGAGACCAAGGTCCGCGAGCCGGTTCCGGACGCGACCATCCGCCGAACGATCACGGTCCAGCGGAAGCGAGACGGACCGTTCCGACCCCCGCGCAAGTTCCGGCACATCCAGTACCGGGCCTGGCCCGATTTCGACATCCCCGCCGACCCTTCGGATGTCGTCTCCCTGGTGGATGAGGTCGACGCCGCCCAGCGCGAGTACATGCGCGAGGTCAATTGGAACCTCGACGAGCACGACGGCCAGGAGCCGCCGATCCTTGCGCATTGCTCCGCCGGCGTCGGCCGCACCGGCGTCTTCATCATGGTCAGCTCGCTGCTGGATCAGTTCCGGACCGAGCTCGCGCGGACCCGCGCCACGGCGAAGTCGGACGCCATGGACATCGATGGCGAAGGGCCGAAACCGACCCCGACCCGGCCCGGCCTGCCGGAGCGAGTCAGCGACGGTGTCACGTCCTCTCTCGCCGCTGGCCTCTCCGACTCGAGCCTCGACGAGCGCGCGCGCGCAAAGCAAGCCATCGCCGGCGAACAGCCGCAACTTCCGCCGGTCGAGGAGCCGGCGCTCAAACAGGACGATCCGGCCTTTGCGGGCGTCAACGAGCTGCGCGGGCAGCGCATGAGCATGGTCGCCAACTACCGGCAGTATGTCTGCGTGCTCGAATGCGTCCTCGAAGGCGCGTTGCGCTCGCTGCGCGAGACGGGCGCGGCCTCGTCCTAGTTCGTCCGACCACCTTCCTATCCTCACCCCGGTCGATTCCCTCGACATCCCCTCCTTGTGCATATCTCCATCTGCGACACGTTCGCAGCACTCTATCCCTGTCCAGCGCTCCGAGTCTCCCATATCTGTCTGTCGTGCCAATAGCGGCCCAAAGCATGTTTCTTCGGCGCTCTCGCATACCATCGCAACGCAGTCTCTGCTCGCCCATCAGGTCGTGGACTGATCGAGCGAATGAGATCTGCGTATGCGCGTGAATGGCACTTCGTTCCTGCCGCCGGCCTCCCTACCAATTTCCCCAGGCATGCCCGACGTACCGGTCCTTGCCGTGCTCCTCATAGTCCGCGCGCGTGATCCTCGCCTGCACGCCGACGTCGCTCGTGCTCCACTTGGCCACGCCGCGCCAGGCGTCCGCGTGCGGGTCGTACGGGCGGACGATATTGAGCGGGTGCCCGACCGGCAGGGACGGCTGCAGAGACGTGCGCAGGCGCGCGTCAAAGTTCGGGACGAGGGTGTTGCCGCCTGTGACATGGATATTCTGATACGGCCCAGCATGGGAAGCAGCGAGTCAGTCGCGAATCGACTAGAGGCGGGGGGACACGAGCGCGAGCGTACCTTGGTGAGTCGTTGGCGTTCCGGTTCAGAGAATCCTCGGAGGACGTGCTCGACAATCTCGGCAAGGCCCGCCTGGTCCAGTCCGGCCATGTGCGGCTGCCAGATGACCTCGGGCACGCGAGTGCGCTCGACATTGACGTGCAGCTGCGAGTTGTGCTCGGCGTTGTCCGGCTGGTACGTATCGAGCGGGTCGTCGGGCGCCATCCCGCGAACGAAGGCGTTCAGGAGTTGATGTTTACGCATCGCTTGTCGCTCGGCCGTGTCGTCGAGCGTGAACTTGGGATCGTGCTCGAGCAGGCGGGACTCGACGGTGTGCAGCGCCTCTTGCTCGTCCTCCTCGTCCTCCGAGTCATCACCCGTGCCCTTGGAGCAGGTTAACCCTCGTCAGCCATTGCGGAAGCGAATGGACGCTGGCTCGAGGAGTGGACGGCACCGGTACGTACGATCTCACGGTATACCGCCCAGTCCGCGTCGTTCTGCCCAAAGCCGTCGTCCTGCTCCGTGCGTTTCCGTTTCCGCCCGGCCTTCTCGTCCGCCGCGAGGCCCGCGATCGACTTCATGCGGTTCTGCGCCGCAAGCGACTTGCGGTCCGACAACTGCTCCTTGCGCTTCTTGCGCTCCTTGATCTTGTCCAGGATGTCCTGCCAAGTCGCACGGCGCCGGCATGGGTCCACAGTCAGCTTAGCTCTCGATTATCGGCACAACACCGAGTGGGTACGCACCCCATGCTGCTCGCGCAGTCCCTGCAGCCACCTCGGAAAGTCATTCTGCCTCAAGTCCTCGTCCCTCCGCCGCTCTTCCTCCTTGCGCCTCCGCTCCTCGTCCTTCTCAGCCTTGAGCCGGATCCGCGCGTCGTACCCGGCCTTCATGAGCTTTTGCCGACGCTTCTCCTTCAAGTCTTCTTCGTTCAGTTGGTGGTCCGGCACGTCGATCAGGGGAAAAGAGGGCGCCTCCTGTTTCGCACATTACGGGACGGGCGAGCAGAGTTCGTCAGCCGCCGCACAACTCTGGTCCGACGCCATCCGGAGATTGCATCTCAAGCGGAGAGAAAAGCGCACCTTGTTCTCCGAGTCGTCAATCCCCAACTCGCGGTTCCTCGCGCGCGTCAAGCTCTTCTCAATCTTTTTGAGGTAGTCCTCCAAGTCCGCGAGGGACGAGAAGCCCGCCGCGCGCAACTTTTGGTCGTACTCGACTTTGGTCACGGTCCCGCGCGCTTCGTGCAGCTCGGTGAACGCGACGAGCTCTTCTTGATGCCGTTCGAGCTGCAGGGGCCGCGAGACCTACGGCGTCAGCAAATTCGTCGCCGGGCACCGTATCGAGATAACGCAGTCGCAAGCAAAACTCGGGCTGACCTTTTCCTGCCTCTGCCGCGCCGCCTGCTCCTTCAACCGCTTCGTCGCCTCCTCCCTCTTCCGTTTCTGATTCTCGAGCTCCTCCTCCGTCTTCTCCGTCGAGCCCACGCCCGCGACGAACGGGAACTGGACCGTGCGGTCTTCGGCGACGAGCGCTTGCGGCGAGGAGGCGAGGTCGGCGAGGTGCGCGGCGTAGGAGGGGGCGGCGTGGTACGAGTGGTCGCGGTACATGATCTGTACGCAACGGGCGAGGGGAGCATTGTCAGGGAGGTCCACAGGAAGGAAAGGGCAGGTATCTTTCAGGATGAGGGAGCGTACACCGGATTGGTAGCTGGACAAGCGTCCAGGGAAAGAGGGGTACTTGAGCTGCATGAGTTTGAGGAGGTACTCGGCCGCTTGCGAGCCACCCCAGTTCAGCCTGTTGACGGGGCCGAAAGAGCGGGATCAGTCCGATGCTGCCCGTCGGGCCTATCCGCGCGCGCAGACGGCTTTCGCGACAGTGCCGCGAGCGACCGGAAGGGCCTATCTGCCCGGACGTACTTTTTCGCGCTGGTCATGATCGCCTGGCCTCCGAGCACAGGAATCACATGCGTGCTCGCGGTCGACGAAGAGATCACGAGAGCGTCCGCCGAGGTCGGGTCGGGGGAGGTTGCGTAGAGGGACATGAGCGAGTCGATGCTGTACGAGACGGAGGGGGCCGAGTAGCCTTCGAACAAGAGTTCGGACATGACTGCGAGCGGGGTCAGGGGTTGTTCCTGCGTCAGTACAGGTGCCCTTCTCGACGAGGAAAACGGGGAGGCGAGGCGGACGCGGCCGACGCACGAGATCGCGAGTAGGCGGGGTTGCAGAGGGCTTCGGTCATGGCGACGGGGTTCTGGAGGCCTTCGGTGTCGACTCCGAGTTTGAGCAGGACATAGTCGAGCATGTTCTCCTGCAAAGCGTCCGGGAGGGTGAGCGGGGGTCGAGACGCTTGGGGAGGGAGCTATGTACGAACCATGACGTCTGCGCTGGTGACGACGTCTCCCTCGTGCGGTGCGCGGACATGAGCGCGGCTGGTCGCGTCGACATAGACCTCTGCGCCTGCGAGGAGGACGGAGCGGTTCGACTTGCGGTCGCGGTACTTGCTCGCGAGGTTGTCGATCTGGAGCCTCGGGTCCTGTTCGCTGCTCCAGCCTGCGCGCAGCGTCGTCGCGCCGTTGTCGAGGCACAGGACCGTGTCTGGCGAGCGGAAGCGGGCGTAGTCGGTTGCGGCGGGCGGCGCAGCGACTACGGGTGCGAGCTCTGGGATCGGGTAGACGCGGCGATTCGCCATCGCTGCGTGTGTGGGCTCTGCGTGCAGCCCGAGCGACCAGGTGTAGCGCTGCGAGGAGCGGGTCCAAGGTGGCTCGAGGTGGGGGAGATCCAGTTGGAACCGACAGCCTTCTTCTCGGATCACTGCTCGCTCCTGGTGTCGGCTTAGATGCCTACAGAGTCACTATTACATTCCCGCCGCTGGCCTGCATCCATGAACGGCTGCTGCGCCGCCTTCGCGGTCGCTCCAAGCCCGCTTCACTCGACTCGCTTGGTGATGAGCCCACATCGGCGTGGCTACAGCTCAGTCGGCACGCCGGAGATGCCCATACTGCTCGCAAAAGCCTTCTGTGCCTGGTGCAAATTGCCACGCTGTGCTCCGGGAGGTCTCGATTCGAGTCGCCCTCGTCTTCCGACAGGACCTTTTCAATTGGAGTCTGAGTCGCGACGCTTCCAACCGCCGCTCTCACCTCGATGCTCGACTGGCGTGGCTTGGACTCATTGTCTTCCATTGCACCGCCGCTCTTTCCGCTAGGCTGCCTCCCGGTCGCAGAACGCAGGCACCGCCGGCTGGCCGTTTGCTCCTCTTCCTCAGGGCTCTGCCGCCCGAAATGCTGTTCTGCTTGCGCCTTTACAGGACGATCTCGCCAGTCCTCTGCTCAAGCAAGTCGCCGCTGTGCCACCAACTCTCGTGGCCGGCGACTGCGCGTCGCGAAAGGGAGAGACCCTCTCCGAGGGTTGAGATTCGGACTGGAGACCCCGCCCCGCCGCGGCGCCGCTGCCGGCTTTCTGCAACTCTGCGAAAGTCGTATGAACTGCTCACCAAGAACCGCTATTCGACTGGGCCCTCCTCCTCGTGCGAGAGGGGGACGACGCGGGGCAGCGCCTTCCGCAGTACTTGTTGGGCGGCCGCGGAGACAGGATGCCAATTCTCGAGCTCGAGCTGCGATCTCCAGCTGAATCACTCCCGTGTAGTTTGTCGTCTGTCGCCATTTGAGATGGAATGAATTGGTGTGATGCAAGTAGCCGTGAGCTGTCCGAAGTTTTTCGACGCGTCGCCAAATTGAGGCGACGCGTCTTGGCTGCCCGCGCGTGCGATCGAAACGGCGACCGACTCCTGCTGCCAGACTGCCCGCTCGCACACGCACGCTGTAAGCTCCAGACGCACGGGCTACAGTTAGAGCATCTCAGCACCCGGCACCGCGTGAGTCAGCGCGCCCTGCCAGCGCCGCCCTCTTCCCGTCGCGTTCGCTTGTCCCCGCGCCCCTTTGAGCACCTCGCCGCCCATATTCTTTCACTTCTCAGCCTCTTGTGCCCTAGCTGACGCCGCCGAGAACGTCTGCCTTATCAACAGCGCACTCTCGAGGAGCGGCCGTGTTCGAACGACGCGTCTGGGCTCGCCGAGACACAGGCGGGACCTTTGCGCGTGCACGCCGCATTCGAGGCGCCTCCCCCGTCCGAACAATCGGACGACCCCAGCCTCGTGCCGCCCTCGCTCGCAAGCGCAGCGCAGTTACTCGTGCCCGCGCCTGGCTCTAACGCAGGCGAAAACAGCCCCGGCGTCATGGCGTACCCGTCTCGGAATCCGAACGCGCCTCGAATCGACCTGCGCCAGACGTATGAAGGGGACCCGGCCGCGTTCCACTCGACCGCGTACCCTTCCGGTGCGCCGAACCAGTACCCGTCGGAGCCAACGGCGCGCTATGGTGTGCCTCCTCATAGGGCGGATCCCTATGCGGGCGGCGTGACTGGGGGAGGAGGACGGGGAGCCAGCGGGCTGCAGGCAGGGCCGAGCACTTCGAACGGGAACGTCCTCCGGCGCAACACGGTCCGCGGAGCACGGAGAGGCACAGTGCGCGACGCGGACGCGAACCCGTACGCCGCCGCCGCCGCGTCGTCCTCGTCTCATCCGAACGCTCCTCCCGGCGGCGGCGCGGGGCCTCAGCGCGGTCTCACTCGCGGCAAGACCCTCACGCGTCCGGACCGGTTCGTCGCACCCGCGCCTCTGATCGCTCCCGCCGGCCTCGGCGCCGCCGGCAAGCAGGGCGGCAACGTCCAGACCAAGCTCGTCAACGGCGTCCCGACCCTCGTCACGCGCGAACCCTGGTGGCAACCCTGGTCCCTCTTTGTCGAAGTGGTTACCTTCTGGGCCCCGCGGCCGCTCCTGCGACGGTTCGGCATGGTCGACCCGGTCAAGCAGCGCGCGTGGAAGGAAAAGGTCGCGTTGTGCGAGATCTCGGCGTTGCTGATGGGCATCATCGGGTTCATCACGATGGGGTTGAACCGGACCCTGTGTCCTCAGACGGGGCACAACTCGGCGAGCTACTTTCAGCGCCTCGGAACGCGACCAGGTGCGCGAGAAACTCGGTTCCGTTCCTTCTGAGCAGGCGGCAAGTCCCGGAGCTGACGGTCCCCGGAACCGCTTCCCAGGCTATGTCGGCATCAACGGCTGGAACATGCAGATTAGCCCGAAGACGCCGACCCCTATCGCGACGATCGGCAACTCGTTCGGCGGGTCCGACGTGACGGGCATGTTTGACCGCAGCGGCACCAAGTTCCCCGGTTGCGACGGCCTCGACCAGCCCTGGGCGACCGTCGGATTGTGCACGAATGATCAGCAGGCGAACGCGACGTCGTGCGCGATGGGCGCCCCGACCGAGGCGTACCTCTCGACGCTCGGCCTGACGAACACGACGCAGCAGGTCGGGTTCAACTGGAACCAGGTCACGAACTTGACGAACTACTTTGTTCTCGACGGCAACGTGCTCAACTTGACGCCATACATGAACGCGTACCCGAACCCGCGCCCAGGCGACGAAGTCGACGGGGCGATCCGAACGCTTCTCGGTAACTCGACCGGCGGCACCCGCGACGGAACGCGCATCTTCCACAACACCGACACCCTGCAGGCCGCGACGCACTGTCTCTCGCAGCGGTACTACGCCGGTCACATCGACAAGATCACTCCGGGATGCTTCGTCGCGAACCTGTTCCTCTACGTCTCGCTCATTCTCATCATGGGTATCGTCCTCGCGCGGTTCTTCATGGCCCTCATCTTCTCGTGGTACCTCGCCGATCGCATGGTCGCGAAACCGAAGAACCTGCGGCGCAAGGTCGTCTCGCCGGCGGTCCTGCCCGAGGGCGCCAACATCGACGTGAACAACACGACGGGCGCGGCGCCTTGGACCGAATCGCACCTCAAGCGGCAGCAGACGCAGCGGCTCAAGAAGGGCGGCGGCGGGCTCGGCGGCTCATTGGGGCGCAAGAACGCGGAGAAGAACTTGCCGTTGTCGCCGAACCTGGACGAGAAGCGCGGCGGCGGCGATCCGAACGACCCGAACGCCTCGCTCGGCGCGGACGGCATGATCAGTATGGCCGCGATCGGCGCCGAGCTCTTCACGGTGTGTTTCGTGACGTGCTACTCGGAAGGGTACGACGGGATCAAGACGACGCTCGACTCGCTGTCCGGCACGACGTACTCGGACGCGCGCAAGTTGCTCTTTGTCGTCTGCGACGGCATGATCACCGGGTCGGGCGAGAAGATGAGCACGCCCGACATTGTCGTCAGCATGATCGAGCGCGACCCGCGGTTCGGAGACCCGCAGCCGATGAGCTACGTCGCGATCGCGGACGGGGCCAAGGCGCACAACCAGGCGATGGTGTACGCCGGGCACTACACCCTCGTCGCCGGGCACCGGACGCCGATCGTCGTCGTCGTCAAGTGCGGCACCTCGGCCGAGGCGAGCGAGGCCAAGCCGGGCAACCGCGGCAAGCGCGACTCGCAGATGATCCTGATGAACTTTTTCGGGCACGTCACGTACAACGACCGCATGTCGCCGCTCGACTATGACTTGTTCCGCAAGACGCAGAGCCTCATGGGCGTCACGCCCGACTTTTTCGAGTGCTGCCTCATGGTGCGTCGGTTCGGGACTTGCGGATCGACCTGTGCGAGAGCTAACGCCGTGATGTGCCCACGCAGGTCGACGCGGACACGATGGCCTACCCCGACTCGCTCGGACACCTCGTCCGCGTCATGCAGAACGACAACATGATCATGGGCGTGTGCGGCGAAACTCGGATCGCCAACAAGCGCCAATCCTGGGTCACGATGATCCAAGTCTTCGAGTGCGTTGCAGGTCTGCGCTCGAGGTCTGCTCGCCTACTGACGATGCGCGGTGCCTGCAGATATTTCATTTCGCATCACCAAGCCAAGGCGTTCGAGTCGGTCTTTGGCGGTGTCACCTGTCTGCCCGGCTGCTTCTCGATGTACCGCATCAAGGCGCGCAAGGAGGACGACGGCGACTGGTTCCCCGTCCTCGTTTCGCCGACCATCACATCCGAGTACTCTCAGAGCACCGTGACGACCCTCCACCAGAAGAACCTGCTCCTCCTCGGCGAGGACCGCTTCTTGACGACAATCCTCCTGCGGACCTTCCCGAATCGCAAGATGATGTTCTCGCCCAAGGCTCGATGCCGCACCGTCGTCCCGGATACTTTCCGCGTCCTGCTGTCCCAGCGCCGGCGCTGGATCAACTCGACGGTCCACAACCTCATGGAGCTCGTCCTCGTCCGGAACCTGTGCGGAACGTTCTGCTTCTCGATGCAGTTCGTCACCTTTGTCGATTTGATCGGTACGGTCGTCCTGCCCATCGCCATCTGCCTCACCTACGCCCTGATCATCAACTCGATCATCTCGCCGCCCAACTCGTTCGGCGACGCGATCCCGCTCATCCTCCTCGTCGGCGTCCTCGGCTTGCCCGCCGTCCTCATCTTGCTCGCGACCCTCAAGTTCGTCTACGTCGGGTGGATGCTGATCTACCTGATCGCCCTGCCGGTCTGGAACTGCGTCCTGCCGCTGTACGCCTTCTCCAAGTTTGACGACTTTTCCTGGGGAGAGACCCGGAAGGTCTCGGGCGAAGCCAAGGCGGCCGACGACCACGGCACGGCGAGCGGACTCAATGCGGCGTCGGCGGTCCCCTTACGACGATGGGAGGACTGGGAGAAGTCGCGCTTGCGGAAGCTCCGCCGCGAGGAGAAGCGGAAACGCGAGTTCGAACGGCAATTCGGCTCGCGCGCGGTCCACAGCCGGTCGAGTCTCAGCACGTTTGTCGACTCGGAGACGGCGTCGTCGTATGGAGGTCCGGACGAGGACCGGTGGGGCGCGCAGATCGGCGCGTACAACGAGGACGCCTCCTCACTCAACTTGCCGCCCCCGGTCGGGCTGTACTCGGTCGAGGAGCTCGAGGGCGACGACGACGACGTCAACACGCTGAATCAGCACGACTTGGTGAACGTGCTCGATGGCGGTTGGGACGACTCTTCGCCGGGACAGTCTCCGTTCCCGCGAGGGCAGAGCCCGTCCGGCTACTCGACGCCGTCCGAGCAACTGCATCCTCATTCGGGCTACGCTTATGGCGGCTCGTCCTCCTCGCACGGCGGCCACGCGACCTCGCAAGGCGGACCGCTCCGAGGCTGGAGCCTGTCGGACGGCCCGCCGATGCTGCGGGCGCCCTCGTCTTCGTCCGAGCTTCCGCTGAATGCCTCGTCGACGTCGTTGTCGTCGAACGGCGATCCGTTCTCCGACTCGGCGCAGGATCTCCACAGTGCGCAGCCTCCTCCGTTGATCGCGCCGGATTACGCATCACTTGCGTCGGGCGCGTCGACCGGCGTCGACAGTTCGTCGGGCGTCAGCGGCGGCCATGCGAGGCAAAGGAGTCTGACAAACTCGCCCGAAGGCCGGAGAGGTGACCCCCTCCTCGATGGGGCTCTGACGCCGAGTCCGACGCGAGCCACCGGTCCGGGGTACGAATGGAACGGGTCTCGCTCGAATGGTTCCTCCTCCGCCGGGTACGGGCGCCGGCTGGTCTGAGCGCCCACCGCCCTGCCTCTTCCTCCTCCTATACTCCCTCGCTTTCTCCTTCATGCCACCGTACATCAGATACCCTCACGCTCGCCTCCGCGCTCTTCCACTCTTCATCACGACCACCACAGCGCAGAGACGCTGGAGGCGGGACCCCCCCCCCCCCCCCCTGATCCCCACGTCCTCTTTTTTATGTCGAGCCCTCGCCGCTCTCCTCGCACTGCAATATTCCCTCCATCTCGTTCTTTCTGTACGAGAGTCTGACAAGCCAATGTGCGGGCTCCTGCGATGGTGGCGACAGATTTGGGATTTCGCTGATGCGCGCGCGCGATGGAACGCGTCGAGTCGCGTCGGCTTCAACTCTTTGCTCGTTCAGCTCGCCATATCCCGCTCTCTACGGCGCCCGACGACCTCTAAAGCTCCGTACATAAACGCCACAAGACCGCCATGTTCAGGCGCGGTGGAGACAACCGCGCGGGCGCTTCCCTCGGAGCTGGACCGCACGCGTCGACGTCGACCGCGAGCGAAGTGCCGACGCACTCTCGCTCTGGCTTGTATCCGCACCGCTTGAACTTGTATGAACGGCCACCGACGGAGGAAGTAACGCTCGAAGAGTTCGAGACCTGGGCCATCGACCGGCTGCGGTGTGAGTACCACCCTCTTCGTCCTATCGCTTCCCTCCGGTCTTGAAACATACTGACTGATGCATGCTTTTTCTCGCCCGCAGTGCTAGCGGATATCGAAGCAGCACAAGCACGGAATCGGCCGTTCAAGGAGGTCAAGGAGATCGTCGAGAAGCGGGCCGCCGAGTACATGCCGCTGCACGCCGACTCGAATAAGACGGCAGACGTCGACAAGGAGCGCAAGAAGGACCACTATTCGCACTTCATCCTGCGGCTGGCCTTTTGTCGATCGTTCGTCGTCTTCACCCGAATGCTCGCTTTGCCCGGCTGATCGGATTCACGTGCCTGCTTGCAGCGAGGAACTCCGACAACGCTTCTTGAAGGCAGAGCGAGAGCTCTTCCACATCCGCTGGGATTCTGATGAGCCGGCTGAGCGTCGCGCTTTCGTCGACAGCCTCAACTTTGGTTGGGAAAAGGTCGGTCCCTTCCCGAGAATGACCGAGAAGCGAGGGTGATGGGCTCACGCTCGCGGACGTCTCGCTAGGTCACGCCGGAAGAGAAGAACAAGTTCACTTCAGAACTCATGGCGGCAGGCGGCCTGGCCGCTGACCGGGTCCAGCACGATCCCTTCTTCAAGGTATGTGCCTCCACCACCCCCCGCGGCGTACATTCCCCGCTGATCCATTCGTTCGGTCCAGGTCGATTGGACAAAGGTCACCGACCTCGTGGCCCAGCGCAAGGTCTTTCTGAGACACGGGAAAGCCTATGTGCACTCTGGGCAGGAATACTCGCTCGTCGCCGCCGAATTCTCGTCCAGGTTGACCCGGGGACTCGAGGTGAGGAGGCCCACAGTTTCTTGCTCGCAAGTCGCGAAAGGACTGGTGCTGATGGTCTTGGTACGGTCCTCCAGCTCACGGCAAAAGCCCTGCCGCGTCTCGACGAGGACACCCGCCTGATCCCGATCCTGTCCCATCTGTCGATGGGTTTCATGGCCGGCATCACGTCCGACTACACGTTCACGACGAACGCGGACGGCGAGGCCATCACGGCCGAGATGGTGCCCGAACTCGCCGTGCAGAGTTTCCCGCTCTGCATGCGACAGCTGCAGGATACCCTCAAGTCGAGCAAGCACTTGAAGCACGAGGGTCGGCAGCAATACGGCCTCTTCCTCAAGGTGCGTCGGCTCAAAATTTGAGTGATGCTTGCATGCGGATCTCGGGACTCATCCTGCATTGCCCGCTCTGTGCCTTCAGGGAATCGGCCTCTCGATCGAGGAGGCGCTCGCGTTCTGGCGGAAATCCTTCTCCGCGATCACCGACGACAAGTTCAACAAGGAGTACCGATACAATATCCGCCACCAATTTGGACTCGAAGGTTCGCGGAAAAACTACACGCCTAAATCGTGAGCCTTTTCGCGTCCTCCGAGTGAAAGCACACCGAGTGGCGATTTTGACGATCCGACGTGCTCGCAGGTGCACGGCCATCATCACGGGTCCCGTTCCGGGCGCCGGTCAAGTGCACGGCTGCCCGTTCCGGCACCACTCGGACGACGGCCTCACTGCGCTCCTCCACTCGACGCTCGGCTCCTCGATGACCCACGCCGACCTGAAGGACATCCTCGCGGCGACCAAGAGCGGGCACTATCACGTCGCGTGCACGCGCGTCTTTGAGCTGCAGCACGCGAAACTGCCCGGCGGGTCCGGGGTCCCGAAGGGCGAGGGGCTCGGAGGGGGCGACTCGGTCGACCACCCGAATCGGTACTTTGACGCGAGCCGGAAGGTGATACGGGAGGCGAGGGACAAGGTCAAGGAGGACGAGGACGCGGCGCCAGTGGGTGCAGCAGGCGCGGGCGCGGGCAGCGGAGCGAGGGGATCGCCTCCGGCGCGGATCAAGAAGCAGGAATCGGTCGCGCCCGCTTTGGCAGCCAAACCGGACGGCGATGCGATGGATGTCGACGGGTCATGACGAGGTGTAGCTTCTGCAAGCGTCCACGCTTCTCGTTATCCGGTCGAGGACAGGAAAGGGACCGCGCTACAAAGACCGCCCGCCGTTCGCGGCGGCAGGGACCTCACATCGAAACAAGCCATGCTACAGTCGTACCTCACTCTCCTCCTTCTCGCCCCCTCTCTTCGGGCCCTCCGCCCCGTCGCCATCCGCCGCATGCAAGCCGGGAAAGAGAGATCCCCCGGCTTCACCACTCCCACGGGATTCCGCCAGGGATCTCGGTGTAGACGGCATTCTCGAGACCGCGCAGGTGAACGCCGCGCTGTTTGTCGCCCCGGGAGACACGAGTCAGCCCCGAGCCGACCACGCACGCCAGCGAGCGAAAGAGTGGAACGAACCTTGCGGGGCACGTCGCTCGTGACGCGGTTGTTCCCATGCAGGAACAAGACCCTCAACTTGTCCATGCGCTCGAGCACGTCCTGCACGACAAAGTTGTCGACCGCCCTCACAAAGCTCAAATCGAGCACCTCGAGGTTCTTGGCCTCGCGCGCGAGCCGCGCGAGCGCTTCGCCGTCGAGTTCGTCGCACGAATGGAGGTTCAGGTGCGCGAGCGAGGGGCCCGAGTGCGCGAGGAGGCTGTTCAGCGCGGAGGGGTGCAGGGTCGTGATGCGGTGCAGGTTCAGGAGGGTCAGGCCGGGGGAACGCCACGGCTGGCCGGGCTCGAACAGCGGCAGGTCTTCTTCCTCCTCTTCTGCTTCGTCTGCGATGTTCTCCGCCGCGGCAGGCGGCGCCACACTCGGATTAGCCTCGGTACCGGGAGCGGCGGCAAGGTCCGCCTCCGAGGGGCCGTCTTGGGCGTCGTCGACAGGCGCGGCCGCAGCATCCGTCGTAGCACCGTTCGCGTCCTGCTCAGCTGGGTCGTCCTGCATCGCCACATCCTCCCCGTGCGCCGCCGCTTCGCCGGATCCGCTCGCTCCGCCCGCCGTCGTAGCCGACGTCACAGTAGCTGCCGCGTTCCCGTCCTGTCCATCCGCAGCGGCGCCCTCCTGCCCGTCCTCGCCGGCCCCATCCTCGCCGCCCTCGACCTCCTCGCCCGGCCACCTCCCCGTCATCAAAGCCTCGACCCCGTCCCCCCCAACGCCCTCACAGTCACTCAGACTGAGCTCCCTCAACCGGTGACAATACCTCCTCACGCCCTCCGTCAAAGCCCTTTCCGTGAGGAGGACGTTGCCGTCGAGGACGAGCCGCTCGAGGGAGGGTCCGACGCGCGAGAGGAGCGAGATGAGCGCGCGGTCGGTGAGGACGTGCCCCTGCGGAGTGCCGAGGCGCGAAAGGTCCAGCGAACGGAGGATCGGCTCCGGTTCGGGTTCAGAGTCCGCGCTGCTCGAAGGGGAAGGGGCACCGTGCGGGAAGGCGAGCGGGTGCAGGAGCGCGAGCGACTCGGAGGTGAGTTTGCCGAGGTCGGACAGTTGCAGGTGGACGACGCGCGAGTGGTGGCGTACGAACGTCTCGAGCGCGCGGTCGTCGAAGCCTGTGGGGGGCGGTGTATGACATCGATCAGGATCGATTCTTACGCCCCGAGCGAGAAAGGACTGCGAGACTCACGGAAGGACATCCTGAGCTGGAACGTCTCGAGCTGTCCCGCTCCGTCCTGCTCCCCCTCCCTCTCCTCCTCCTCCTCCCCTTGCGCTCCACTCGCCCCGCCTCCCTTACCGCCGCGCAGCGCCTCAAACCACTCGCACCATTTGTCCGCCCTGACCAAATACGGCGCATACAGCGTCACATGCCTCAATTCCCCCGGCCTGAACCCGCGGAGGGGGTCCTTCCACGCGTCGAGTACGTCGTCGTCGAGGCGGCCGCATTGCAGGAGGGTCAGGGAGTGCAGGTGCGGGGCGAAAGTCGAGATCGAGGACAGCGCCGAGTCGGTTAGCTCTGCCGCGGGCGGGAATAAGAAGGCCGTCGTCAGTTGGGTGCTCGAACTCTTTTTCGTGGGGGACCGAGCCCCTCAGAGGACGCACTGGTGCAATCGTAGAGCTTCAACTCGGTCATGCCGACGTCGAGGAAGAGCTTCAAGTTGTCGTTGTCGAGCGCGCGGTTCTTCGAGACGATCTTGGCGACCTTGTCGAGGTTCTTCGGTCCGAGGTCGCCGAGCGCGTCGACGCTGTGGATGTACCGGCTCACGATCTGAGGGGGCCAAGAGTCAGTGTCTGGTTTTGAGAACTGTGAGAGGGCGGGAGGAGACGTACGGCGAGGCAGGCCTGCTGGAGGGTGACAAGGGGCGTGAAGAGGGTCTCGTCGACGCGGTTCTGACTCTTTTTCTTCTGCGGCTGCGGGCGCTTCGGCGCCCCCGCTGCCTTGCCCGCGTTGGCACCCGGGAACGCGGCGCGTTCCTCGATGGACTCGCTCGTGCAGGGCTGGCACAAGACGCCGGCGGCTTTGGGGGCCGAGGCGGTGTACTTGCTGACGGTGAACTTTTTGCCGCACTCGGCGCAGACGGCAAAGGAGCCGA
This sequence comes from Rhodotorula sphaerocarpa, assembly GCA_024713535.1. Lineage (NCBI taxonomy): Eukaryota > Fungi > Basidiomycota > Microbotryomycetes > Sporidiobolales > Sporidiobolaceae > Rhodotorula > Rhodotorula sphaerocarpa. The sequence continues at coordinate 1,017,644 of JANIBP010000006.1, read as the reverse complement.
CGGGGCGGTGTTCGTAGCGGCCCTTTTTCGGCGCGGGAGGGTCGAGGGGCGAGCCGCCGAGGGTGAAGCCGTCTTGGTCGTCGTCGCCGCCGGCGGGGGGTTTGCCCTTTCCTTTGGGTTTGGCCTTGGACTTGGCCGAATCTTTGGCGGGGCGTTTGCGCGAGGTGGAGGGACCTGCGTCGGCGTTGGCGGCGGTCGGATCGCTGCTCGTGCCGGTGCTCGCAGTGGCGGTGACTTGCTCCTCCTGCCCGTCGGCGGCGGCGGCGGCGGCGTCATCCGCGGTGAGAGTTACATCGGTCGAGTCCTGCGCCTGCTGGCTGTCCAAGCGCTGTCCTGTGCGCGGCCTGAACTGGGGCTGTGCGCCCGGACCGGTGATGCCCTGTTCGCGGAGGAACGAGGTGAGCGCGCTCCGGGGCCCGTACACCGCCGCCGGAGCGGGCGACGCCGAGCCCCCCGGTGCGTTGGCTGAACCTGCGCGGTTCCCCTGGGCGCTCGTGCGGCGGCGAGGCGGCATGGCGTGGCGTCGTGGTGGGTGTAATGGTCAAAAGTCAAGGTGACGCCGTGAAAGTCGACCACCCCCGACGACTCCCCTCTACGCCCCTCCCGCACGCCCTCTACACCGCAGGATGAGCTTCCTGTGGGGCTCGAGCAGCACTCCGCAGTCGCAGTTTGACCAGCTGATCGGTCAGTCCCTGGCTGCTCCTGTTCAGAGCCTCTCGTCCGCGCGCTGACGTGCTCCCCTGGCCTGCCCCACTCGACCGGACCCCGGACCATCGTCGCCTGGCTACGCGCATGCAGAGCAGTGCACGTCAGACCGCCTGCCTGCCCACTCCCCGCTCGATCTCGACGCCGCCCTCCGCCTGGCCGACCTCGTCCGGAGCGCAGCCGTCCCCGCAACGACCGCCGCGCGCCAACTCGTCACCCGCCTCGAACACCAGAACCCGACCGTCCAGCTCCTCGCCCTCGACCTCGCAGACCTCCTCGTCAAGAACGCAGGGAACCAGTTCCTCGCCGCGTTCGCCTCTGCCGCCGCCACTTCGGCCGGGGCCGTCCGCGCCCTCGAGCGCCTCGCCGACGGCGGCCCCTCTGTGAACCGCGACGTCCAGCTCGCAGCCCGCACCAAACTCCAAGACTGGGCCACCGCCTTCCAGCACAGCCACCGCAGCGCACTCGTCGAGTCCGACCTCGTCCGCCTGTACGATCGCCTCGCGCGCCGATCCCACCCGCCCCCCGTCGAGTTCCCCCCGAAACCGACCGCGGCCCTGACCGCCGCCATGGTCGACTCGCTCGCCGCGCCCGACTGGTCCGACTCGGCGTACTGCACCCGCTGCCGGACCGAGTTCTCGACCTTTAATCGGAAGCACCACTGCCGGAACTGCGGTCAGGTCTTTGACCAGCAGTGCTCGAGCCAGTCCCTCCCCCTCCCGCACTACGGCATCCCCGAACCCGTCCGCGTCTGCGACGCCTGCGCCAAAAAGATCAAGGACGGCAAGGGCGCAGACGTCGGACGGTCGATCCTCCAACAGCAGCAGGCTCAAAAGTCCGCGGCTGATACCGCCAAGAGCAAGCCGGCCGGGGTGGTCTCTTCGTCGCGGGAGCAAGAGGACGCCGACCTGCAGCGCGCGATCCAGGCCTCGCTCGCCGAATCCGCCTCTGCCGCCTCTCACGGGCCCCTGCGCGCCCCTTCGGCCCCTTCGGCCCCCTCTCCCGCGGCGCCAACTAGCACCTCGGGGTACACCCCCTCGTACGCCGCTCAGGTTCAGGGCGCCGGGGACAAGAAGGGCAAGGGGGAGGAGGAGGAGGAGGAGGACACGGACTTGGCGGCGGCGATCGCGGCGAGTTTGCGCGACTTGCAGCCGCCGGCTTCGGCCCCGCTGGGCGCGGGGGGAGGGGGAGCGGCGGCGACCTCGTACCGGGACTTGTTCCCTTCCTCCGCTCCGGGCTCGGCCTCGGGAGCAGCTCCTGCAACGGCACCAGGAGCCTCGTTCCGTCTGCCGTCGTACGACCTCTCCCCCTCGGACCACCAACACCTCGAGTCCTTTATCCGCTCGCAGCTCTCCCCCTCCTCCAGCGGTCCGGGGGCTGGACCGGCGGAATATGACGCCGTCAGGGAACGGCTGCAGCCGCAGCTGGGCCGGAGTTGGGAAGATGCGCGGAGACGGGGGGAGATCCTGAGGGAGATGGAGGGCAAGTTGGCGGAGGCGGCGAGGATTTATGGGGCGGGATTGACGGAGCGGGCGCAGGTGGCGGCGCGTGGGCAGGCGCGGCAAGGTGGGTTTGGGGGCGGTTCCTGGCGGACGCGGACAGGTTGCTGACGCGCGGTCTTGGGATCACCTCGTACTCTGCAGCGTATGACCGACCCGCATCGCAGCAGCAGTACCCCTCCTCTCCTTACAACGCCCCCTACTCTCAACCCTACGATCCGCACACGCAAGCCTACGCGCAGCAGTACCCGCACGCACACCCGCACCCGCAGCAGCACGCTTATGCGGCTCCACCAGAGGCCGTCGGGAGGCCGCTGCCGGCTTACGCCGTCCCGGAGGTCGTCGCTCCTGCTCCGGCGTCGGATCCCGAATCCGCGATGGCGCCCGCACCGGCGCCGGCCCGACCGCAGCAGGGCTACGAGCAGCAGCAGCCACAGCAGCCACCGCCGCAGCCGCCACAGCAGCAGCAGGCTCCGGTCCCGGCGGGGTACTACAAGCCTTCGCAGTTCCCGGCCGCGCCGCAGGGGGGGTTGTTGAGTGGGCGGTTGCCGGAGGTGCCGAGGGAGGAGCCTTGGGCGCGGGAAGGGCACGGGGAGAGGACGGAGGAGGAGCAGGAGGAGGAGGAGGAGAGAGGGAGGGTGGGCGAGTTGATCCAGTTTTGAGGGGAGGGAGGGAGGAGCGTTGGAACGCCAGAAGGTTGTTGGGGTTGTTGGTCTCTTGAGGCCTTGAGGGAGGGTGGCAATCGGAGAGAGAGGAAAGCGGGTGTCTCGAATGGATACAAGGATCGAGTAGTCGCTCTTATAAGGAAGGGGAATTACTCTGCGCAAGGTGATGACGCTTCCGTGCCGGAGCCGGCGAAGAGGAGGCTGGTCGTTATACGCCGCGGGTCGTCGACGTCAGCTATCGACACAACTTTCTGCACAGCTTGCGCCGCCGAGACAGCTATACAGGGCTCCATAGCGCTCGCCTCGAGCTACTGCTGGCCTAGGATCTTTGGCTCGCTCTCCGCCCCGCCACGGCGTTTGACGGATCCAAGTGGGGCTTGTCGACTCGGCTCCCTTCCCTGAACACACACCCGGATCGGAGCGCCGCCATGGCGACCCACGCCCTCTCTGCGCCCCCTCCCGCCTCCCCCTCCGCCCCCGTCCCCGGCCCCCCGCCCGTCATCCTCAAGTTCATCCTGATCGGCGACGCCGCGACGGGCAAGACTTCCCTCCGCGAACGGTTCATCCGCGAGCGCTTCACGGGGAGTTACCGCGCGACGATCGGATGTGACTTTTTGGGACGGGTCGTAAAGGTCAAAAGGAGGGCGGACCAGGAGGTAGGGGAGGCCGCGGGAAGGGAGGAGGACAAGGAGGATGAGGAGGACGAGGCGAGGTTGCAGATCTGGGACACTGCAGGTTCGTCTGCCTCGGAACGAGCGCTCTGAGCCTCCGTAACTGAGGCTCTATCCCTTCCAGGCCAAGAGCGCTTCCGCTCGCTTGCCCTCGCGTTCTACCGCTCCTCGGACGCCTGCCTCCTCCTGTACTCGCTCGCCTCTCCCGACTCGCCGACCAAGATCGCCAACTCGATCACCTCCTGGTACAACGACTTCGTCAGCAAGTGTCCGGTCGAGAACCCGCGCATGTTCAGCTGGGCGTGCGTCGGGACCAAGGCGGACGAGGTCCGAGGGGATCCGGAACGGGAGGTGCGCGCGAAGGAGATCCAGGTGGCGGTCGAGGCGGCATTGGAGAAGCTGTTACCGCGGCGGTCGGTGCGGGAGAATGGTGCCCGACCTTCGGAGCGCAAGGCGGCGAGGCAGACGCGACAGCCGCCGCCGACGGTCAGCGTCGAGGTCCTCCCGCCGCGGAACAGCCACGACTCGGCCGGCCGTCGACGGCCGTTCTTCCAGTCCCGCTCGTCGACGGCTCAGTCCGCGGAAGCGCAGCAGGACCTCCCGAACATCACCGTCGACGGCCAACCCGTCGCGGCGTCCAAACTCGACCCAGACTCGACCGACCGGCATCCGACCCTGGCCGTCAAACCCACCAACCCCTCCAACCTCGCCACCACCGCCACCTCTTCCGCTACGCAAATCCCGAAATTCGAGCTCGACGCCCCCGTAGCCGACCTCCTCGTCGCGACCTCTCCGCCCTCCGCCCCCGCGCACTTCGGCCCCGCCGGCGCTCCTCCCGCGGTATATGTTGGGGGACCGTACCGAGATCCGGAGGGGAGGGTCCTGGGCGCGGATGGCGCGCAGGCGGTGCTGGATGAGGGAGGGGGCGCGCCGGATCATAGGGGGGATCGGCCGGATGGACGGGGAGGGGTTGCTGAAGGCGACGGCGGCGAGGGGAATGGGTTGGACGAGTTGCAGAATGGGCCGGACGGCGGCAGTGAGAGGGAGGATGAGGAAGAGGAGGCAGGGCAGGGGTGCGAATTGGAGCGGGAGGAGGCGCGTTACGAGGACGAGGGGATCCGGCATTTCAGGTGGACGAGTGCCAAGACCGGCGAGGGCGTACAGGACGTGTGAGTCCGGTCGTCGGGGCGGGGGAGCCAGCCTTCTTGCCTATCTTTTCGCGCACTGGCACTCATTCTATTCGATATCTGATCACGAATAGCTTCGAGTACCTCGCCCGCCGCGTCCTCGCGATCCGCCGCGCCGAAGCCCTCTCCGAAGACGAACACGCCGGCACGCCCTACGTGCGGGACTCGCACCCGCACCGGCGCCACCGGCATGCTTCGGGTAGCGGTTCGGCGGGCGCAGGATCGCGAGCGGGAGGAGAGGACAAGGTCATCAAGCTGGGGGAGAGGGAGAAGCTCTCGGTTGGGCAGAGGATGAAGCAGGCTTGTTGCGCATGAAGAGGCTCTTTGTAGCGGGCTCCGCCGATGTGGCGAGGGAGTCGAGCGCCCTTACGAGCGAAAGGGCATAGGTGTGAAATAGTTCCTGTTGACATCAAGGGCGCGGCCGGAGGCAGATCGGAACACAGGGAAGACGCTCGTGAGATATGGCCGAGGGCGCGAGCTATGGCATGCGAATATGTCTAATCCGATCGTTACCAGTAACAAGGGACTCGAAACCAACAATTATATATGCTACAAGCGACTGAGATTGACCTTGAGCATGCTCACGGCGTGTAGCCGTCTCCTCTCGAGCTCGGCTGCGTACCGTTCGCGGCGAGAGACCGCATCGTCGCGCACTGCTCCGAAAGGATGCTCGGCCCGTCGGCGACCAGTCCGGCCGTCGCTTGCGGCAGGATCGAGTACTGCATGGCGAGGCCGGAGGCCATGTGCCACACCAGGTGGCAATGGAAGATCCTGCGCCGCGAAAACGTCAGCAATGAGGCGCGGGTGCGAGAGCTGATTAAGCAGGACGGACCACAGTCCGGGGTTGTCGGCAACGAAGCGAATCACGGTGTACGTGTATGCAGGGAAGAGCGCAGTGTCGCGGCTGGAGGACCCGAGAGAAAATGTCAGCATGAGCGCTCGAGAACAGGCAGCACGACAACGCACCGCATCGGATTCTGCTCTTGGAGGGCCTGCCCCTGGTAGCGGCCCGCGCCTTGCCCCATGATCCAGAACTTGTGTCCGTGGAGATGGCTTCCAGGAGTGGCGAGATTGTCAGCAAGCTATTCCCGGGATTGGACGGCGGCGAGAATACTCACAAGGGGTGGTCGCCATCGTCGAGACTGCGACGCGGAAGAGCAGAATCAGCAGCGAGACTGTAGAGCGATGGTCCTTGTCGCGACGCACTTTTGGTAGACAGCCTGCACGACCTGTCGTTCCGGAGAATCGGGTACGACCGCCACCAACTGGCTATCGTTGGTCGAGATTCCGGCGGTCGACGCCGCCCAGCCATCGAGAAGGGTCGCCTGTCCCTGCAACGGCTCATAGCTGGTCGAGTTGACAAAGGCGAGCCACTGTCGTCGAGCCTGAATTTCAGCAAGGAGCTTCAGGGTAGCCGGTGCAGGGTACTTACGTTGTTGTTCACCGTGTTCCCCATCGACAGCGAGAACGTGAAGAAGCTGCGTCAAATTTGATGAGTCAGCAGGCCAGTCGGCGGAGAGCAACGACAGCGAAAAAGAAACGCACTTGTTCGGCGCAGGCGGGTTCTGCGCTTCGGAGGGAACGAGGTTGCTCGTGTCCAGCTCGCCGACGGACAGGTTGCCCGCAGTCGCGTCGGCGGCAGGCATAGTCGAGTTGTCGACTCCGTACCGAAGGACGCCCTTGATGTCGTAATTTCCTCCAGGGACGGTGTACGTGAACGCGTCTTGGGAAACCGTGTAGCGCATCCAGTAGGCGCCGGCCGTCTGGTTCGTGCGAAGAAGGACCGAGTACCGCTGAGCGACGTAGATCGGCAGGCTCGAGACCTCGTACGGCTCTACGAGGACGCCGTCAGCCTCGACGACGGTGAGCGTGTGGTTGTCGACCGAAAAGACGGCGCCGGCAAACGCGCCCGCATTGGTCAAGCGGAGGCGGTACGTCGAGTTCGACTCGAGCGAGTAGTTTGCGTACGAGGCGAAGCTACCCCACTGACCGATCCCGTTGATCATGCCGGAATCCGGGACGGGCTCGTTGCCTTGCGTGGCGCCAAGGAGACCTTGACCGGTCATACCGCTCCGCGAGAGGTACTGCCGGAGCAAGTCCGTCGAGAAGCGGTGGTACAGGTCGCTGAGATGGAGCGAGAGGTCGCCATCGACGGGTTCGACGAGCTTTTCCGTCCGGTTGTGGATGACAATGGCGCCACTCAAGCCGTCGGCGTACTGGGTGGAGAAATGCGAATGCCACCACGTCGTGCCGTACCAGCCGTCGAGGGTGAAGTTGTAGAGGAAGGATGCGCCGGGCGGAATGCCGCACTGTTCGAGAGCGGATCAGCGAGCTGCGCCGGCAGCGAGCCAAAGAAACAAAACGGACCTGCGTGATGCCATTCGTGCCGTCGTAGTAGGGGGTGCCGCGCTGGTACAGACCATGCCAATGAATCTGCATAGTGCCGGGATTGTCAGCGAAAAGAACGAAGCGCCTGGTAGCCGAGAGACCCTGACTGACGGTCGTCGCGTTCGGCATCAGGTTCGTCACATTGACGACGATGCGGTCCTCGACATTCGCTTCGATAGGCGGACCAGGGTACATGCCTGTCGGGGAGCGTCTCGCCGTGAGTCCAACCGAGGAGTACGGAAATAGCTCGAGGGCTCACCGTTCACGACGAGCATCGACTTTCTGAAGCCGTCCGGCGCGCCGTTGCGTTGCTCGAGCACAAAGTCGTAGTATCTCGTCGTCGCCGGCTCTGAAGCCATTGCATTCTGGCCGCGAAGGAAGGCGTTTTGGAGCGGCACGACGTTGGCAGCACTCGTTGCGCCGGCAGTCGCCGTGCTGGCGGCAGCGTCGCCGTTCGCTGAGCGTTTGTCGCCGCTCTTCTTCTTGAGACCTGCGCCGAGCCCGGCGCCGAGAGCTACCGCGAGAACGACGAAGATTGCAGCGCAGAGAGCGATTCGGCTGCGGGTCCAGTAACCCCGGCGTCGGGCGGGAGCATCCGACTGGAGTCGAGGGAGGGGCAGCTCGTCCGCAGCCGACGCTGACTCCTTGTCCAAGAACGGCTCGTCATGCTCATGGTGGGATGACATGGCTCGCAAAGAGCTGGCAGCGAGCGCTGTAGCAAGTCAGATCAAGCGAGGCAGATGCACGAGTAGCCGTTGTCTCAGGGCAGGACCGGCGGCAGCAGCTCGTGCACGGGCACTATGCGCGCGCGCGTGGTGGCGCCCGGCAGTAGTCTGAATAGCTCTTGACGACAGCGGTGGCGTATGGGCGGCAGGGCCGGCCGCTGTACCGCGTAGGCCGCACGTTTCGGTGCGCTGCAGCTGAGGGCGATGAGCCAGACGAGATGAAGTGGGAGAAGCTAAATTTGGTGCGATCTCGCTCAGTGGAGGCACGAGATTTCGCCGGTTGCGCGGCACATGCGGGTCGGGCGCCGACTGCGCGCTCTGCCTCGGACGAACGTGCGGCCGCACGAGGATTACTAGCGCATAATGAGATCACTCTCGCGAAATACCTTCGAGAAGACTCAGTCCGAACCCTTGCCACCCCCGCCTGTGTGATCGTGCTCCCTGTCGTGGTTCTTCGTCCACACGAGCTCCAGCACGACTTCGTGACCTTTGGAGACTGCCCTCTGCTCTCTCTTTCTTCTGCTTCACACTCCCAAGCGCTCTTTAGCTCGCCATGGTTGCTGCCGCCTTGCTCGCTGGCGCGCTCGCCGCTGCTCCCGCCTACGCCGCGGTCGCTCAGACGTGAGTTTCCCTCCTCTTCTTTTTCGAAGACGACGGTTGCGCCACTCGTCTTCGGACCGCTCGAGTGTCGGAGCACTGGTGTGGTCGTGCTTGCATGCCCTCGGTCTCGTCCATCGAGAACCAGGACGAACAGAATGAGACGGAGTATTCTGACCCCCATCTCCCTGGCAGCTTCGTCGCCCCGGCGCCGAACCCGTCGTCGACCTCGAAGGTCTACCACGGCAAGAACAACGGTACCATCCAAAACTCGCCCGTCGTCAATGGCACGTCGTTCGACCGCTTCATCCAGATCTGGCTCGAAAACACCGATTTCGCCACCGCTGCTTCGAGCCCGGTCTTCCAGAACCTGTCCAAGAACGGTCTTCTCCTCGATGCGTACCATGGCAACACTCACCCGTCCGAGCCGAACTATGCTGGTAAGCCGTTCAGCCCGCTCTCGTCGATTATCTTCTGTGTGAAAAAGTGGCCTGAATCCTTTCCCATTGCCCGCGCACAGTCGCGTCTATGGGCGACTTCTTCGGCATGCACAACGACGAGTACTACGCATTCCCCAAGAACGTGTCGACCTACGTCGACCTTCTGGACCAGAAGAACATCTCTTGGGCCTCGTACCAGGAGAACATGCCGTGGGACGGCTTCACCGGCTTCAACTACACCCAGCCGAACTACGTGAACCCGTCGGCGGGCAATTACACCTACTACGTCCGCAAGCACAACCCCCTCATCCTCGCGGACTCCGTTGCCGGCGTCCCCGAACGTGCCCTTCGTATCCGGACGTTCGATGACTTTGCCGTCGACCTCAACGCCTCTGCCCTCCCGCAACATGTTTACATCACCCCGAATCTGGTCAACGACGCGCACGACACCAACATCGACTTCACGTCGTCGTGGCTCGAGTACTTCCTCGTTCCTTTGCTTCAAGACGAGAAGTTCAACAACAACCGTACCCTCATTCTGTGAGTCTGGCTCCGGTAATGGAAGTCACTGATCACTTCATGTTTGAATCTTCGCTCACATCCCTTCACTGCGTAGCCTGACCTTCGACGAGGCTGAGCAGTACTCGCACCAGAATCGTGTCTACTCAATCTTGCTCGGCGGTGCTCTGCCGCAGAACCTCACGGGCCAGACCGACTCGACCTACTACACCCACTGCTCGACCCTGTCCACTGTCGAGGCCAACTGGGGTCTCGGCAGTCTCGGTCGCTGCGACACGAACAAGACGCTCGCCAATGTCTTTGACTTTGTCGCCAACGCCACCGGCTACCAGAAGTGAGTCGCTTCGACCTTTGCTGGCGCCGAGACATCGAGTCCTGATCATGTGTCCGCCTGCAGCAACGGCCTGACTGGCAACTCGTCGGGCATTCCCATGACCAACCTTACCGGTGTCTTCCCGGGGCCGGCCAACTCGGAGATGTGGACCCCCGTTCTCGCCCCGAATGTCTCGGCCGTCGGTGCTGGCGGTGGACCGGTATTCATAGTAAGCTGCCACTTCTGTCAATCCTTCTCAGCAGAACGCCAGCTGATGCGCGTCGAATCCTGTAGCCTGCCGGCCTCAACACCAGCCTGACGTCGTGGAAGCCGCAGAACTTGACCGCCATGGGCGTCAAGAACCCGATCCAGATCGACCCGGTCCGTCGTTAGAGGTTTTTCCATACGGGGAAACAAAGACCTTAGCTGACATCGACCTATGAACAGGGTTACAACTACGCTAGTGGCAACCTCACGATGAAGTCGGGCTCGTCGGGCAGCGCAACCGCCTCGGGTGTCGTTGCCGCCGCCACCGGGTCGAAGACTTCGGGCGCCGGTTCGCTCGTCGCCCCGGCCTCGGGCGTCGTCGCCGTCGCTGCCGGTGTCGCCATGCTCTTCTAAGGAGCTCGGATTCTCCGTCAGGCTTACTTTCCAGACCGCTCCTGTCTTGTCTCCATCTACCTCAGAATTCCGCGTCTCGAGTTGTCTTCCGGGTTCCGGTCTCCTCCAATATCCCCTAGCATCCAGGGTCGTTTTCCTCTTGCATTTATACAGTTCCTTTCGTTTCACGCTTGCTGTCTTGCGCCTTCTTCTGCTTCGCCGGGAGTTGCCGGGGACGGCCTTCGGCCCTGAAGGCTGGAGGATGCTGCGAGGGAGAGCGAGCATCATAGGCGACGTTCTCGCCGCTTCAGGTCGCTCCTGCTCGAAACAGGTCCCTGTTCTCCCTCCGCGAGCTTGCATCCCAAAGCCGCTTCTCTCGTTGAGACCTTCTCGCGAATGTGCATGCACACTCGCCCAATTCAGTAATACGGCCCTCCACCTCCGTACCCCTGCTGCGGCATCCCCCCGCCATACCCCTGCAGCATCATCCCACCGCCGCCACCATAGCCAGTCATCTGCGGCTGCATCCCCCCTCCTCCACCACCATAACCCGTCATCTGCGGCTGCATGCCCATCATCCCGCCGCCGCCGCCGCCTCCTCCGTACCCCGTCATCTGCGGCTGCATGCCTCCGTATCCCGTCATCTGCTGCTGCTGCTGCTGGAATTGTTGTTGTCCTCCGCCACCGCCACCGAACCCGGTATACTGCGCCATGATCGAGTCCTTCTGGACTTTTTGCGTGAAGGAGCCGCCGAGTTGGGAAGGGTGGACGGGAGAGGGGTAGGCTGTCGAGGAGGAGGGTCCGGCGCAATTGGAGTCAGGAATAGGCGCGAGCAGAGGGTCGGAGAGACGCGGGCAGAGACAGCTCACGGGGGAGGGAGGAGAGGCCGGCGTTGAGCGCTTCTCGGACGCGCGCTTTCCTGCGCAACATCACAATTTTCCTCATCGAGTCAGTCCGATAACTTGATGACACGGAGCCAAATTGCCCTAGATAGATCTCCGACCGTGGGTGGAGGGAAAGAACGCACGATACGACGTCGGTGCTGTGCCGCCACCCGGCCTTGACCTCATCGAGTTGCATCTTGCTCGCGTGAATCGAATCTGTTCGCCGCAAAGGTATAAGGAGGCATCATCAGTCAAGCTAATCAGGGCAAGATGGCGGGAAGGGAGGAGGACCTACCGACTTTGTCGTCGGCGTCTCGGCGGAGCGAGTTGACGCTCGTCGGGTCTGCGCCCGAATTGGATGCCGCTTTGAGGCCGTTCACGCGCGCTTCCCATGCTTCTCGGAGGGCCTATCGCGACGTTCACGTCGTAAAGACCCGCAAGATTAGTTTGCGAAGATGGAACGCCGAAGGGAGCGGGTCCGCTTACGTCTAGTCTGCGGGCATGGCGCGAATCGCATCGTCAGCATGGAGCTCAATCAAGCGCTACAGAAGGACACTTACCGACTGAAGAGCTGCTTCCATGCGTATTCGTCCCAGACCATGAGCTGCGACTTGTTCTCCTGGACGTAGTCTCGCGGGTGGCTCGTCGTCTGTTGCACGGCGAGAAGCGACCCTCCGCCCTGCTGACCTGGTCCAGAGCTCGCGCCGTTCTGGTTGTTCTGAGCGGCAAACGAGGACGCGCCGAGGTCCGAGTACGGGTCGAGGTCCGAGTAGTACGGCTGCTGCGGGTTCGCCTGGCCGCCTCCGCCTCCATACATCATGTTTCCGCCGCCTCCGCCGTAGCCGGTCTGCTGAGGCTGTTGGTACTGCGCTCCGAATTCGCCGTTGGGTGGTCCGCCTTGATAGTATCCGGTCTGCTGAGGCGAGAGGTATTGCTGCTGCGGCTGGTACGGCTGCTGCTGACCCTGGCCTGGTCCCATCGCTTGTCCTCCGTAGCCGGTCTGCTGGGGCATCATACCGCCATACTGCTGCTGCTGCGCTGCGCCCGTGTACTGCTGCTGCTGCTGTTGCAGCGGCTGTTGCTGCTGCTGCTGATGACGCAGGTCGGGGTCTTGGTTCAGGACGTCGGGGAAGCGGTGCGCGGCCTGACTGACTTCAGTCGGCGGCGCAGGCGCGAACGGATTGTTCTGTGTCGGCATCTGTGGGCTTCTGGTGGCTATAGACGCTCAGAAGGGGGGTTCGGGGCTGCCGGGGCCGAGGTCGGCGGCGGCGCAGTCTGTGTCCGAACGAGGCGGTGCAGCTCGAGGGGAGGCGCGCGTGCTGGCCGTGTCTCCTCCAGTCGCGGTCTGCGCGCGTCCTCGAGGCCAAGCAACTCGCTCTGCAGCCGAGTGTACGCACGCAGGGCGACTATGCCACGCTACGCCGACTCGGACGAGTCTGCAGACGACTTTGTAGGCGTCCCCTGCTCGCGCTGCCGTCTCCCGCTCGACGCGACTGACCTTCTCCCCGCGCTCGTTCAACCAACTCGGCGCATTTGCAGGCTTTCGACGACGGCGGCGCATCCGACTCGGACGCGTACCAGGCACAGCCAAAGAAGAAGGCAAGTGTCGCACGAGCGCCGCGCCGGCCTTTCCTGACATGCTCGCCCGCCTAACCTCCCGCACGACGCGCCAACAGGCCCCCGCCGCCAAGGCCAAAGCCGCGCCCAAGGCGACAAAGACCGCTGCAGCTGGCAGCAAAGGCAAAGCCAAAGCCGCGCCAAAGGCCGCTGCCGCTCCTAAGAAGAAAAAGCAGCCCCTCGAGGAGCGCGACGCGAACGGCGGGGAATCCGACGCGGCTGCGGGCAGCGACGCGGGTGCAGCGAGCGACGCCGCTATGGACGTCGTGAGTCCATCATCCCCCCCTCGAAGGGAAGAGCCGAATGTCTCCCCCCCGCGACTGACTGCCAAACCCCGGGTTCCTCAGGACGAGGACGAAGATGACTTTGCTCCCGAGAAGCCGTCGACAGCCAAGGGCAAGGGCAAGGCCAAGTCCGCATCAGACACCTACGTCAAGGTGAGCAGCACGGGCCACGGCCTGCGCTGATCCAACTTGAAGCTCACCGTCCCGCATGCCCCGACCCCCAGCTCACTCAGCTCGAGCACGTCCTGAAACGTCCCGACACGTACATCGGCAGCGTCGAACCCGTCACGCAGCCGATGTGGGTGTACGACCAGGAGATGGAGAAGATGGTGTACCGGTGCGTCCGACCTTGGTGTGCTTGGCGAGGGTCGGAGCCGAGATCTCAACAGCGACGTGCTCCGCAGGCAAACGACGTTCACGCCTGGCTTCTACAAGATCTTTGACGAGATCCTCGTCAACGCTGCCGACAACAAGGTGCGCTTCTCCATCAAGATTGACTTGAGCTAGGGAACTGATCCGGTCGCCTGTGTTGACCAGGTCCGGGACCCAAGCATGTCCGAGATCCGGGTCGCAATCGACAGCGAGAAGCACACGATCTCGGTCAAGAACGACGGCCAGGGCATCCCCGTCGAGATTCACAAGAAAGAGGGAATCTATGTCCCGGAGCTCATTTTCGGCAACCTGCTCACGTCATCCAACTACGACGACGAGGAGGCCAAGACGACCGGAGGCCGGAACGGATACGGCGCCAAGCTCGCCAACATCTACTCGACCGAGTTCATCGTCGAGACGGCCGACTCGGAGCGCGGCAAGAAGTACAAGCAGGTCTTCTCAAACAACATGTCGAAGAAGGGCACGCCCAAAATCACGGACAACAAGAAAGGCGAGCAGTACACGCAGATCACCTTCACGCCGGACCTGAAGCGCTTCAATATGGCCGACGGCGGGTTCGACCGCGACACGCTCGCGCTCTTGTACAAGCGCGTGTGGGATATGGCCGGTATCATCCCCAAAGTTAAGGTCTACCTGAACGGCAAGATCCTCCGCTGCAAGGATTTCAAGGCGTACGTCGAGAAGCTCCTTGGCGGCGTCAACGAGCTCACGGCGACGGGCAAGAAGCGCTCGAGCGCCGGCAAGAAGGGTGACGACGGAAGCGGCGTGACGGCGGCGGCGGCGCTCTTTGGCGACGAGGCAGGCGACGACGACGACCTCGTCAAGGCCGCCGCGGACGATGCCGCCTCGGACAAGCCGACGGTGATCTACGAGCGCGTGAACGACCGGTGGGACGTCGCGTTCGCCGTCTCGGACGGGCAATTCCAGCAAGTGTCGTACTGTAACGCGATCGCGACGACGAAAGGCGGCTCGCACGTCAACTACGTCGCGGACCAGATCGTGCAGGGGTTGGTCGACCTCGTCAAGAAGAAGCACAAGAACATCGCCGTCAAGCCGTTCCAGATCAAGAACCACATCGCGTTGTTCGTCAATTGCAAGATCGACAACCCGAGTTTCGACTCGCAGACGAAGGAGAACATGACCCTCACGATGAAGAAGTTCGGGTCCAAGTGCCCGCTGTCGGAGCAGTTCCTAAAGAAGGGTGAGGCTTCTCGCTTCTTCTGCCTTCCCATCGCGTCTCGTGCGGCACGTCGAGGGCGACTTGCTGACGGATTTCGGCGTCGACCGACAGTCGCCGCTTCGGGCGTGATCGACAACATCGTCAACTGGGCCAAGTTCAAGCAGGACCAGGCGCTGAAGAAGACGGACGGACACAAGCGCTCGCGGTCCGTTCCTTCTCTCGCCGCCCCATATCCGCCGTGGCGCTGACGGACCCTGCTTTTTGACGTCCGGCAGTATTACCGGTCTCGTCAAGCTCGAGGACGCGAACAACGCCGGGACCCGGAACGGCCACAAGTGCACGCTGATCCTGACCGAAGGAGACTCGGCCAAGGCGCTCGCCGTCTCGGGTCTCTCGGTCGTCGGCCGCGACAATTACGGTGTCTTCCCGCTCCGAGGCAAGCTGCTCAACGTCCGCGAGGCGAGCGGCAAGGCTCTGCTGGAGAACGCCGAGATCCAGGCGATCAAGCAGATTATGGGATTGCAGCAGGGCAAGGTGTACTCGAGCACCGACTCGCTGCGGTACGGTAGCTTGATGATCATGGCAGATCAGGTACGTCTGCTCTCGATCGCTTGCTCGTCTTGTGAACCGGACCGCCTTGCTGACATGTATGGACGCCTGCAGGACCACGACGGCTCGCACATTAAAGGCCTCATCATCAACTTCCTCGACTACTGGTTCCCGTCGCTGCTCAAGGTGCCGAACTTCCTCGTCGAGTTCATCACGCCGATCGTCAAGGTCACCAAGGCCAAGAAGGAATTGTCGTTCTTTACGATCCCCGAGTACGAAGCCTGGAAGGCCGAGACGCACGACGGCCGCGGGTGGAAGATCAAGTACTTCAAGGGATTGGGAACGAGCGACGCGCGCGACGCGAAGAAGTACTTCTCGGACATGGCGAGGCACCGGTTGCCGTTCAAGGAGTTGACGATCGAGGATCGCGCGTTGATCGATATGGCGTTCAACAAGAAGAAGGCAGACGACCGCAAAGAGTGGCTCAGGGGCTTTGTCGTGAGTTGCGCGAAGTTGCTCTCCTGCAGCACGGGGCTCATACCTGTTCACGCCTCGCCTCGGCCTGCAGCCCGGAACGTACATGGACCACGATGTCGACGAGGTGCCGATCTGCGACTTTATCAACAAGGAGCTGATCCTGTTCTCGATGGCCGACAACGTCCGGTCGATCCCTTCTGTCGTCGACGGCTTCAAGCCCGGTCAGCGCAAGGTCCTGTACGGCTGCTTCAAACGCAAGCTCAAGAACGAGATCAAGGTACGGTCGGAGGGTTGCTCTGGCGGCGCGAGCGAGGGCGGCAGAAGCTGACGAGCATGAATGAGCGCAGGTCGGACAACTGTCGGGGTACATCTCCGAGCACTCGGCGTACCACCACGGCGACGTCTCGCTGCAGGGCACGATCATCGGCCTGGCGCAGAACTTTGTCGGCTCGAACAACCTGAACGTCCTCGACCCGAACGGACAGTTCGGTACGCGGTTGCAGGGCGGCAAGGACGCGGCCAGCGCTCGTTACATCTTTACAAACGTTGCGCAGATCACGAGGAGTGTCTTCCATGCGGATGACGACAATATCCTCGAGTACCTGAATGACGATGGCCAGAGTATCGAGCCGAACTGGTAAGTTCCATCTGCGCCGAGAGTGCTCTAGACCGCAGCTGACGAATGTTCGTCAGGTACATCCCAGTGCTGCCGATGGTCCTCGTCAACGGCACGGACGGTATCGGCACGGGTTGGTCGTCCTACATCCCGAACTTCAACCCGTCGGACATTGTCGCGAACCTTCGCCACAAGCTCGCTGGCGAGGAGATGGAGCCCATGCACCCGTGGTACCGGGGCTTCCGGGTCAGTTCTCACTGAGCGCTCTCTATCCTCGCCGCGGAGACTGATGCTCGGTGCATTTCGGCGGACAGGGCACGATCGAGAAGGCGGACAAAGAGGGCTACAAGTGTTCGGGCCTCATTCAGCGCGTGGACGACTCGACAGTCGAGATCGCCGAGCTGCCGATCCGGACTTGGACGCAGAGCTATAAGGAGATGCTCGAGTCGTGGGTCGCCGGTACGGAGAAGCAGCCGGCGTGGGTCAAGGTAAGTCCGCCAGCCCCAACACGGTCTCGCAGACAGAAGGTTGACAAGACATACTGCCAATAGGACTACAAAGAGTACCATACCGACACGACCGTGCATTTCATCGTGACGCTCACTACGGCGGGTAAGGAGGCGGTGGAGAAGGACGGCCTCGAAAAGACGTTCAAGATCTTCGGCAAAGTCAACACGAGCAACATGGTCTGCTTCGATCCGACCGGCAAGATCAAGAAGTACGCGACCGCGGAGGACATCATCAGCGACTTCTACGACATCCGCCTCGAGTACTACCACCGCCGGAAAAAGCACCTCGTCTCCGAGCTCGAGCTCGTGTACGACCGGTTGTCGAACCAGGCGCGCTTCATCCTCATGATCATCAAGAAGGAGCTCATCCTCGCGAGCCGTAAGAAGGCCGAGATCGTTGCCGAACTCCGCAAGCTCGACTTCCGGCCGTTCCCCAAGGTCCAGAAGGCCCTCGTCGCGGGAGACGTCGACGAGGCGGACGCGGACGATGACATCGAGGAGGAGGACGTCAAGGCGCAGGCGGGTTCGGATTCGGATTACGACTACTTGCTCCAGATGTCGCTGTCCAGCCTGACGTCGGAGAAGGTCGAGAAGCTGCTCGCGGAGCGCGACGCGCGCGAGCACGAGCTCGAGGACCTCATGGGACGGTCGGCGCAGGACCTGTGGCGGGCAGACCTAGACGCTTTCAGCGAGCAGTGGGAGGTGAGTCTGCATCGCGCTTCAAGTCTTGTACTCGGTCACTGATTGTCGTCCTCTCTATGATCGAATAGGACCTTCTCGTGAAGGACGCTGCCGACCAGGCCCGTTCGCTGAAGAAGGCAAAGACTGCCGGCAAGGGCAAGAAAGTGGGTCCTTTTGCTCTTCGCAGTCGCGGGACAGCCCAGAACGAACGGAGCCTGATCGTGCCTCCGTATGCAGCGCGCTGCCAACTACTCGGATGATGACGATGACTTTGAGGTCAAGCCGAAGAAGAAGGCAGCTCCGGTGAAGAAGGCCAAGCCTGCAGTCGCGCTCCCTGCCACCGACGACGAGAACGAAACGCCAGCGCCAGCGAAGGTGAGCTCACTGAAATTACACCTTGCTTTGGAACGTGGTTCGGGGCGACAGAGCTGACCAAGCCCGGACTCCGTAAGGTCAAGCCCGCTGCGGCTGCCGCCCAGCCTGCTGCGGTCAAGCCGGCCGCAAAAGCAAAGGCGCCTGCGAAGCGCAAGCCGAGCGTCGATCTCGACCTGAGTGATGCCGAAGAGCCGTCGCCTCCGCCGAAGAAGGCCAAAGCTGCGCCGAAGAAGGCTCCTGCCAAGGTCCGTTCTTTCGCCTCGACATGGTCGCTCGTGCCGTGGAAGCCCGCCCGAATTTTCAAACACGCTCTCGTGTGCGCAGAAGATCGCAGTGAGCGATGATGAAGACGCGGACTTTGACGACCTGTACGCTTTGCCGGCGAAGAAGCCGGCGCCGCACTCGCCCAAGGCGAAGAAAGCTCCTGTGAGGCATTCGCTCCTTCGAAGCTCGCGCCAGGAAGAATTGGTCGCTGACGGGTTCTTTTGCTTCTCGGATAGGCGAAAGCGAAAGCGAAGGCTATCGAGCTTGATTCGGACGACGAGCCGGTCGCCGCGCCTAAGAAGAAGGCCGCTGCTCCCAAGGCGAAACCCGTGCGTCGGCTCTCGTGCCCGGTCGCTCTTGCATCTCCAGCACTGACATGCTCCTGCCGTGTGTCCAGGCCAAGAAGGCGATCCGGGTCGACTCGGATCTCGACTTTGACGACTCGCCGGCTCCAGAACCGAAAGCGCGGTCGGCACGGTCGACCCGCGCGCCGGCCAAGTCGTACCGCATCGAGCTCGGCTCCGACCTCGAAGCGGACGACTCCTTCCAGGTCCATGACGAGGACGACGAGGACGACGCGTTCGAGTCTGAAGATGGCAGCGAGTGATGATCCCGCTCGTTCGGTGCGGGTCCCGTCTCGGCCACCCCAATACCCCTTTCGATTTTCATACCCCTCTGCGCCTGTCTTGCGATGCTTCTTTGCTTCTCCTCCCTCGTGCGGTTTCCTGCAACGAGGACAAGCTGTTCTTTCACGAGACGGAGATCCGCAGTCGCACGTGCGGCAAAAGTTGCCGGGGTCCGGAAAATCTTGCTGAGTTGTGAGCGCCTCTACGAAAGCCAGAGAAGTATACGGATTCGTCCATAACAAGCACGACTCCTTTCTGAGCGAATTAGCGGGTGAGCGATATCTTGCGAGATTATCGGCTCGGCAAGGCGCTCCACGACGACCGGCGACGACGAGATCAGCTCTCAGCGCCCACGCACACCGTCTCGGGCGTGCAGCACTGCGGACAGCATGGCAGATCCGACCAGAGCGGCGCACCTCGTGGCCGACGACGCGCTCGAGTCGCGCGGACTTGTCGAGCAGCCCGACATCCTCCTCGCGAACGACGAGCGAGACTTGCACGGCGACGACGGGCCCGACGGCGCATTGAGCGCAGACGAATACGAGCTCAAGTCCAATGTTAACAAGGGCAAAGGGCGCTACACCGATCTGAGCGAAGGCGAGACCGCCGGCGAGTCGGATCAGTTTGACGACACCCAGCTACGGAACGGCTTCCGATCTCGCGCGGGCTCAGCGTCCAGTCAGCAAGGCCGCGGCAGCTACAGCCGGATCGAACTTGGGCATGGTACGACGAGGAGGAGGCGAGGAACTGCCGGCCGGGACCTGGAGAAACTCGACAAGAGGACGCTGAGGATCATGTGGTGGAGAAGCGCCGCCATCAACGTCCTGTACATCCTGGCATGGTGCGTTCCCCGTTCGGTTCGGATGTCGTCTATCAGCGTGGACTGACGGCTCCGCGCGCTCCGACAGGTACTGCTTCTCCATGCTCATCTCGCTCTACAGTCAGTGGATGATGATCTTTACTCCCTTCGTCTTGCCCCGTCTGCCGCTTTCCGGACTGACCCTGAGCATTTTCCAGATAAGTGGATGTTTTCCGAAGCGTACTACAACTTTCCGTACCCGCTCTTCGTCACCTCCATCCACATGCTCGTTCAGTGGACGCTCGCGACCATCACGCTCAGCATCTTTCCGCACCTGCGGCCGACAAGACGGCCCAAGCCGCGAGACTATGCGTAAGTTGCTGCTGCCGGTATATCTACGCCGGAGTCTCTGCCGAAACTCATGTGTGCCGATCGTCCGCAGGACGAAAGTCGGGCCCTGCGGCATTGCGACCGGCCTTGACATCGGCTTGTCAAACCTGAGTCTTCGGAGCATCACGCTCTCATTCTACAGTGCGTTTTGGACACTTGAGCATTCGAATCAGCGCCCCTTATTCTGGCCTTCCCTGCGCAGCGATGTGCAAGTCGTCCTCGCTCGCCTTCGTCCTCCTGTTCGCCTTCCTCTTCCGCCTCGAGACCCCGTCCTGGCGCCTCGTCGGCATCATCCTCATCATCACCGCCGGCGTCATCCTCATGGTCTCGACCGAGACGCAGTTCGACTTTGTCGGCATGGTCCAGGTCCTGTCCGCCTCGGCCCTCGGCGGTCTGCGCTGGTCGCTCACCCAGATGCTGCTGCACAAAGAGTCCATGGGCATGGGCAACCCGATCGCGACCCTCTTCTGGCTCGCACCGATCATGGGTGCGACCTTGGCGCTGTGCAGCATCATCTTTGACGGGTGGGGGAACGTCTTTTCCCACGAGGAGTTCTGGGGGACTATCGGGGCGACGCTCAAGACGTGCTTGTCGATCACGCTGCCCGGTGTCCTGGCGTTTGCGATGAACGTGACCGAATTCGGGTGCATCTTGCTTCCCCGCGCTGCTCAGACGCCGTTGGACACAATTACTTACTGGCTTTTTGGTTCTGGACCTGCTCGTCCTCCCACAGGTTGATCCAGCGGACTTCGGTCGTGACACTGTGAGCCCTTCTCTCGGTCTCTGCGCGCTACTCAGTCCCTGACGTATCGCAATCCACAGCTCCGTCGCCGGTATCTTCAAGGAGGTCGCCGTCATCTTTGTCTCGACTGTTCTCTTCCACGACCAGTTGACGCCGATCAACATCAGTGGCCTCTGCGTCACCGTTCTCGGTATGTGGGCAGTCCGGAAGCAATCGGCGAAATGCTCGAGTCGGTCGTGCTTCGCCGGGGCTCTCGCTGATACTGTTTCTCCGCCCGCTCCAGGTATCGCCTTGTACAACTACCTGAAATACCGCCAGTACACCGAAGACCCGTCGAAGCAGGGTCATGGGCCTTCGATGACGCATGGAGGCTTTGACGATACGACCGGGGACGCGTACGAGGAGGGCCGGCCCATGCTCAAGACTGAGCGAGGCGCAACGGACAACGTAGGTTTTGATTCGTCAAGGAGGGATCTCGTTTCTCGACTGACGGATCGTTATCCTTTCAGAGCGGCGCCGCGACCCCTTCGGCGGCAGGGCCCCACCACGCACTCGGGGATGCAGGGGACGACGACGTGCTCGACTCAGACGCCGAAGCCGACATGGACGCCCGCTCGCTCGATGCACAAGCGTCCGAGCTCCTTGGCGAGTTCGAGGAAGAGTCGGCGCGGGACGACCACCTCGTGCGCTTGACGGCGGCGGACAAAACGCACCAGCACGACGCGGACCGGATTCCGGAGCTGGATCAACTTCTCGCTCAGGATGATGAGGTCAAGGAGACGGAGCGGAAAGCGCGGGAGATGCAGCAGGAGCTAGACGTGGGCGCGCACGGCAAGGTGGGCTGAATACGTTCCCCGTAAAGGCTCGCACTCGAAATCTTTCGCATCGTGATTCACTGTGGTTTCCTCTAAGGCTTGAGAGGCGCAGTTTTCTTCTTGTTGCAGATTGATATCGAGCCCCGGCCTTTGTCTTTTTGCCGCATGTCCGTGCACGGTCCCGCTCGACCTTCTCGGGCCGTGTGCTGGCTCGTCTCTCTTCCGTTCCATCTCCTCTCGCTCCCTCGTTCGCCGTTCTCTCCCGCGGCTGTACACGACTACTCCCTCCTGCCTCCCTGTGCGCGGCGCCGCAGCCAAGCCTGACCGCGCGTCCTCCTCAACCTCGCTGTTCGCGTCCGAAGGAGGACCGAACGCCGCCTCCGCTCTCGCCCCTGAAGCACCCGCTTCAGCACTCGAGTCAAGCGCGGCATGAGTACACCGGCTCCCCGTGCGTTTCATTCCGTCGAGTCCACTTGTGTCGAGGAGGTGCTGATCTCCGTTTGCAGTCGCGTCCGTCCCGCCGACAGTCGGGCTCCTCA
Source organism: Rhodotorula sphaerocarpa (assembly GCA_024713535.1). Classification (NCBI taxonomy): domain Eukaryota; kingdom Fungi; phylum Basidiomycota; class Microbotryomycetes; order Sporidiobolales; family Sporidiobolaceae; genus Rhodotorula; species Rhodotorula sphaerocarpa. Next base: position 995,595 of record JANIBP010000006.1, on the reverse strand, counting down.
GCCTGCCCGATGAGGTTCTGCAGCGTATCTTCGCTTTCGTGCCGGCAACTTGGGGCGCTATGCTTGCTCGCAGCCCTACCAGCTTGCCGGTAACATACCTTCGTATCTGCCGGCGCCTGCGTCCGATCGTCGAAGAGATCTACCTTTCGTCGATATCGCTCGACGGCACCCCGTCTGACATCCGCCTGGCCGGCTTCAACCGACTGCCCCAGAGCCTCCTCCACCGTGTCGAGGAGGTGTATGTTTGGAACGCCGGTTCTTTCGGACCCTTCCACGTCGCTGCGCTCGCCGGCCTGGTCAATATGCGCGTTCTTCAGTTACCGGATATAGGCGCATCCGAGCCTAAGGGGTCGCAATACGCCGCGGATACCGAGGGACTCGTGCACGCTCTCGACAAGCTGCAGACTCTCGTACTGAGGGGCTCCTGGAGGGTCCCGCTCAAAACGCTGCCGGACTGGCTCATGACTCTCGAGATTAACGCCCGTATGCTACAAGTTTCGACGGGGCTCGACCTGTCAGCTACTCAAATCCGACGCCTCCACCTTCACTTCATCGGCGGCGAAAGGAGTCTCTCCACGCTCCCGTGGCGCACGCTTGAACACCTCGGGGTGACGTCGAAGGACACGCTCCCGACGCTAGCTCTTGCGCTCCTGGGACTACAAGTTTGTCTGGTCACGCTCTTGTCCTCTCCTGCCCAAGGGCGAAAACTGATGAAATGGTCTCCTGCTTGCGCAGACGAACCGCGGCTTGCAGGCTCAGCAGCTCCGAGTGCTCGCCCTCGATATCGAGGCGAGAATCCTCGCTGCAGGTTGGCACCCGCTGTCGGCAGCTCGGGCAGCTTTCGAGATGGCGCCCCTCCGCCACCTCTCCGTCGTCGTGGATCCCGGGTGGGATTGGACGGAATTGCACCAATGGCCCGCGCTCGAGAGGCTCGATCTAGATACGGATCTTAGTATCCCTGATGAGGTATGAGGTAGTCCAACTCCTATGATAGTGGTCAGGAGCTGACAATAGCGTATCTTTGCCACGAAGCATCGATTGCAAGATCTGCTCGGCGCAATCACCGCCCATCCTAAACTCGTCGAGCTTTCCCTCTCGCGAGTCCTGCTCGGATCGAACGACTGCAACAAGCCAGATCTGAAGGATCTCGTTACCTTCTCCGCCGAGAATCTGGCGGCCCGACTTCCCCTCTGGTCATCCCTGATTCACGCCATTCGCCACCAAACGAACGTTCTGCGTATCCGGCTCGAGGACGAAGCGGATCGCTCCCGCGAGATTCGGTGGTCGCGGATGAACGCGACGGGTGATTTCGTGCTCGACGGCTGGACTATCGACTAGGGAAGGGCGTTGAGGGCCGGATATAGAACCTCAGGCGGACGCACTCGATTCCTCGCGGACTACGATAGCTCGTGCGGTGACCGGAACTCAGGAGCTTGACTTTCTACGTCTACGTAAGCAAGCAAGTCTATGGCCGAAGAAATGGGCCCGCACATGGTGCAAATCGAAATCCTAAGCCAGAAAACCGGATGTCTCTTTGCCGAGTCCATCTGCTGGACTTGCCACTCCTCTGAATTTCGTCCGGCCCGCTCTGCCACGCGCCTCGATCGCCACCTTACTGTACGCTGCTACACACGGCTATTTGCGACTAGTCCACCGCAGCGGCGCGCCAGACTTGAGACCGCCCCCGCGCCATCCCCCCGTTCGCCCGCGCCGTCGACTAGCCTCTCAGGAGGATTGCGCGGCACCTCCTGCTCCCACCCGTAGAGCATTCGATCTGTACTTTGATTCCAGCGCCATGAGTATACCGGCACCGGGTGCGTTCAGTTTCATCGCGGCCCGTCCTTCCGAAGGGGCGCTCATCTCTGTTTCCGCTTCCGCCGAATTCGGACTGCTCAGCCTCCCCGATGAGGTCCTCCAGCGTGTCTTTGAGCTGGTCACGACACCTCCCCACGCTCAGCGCGCACGCAGTCGCACACCCGTGCCGGCGTCGTACCTTCTCGTCTGCCGGCGCCTATTTCCCGTCGTCGAGAAGGTCTTCCTTTCGTCAATAATGCTGGACATCGATTCATCGGATGCCCGCCTGGCCGACCTCAGCTGGCGACCCAAGACTGTCACCCGGCATGTCGAGGATATATCTGTTCAGAACCGCTCATCCCTCGCACCGCTTCACTTCGTCGCACTCGCCGGGTTGGTCGACCTGCGCGTACTCCGTCTACCGGATAGAGGAGCATCTTCGCACTGTCCAATGCGTTACGGCGCAGATACTGAACGTCTCTTGCACTCCCTCAAAAAGCTACACACTCTCTCGCTTAGCGGCTTCTGGTCGGTCCCGCCGCAGACTTTGCCCGACTGGGTCGTACGTCTCAACATTCTAGCCAATATGCTGCACGATGCAACGGCGCTCGACCTCTCAACTACTCGACTACGTCGTCTTCATCTGTTTTTCGACGGCCGCGAGACACATCTCTCGGCGCTCCCGTGGCATACGCTCGAACACCTCTCGGTGAGGTCGATATCGTCGAATCTGGAGCTGCCTTTCGCGATGCTCGGACAGCAGGTTCGTCTGCATGCTCGTGTCGTTATCGTCTCACAGACCGAAGGAAGAAACTCACGAAATGCACCTCTGCTTAAACAGACGAATGGCGGCCTGCAGGCCGGCCAGCTCCGGGCGCTCGTCCTCGATCTGAAGAGGGAAGGTCGCAGCGGACCTTTGGACCCCCTCCTCGAGCAGCTTTCGAGCTAGCGCCGCTCCGTTTACTCTCGATCGCCGCGGAAGACGCCTGGGACTGGCAGCAAGTTTGCGGGTGGCCCACGCTCGAGAAGCTTGCCTTGCACTCGGCTCCACGTCTATCCAACGAGGTACAACGCAGTCGAAACGCTATATTCCGCGCTTCGTGCTGATCAGCCACCTGCTCGCTATTTCAGCATGGGTTGCAAAACCTGCTCCGAGCGATCGCCTCCTTCCCCAGGCTCGTGCAGCTCCAGTTCTCGCAGCTCCAACTCGGGTCATGCGACCACTGCAGGCCCGACTTGGAGAATCTCACGACGGTCTCCGACGACGAGCTGCCGGCCCGATTTCCCTTCTTATTCTCCCTCCTCCACGTCGTTCGCCGCCAGACGACCGTCCTGCGCCTTTGTCTCACGGACAATACGTGGCCGAAACGCGAAGTCCGGTGGACGCGAGCGACTCCGACGGACGACTTCGTGCTTGAAGGGTTCACGATCGACTAGGGAAGGGCGTGGAAGGGAAGTCGGAAGCGGGCAGATGGGCTCGATACCTCGCGGCGTAGAGTAGCTTGTACCATGACGGCGTTCGATGGCTCAGTTGCTTTGTTTGGGTCGGGCGAGCCGTGAATCTGTGGCCGAAAACCCGGCTTCCCGCTCAGTGCCCGTTCGGAGTTCGTTCCCAGACGCTTTCTTGCAGTGAGCCGTATCGCATGCGCGTAAGACAGAAATGGCAGTCTGCTCACGAAGTGTTGCAGCTTAGCTCTGACCTCAGGGTAGAGATCCTGTTTATCTGATTGCGGCCGCGAACTTGCTCCGCAGTCGTCTCTCTGCTCCTGCTCACCGCGCGTACACTCTTCTCTCCCAACTCGATATCGAAGGAGCAGTTCGACCTCTTCACGTCCAATATGACCACCATCACCCATATCGTCTCCTTCCGCTACCATTCGTCGACGAGCGACGCCGCCAAGCACCTCGTCGGATCCTCGTTCCTCGCTCTTCAAGATCAGTGTCGCCACCCCGAGTCGGGCGAGCCGTACCTGACCGTGACCGGCGGACGCAACGACTCGCCCGAAGGACTCGCCAAGGGGTTCGAGGTGCGCACCGTCTCGAGTCTCGCTCGAAGCCCCCACCTCCACTTTCTCAAGCCGGACCACCGAAAACTGAAGAAATCTCTTTGACGGGGTACAGCACGCTTGGGTGGTCACGTTCGTCTCGGAGCAAGATCGCGCGTACTACCTCGACCAGGACCCGGCGCATCAAAAGTTCAAAGAGCTCGCGACGGCACAGGGGGTCGAAGAGGCGTTCGTCTTTGACTTTACGCAGGGCGTGTTCTAGAACGGTCATCCGAGCAAGCAGTGCATCATCGGGTGATGGGATAGACTGTCAAGGAGGAGAGGAATCACGCCTCCCGAAAGCGTTTCCAGCTCCGTTCCCTCCCCTCGTCGCGCCAGTCGCGCTTCTCCCCGTTCCCTCCCGCGCCTTCTCGTCCGCGCCCGCCGCCGGCGACTGCAGCGGCGACGTTCTCGACTCCGACGACGAGTTCCCGGCTGCCGAGACCCGCTCGGCGTTCGCCCGGTCCGCCGAGAGCCGTCCTCGCTTCGATCAGCTTACCGAGCTGCCCGCCGCCGCCACCGCTGCCGGGGCCGTTGCTTCCATCGCCGGGAACGCCCCCACTACCACCGACAGGTGTCGTCTCGCTGTAGCCAAGCTTGGAGAGGAGCTGAGCGCCGCGCGAGTCCGAGGCGAAAGGGTCGACGACCGTGGGTTGAGGTTGAGGAGACGAGAAAGAGGAAGCGGCGGCGGCGGTCGAGGCCGAGGTCGCGCCTGGCACGGCAAAGAAGGGGGACGAAGGAGTTGCTCCGTTTGTCGGGCCGGAGGGCTTCAGCCGGTTGAGAGCGTTGGGAACAACAGGGGCGGAGGCGCCGGCGTCGCGTTGGCGGCGGTTCGCCGCGCGGTCGACAAACGCGGGTCTCGTTTCCGGCGCCTCCTTTGGTGTGGCTGGATCCGCCCGGGCACCATTCGTCAGAGCCCCATCCCTGCCCGCCGACTTCTTGTCCGCCACCCCGTTCGGCTTGAGGAACTGCGCCTTGAGTCCGGCCATCTGTTCCCGCCGCTCCTGCTCCCTCTGCTCCTTCGACTTGGTCTGGTAGGCCGGCGCCTCTGACTTATCGCTCGAGCTCGATGTGGTGACGAGCGGGATGAGATTCGACGAGTCCGAGGCGACGGAACATTGCGAGCAGGCAAAGGACGGGTGGATGTGGACGGAAAAGGTCGTTGAGCCGCATCGGATCGAGCTGTGGGAGCAGAGTGAGGTCAGTGAGGCGAAGATCTCCGCATGCCGCTCGTAAACCCACTCGAGGTGATGCAACTTGTGCGGTGTGGACGCGGTTTTGGCCTTTGACAGCCTGACGAAGCGTTTCTCGCCCTCGCTGCGGACAAACGTCCCGTGCGTGCTCGCGTTGTCGACAACGGCCCAGTAGCCGCCCCCGTCTTCTCCTTCCTCTTGTCGCTGAGGCGGTAAATCCGCCTCCACCACTCCGGGACTATAAAAGAGCGTCGCGTGCGACTTCGAGACGGCGAGTTCCTTCAGCCGGATCCGCCGCTCGAAGGACTTGTCCCGCCCGATCGAGACAGGTTCCCCCGGATCGAGGGAGGCGACTTGGTGCGCGGGTGGGAGGACAGAGGGCGAGGGTCGAGGCTCGAGCACGACGAGCCGGAGGAGCGGGGCGTCTTTGAACGGGTCGGGGGCCGCCGCTGCCGGATCGTCTTCTGGGTCGTCCGGACCGGGACAGGTCTGGTCCTCCTCTGAGAGAGTAAATGCTCCCTTTGCTGCCGCTGCATCGTACGTCTCGTCCTCCTGCCGCGGGTCGTCCCGGTCGAGTCGTCTCCGTTCCCTTTTCCGCTTCACCGGCCTGCCGTCCTCGCCCTCTTGCTCCTCCGGCTCCCCGACGTCCTGCGCGACTGGTACCGCGTCGGCATAATCCCACGAGCCGTCGGGGAGCGGTTTAGCCCACTGCTGCGTCGAGCGGTTGAAGTACAGGCCGTATTGCGCGTTCCACTCCCAGGCGGACGTCGTCGCTGTCGTTGTCGTCGCAGGCGAGTCGCCTACGGCGGCGCTGGTCGGGTGAGGATCGGGGACGCCATCGTATGGGAGCATAGCTCCAGTCGGCGGCCTGGAGCAGCCGTACAGACGGAGCAAAGTCACGGCAGATCCTCAGATCTCAGACGACTTCCGTCATCACCGCACGGAAGGCTCATCAGAACTCCGCGGAGTCCAGGGAGGAACACCAACCAGGCTCGACATGGACGCGTATATATGCTCCCAATCGATCCGGAAGGACCTGACGTATTCGAGCTCATATATGCAACGAAACGATAGGGGGGGAGGGGCCCGCGAGCGCTAATCCTCTTCCATCATCATCGCATCCCCTCCGCCCTTTGCCCGCCGCTCCGCGACGCGTTCCTTCATCTTGAGCTTGGCCGCCTCGATCTGCGGGGCGAGTCGGTGTTGCTTGCCGAGCTCGACGAGGAGGGCGTGGACCTGCGGGACGAGGGGCCGGGGTGAGTGTCTGGGTTGCGGTGGACGAGGAAAGAGGGGAGGGGCTGCTTACGAGTCCGATGTAATTGTGCCGACGGAGCGCGTTCTGTACATTCGATCGAGAGAAGTTGGGTGGGGTTTAACAGAGCATGCGACATCAGTGAGCGCTCCGACCACCACTTCAGATCCGGGGAATGGCACCCTTCGTCGGATGACTCACCTCGGTCTCCCAGTCCTTCATCCGCTCCTCGATCTCCGCCAACCGGTCCTGCACCCCCATCCGCTCCTGCACCGCCTGCGCATCCGCTCCCTCTGCTGCTTCTTGCTCGAGGGCGTGCAACTGCCGCTCGAGGCGAGATTTCCGCCCCGTCAGGGCCATGAGGTTGAACATGACTTCGCCGGCGGGGTAGGTCGCGATGCGGCGTTCGAGGACGCTGTGACGGACAGAAGCGGGATCAGGAGAGCGGGAGCGGGAACGGGAGCGGGGGCGGGGAAAGAGAGGGTAGGGTGGGGGTGGGTCCGGCGGTCGTAGTCAGTCGCCTGCCGTCAAGTATCCCCGGACCAGAAAATGCCTCCCCTCACTCACCTCTTTGCCAGATCTGTCCAGGCCTCGCCCGCGCCGGAAGGGATCTTGCCGTGCGAGACGGGTTTCGGTTTCAGGCCGTCGAGCTCGTACAGCTCGTCGCCGATGGGGAGGTACGCGATAAAGTGGTACGCGTCTTCGGAGGGGTCGTCCGGCCTTTGGTGGTCTTCGAGGTGGAACGGGTCGGAGCGCGCGAACGAGTTGTGCACTGCGGGAGGAAGGGTCGGCGTAAGGGTGTGGGCGGGACAGAGAGTTGGGACGGAGTCCGTTACCTTCTCGGAGCTTTTCGCTGTTGCTCAAGGTCCAGCCTCTCGTCTCCGGATCCAGTCCTGCGCGATCACAGAGCCGGAACCGTCTCCGTCAGCCCGATGCGCCAGGATGAAGTGGCGTCGCTAGTCGGCTCTCACCTTCGGAGAAGGCCTTGAGGTTGGCGAGCTCGTCGCCGAGGCGGACTTCGGGATCCTGGATGTTGAGAGTGGCGTTCAAGAGGGCGATACTCGCGCAGGCGTTATTGATCACCTGGTGGCTGTCCGGGGCGAAGGGGTTCAGCCTCGCCGTCCGAGGGGTAGAGGACGGGGACGCACGCAAAGTAGTGGGGACCGGTGGGTTCGGCAAAGGTGCCATCCATGGTTGCGGGGTCTGCGTTCCCGACCCATTTGAAGAGAAAGACGAGGGCGTAGACGGGTCTGTAAGGTGGGAGTGAGCCGGGGTCGGCGGAGTCCGCTCGGGAGAAAGGAGACGATACGTACTCGAGGTCGCGGAGGAGGTCCGAGTCGAGGCCCCAGAGTTCTTCGACGTGTACGCCCTGGACGCCGAGGTCGTGCAGGATGCCCGTCATGACGCCCGGATCTGTCAGAGGGGGAGGGTCAGATGGCGTGAGAGGCAGTCGTACTGGGAGAGGGAGCGCACCGGACTCTGTGAGGGACCAGCCTGCCGATTCAGCCATTGTTGCAGTCCTATAGCGCAGTCTATGGCGCAGGAAGGGCGAGCGGGTGAGAAAGTCATCCATGCCAGTGTCCCTCCTTAGCCGCCGCGCTCTTCTCTCCCCCTCCCACACACACGCATACAAGCCGGACAGAGGCCAGGACAGGCGCCATGGCTGCGCGCAACTCGTATGCGATCCAGTCCCTCATCACAAAGGTCCGCCCAGCCCCGTCCACCGTCGCCTCCTCTTCGCGAAGCCCCACCTGCGCCCAGCACTGACCTCACTCGCTCCCTCACGCACGCACGGCCACGCACAGCTGCGCAACCCCGATGCAGACCTCCGTTTCATGGCCCTGAACGACCTCACCCACGAGGCAGCGCAGCCCGGCTTCGCACTCGACGACCCGACCGAACACCAGCTCGTCGACCAGGTCCTCGCACTCGTCACCGACGCAAACGGCGAAGTCAAGAGCGTCGCAGTCAAGACGCAAGTCCACACCCTCCCGCACTACTCGGAGGGGGAAGGGCCCCGCTGACGATACAACCTCCGCTCGCAGCCTCGCCACGCTCGTCAGGCACGTCCACTCGACCCGCATCCAGACCATCCTCGACCGCCTCGTCGCCTTCACCGCCAGCAAGGACGAGGGTGTACGCGACATCGCCTCCCTCGGGCTCAAGATGGTCGTCGCCGGGATCCAGCCCGGGTCCCCGATCGCCCAGACCTGCGCCTCGAAACTCGCTCCCGAGATCGTCAAGCAGCTCAACGACGTCAGTCCCGCCGCCTTTCCGTCCACATACCCTGGCCACGCTGACAGACACCTCCCATTCGGCCTGACCCACAGCCCGCCTCGTCGGCCGAGCTCCTGATCGACTCGCTCGACCTCGTGTCCGACATCCTCTCGCGCTTCGAATCCACCATCCGCCCGAACACGAGCCTGCAGTCTTCGATCCTGAAAGCCACCACCCCGCTCCTCGCGCACGGTCGCCCCGCCGTCCGAAAACGCGCCGTCTCGGCCCTCGCCACCCTCATCCCCACCACCACCGCGCCCACCACCGGCTCCACCACCGCGTCGTCGTCGTCCTCCGTGTTCGACTCGCTCGTCGCTTCGACCGTCCTCCCCTCGCTCCAGAGCGATGCCAAGGCGAGCCACGACCAGTTCCGCACCTCCGTCACCCTCGTCGCCGCCCTCGCCCGCTCCGCCCCCTCCCGTCTCGGCCCCAAAGTCCCCGACCTCGTCCCGCTCGTCCTCGCCGGCGCCGCGCGCGACGACGACGAAGCGAAAGAGACGGTCCTGCAGTGCCTCGAGGCGTTTGTCGTCCAGTGCCCGAACGAGATGGGCCCCGTGTTGAACCGCGTCGTCGACAAGGCGTCCGAGTTGCTCAAGTATGATCCCAACTTTGCGGGAGGAGATGACCGGGACGAGGAGGACGAAGAGATGGCAGAGGACGACGATGACGACTTGATCGAGGTGCGTTCACTACTGCGATCTGAGGGGCGGCTTTCTCCCTCCCCCGGACCCTGACTGACCCGCATGCGCGCGCACAGGACGAGGAGGACGAGTTTGAGGAAGAGTACGACGACGACGACGACACGTCGTTCAAGGTCCGCCGGAGCGCGACCAAGCTCTTGACGGCGTGCATCCAAACGCGGCCGGACCTCCTGTCGAGCTTTTACCGCACGGTCTCGCCCGCTCTGATCGCCCGCTTCGGCGAGCGCGAGCCGACCGTCCGCGTCGAGGTCTGGGCAACGTACACGGCCCTGCTCAAGCAGACCAAGGCGCTCGTCAAGCCCTCCCTCACCGGCGGCGCCTCGCCGGCCTCGGGCGGCGCGAGCCCGCGTGGCCACTTGAAGCGGAAGCGCTCGGCCTCGCAGATGGACACGGAGGACGCGCACCCGTTCGCGCAGCTCACGGCGCAGACGCCCGCGATCGTCAAGTCGGTCGTGAGGCAACTGCAGACGACCAAGGCGCTGCAGGACCGGCAGGCGGCGTTCGTCCTCCTGCACGAGCTCATCTCGGTCCTGGACGGAGGCGGACTCGAAAGTCAGGTTCCGCACTTGATGCAGCGCGTCGAGACGGCGCTCAAGACTTCGGATGCGGGCCTCTCGGGCGCCGCGACCAGCCTCAAGATTCACGTCCTTGCGTTCCTCGCGCTCTTCTTCCGGACGCACCACGTCAAGACTTTTGCCGAAGAGCTCGATAGGCTCATCCCGCTCGTCGCCGCGTCGATCAACGACCGCTTCAACAAGATCGCCTCCGAGGCGTTCGTCACCGCTTCCGAGCTCGTCCGGGTGCTGCGCCCCGTCGCGCCGAGTCCGGTCGCGTTGGCGCCCGCGCACGCGCAGCACTTGACGGTCCTGTACCAGGCGACGATGCGCAAGTTGACGGGCTCGGACGCGGACGAGGACGTCAAGGGCCACGGGATGCAGACCCTCGGGACGCTGCTGTACCACGCGGGGGACCACATCGCCGCGGCCGCTTCGGGCGACCTCGACGCCGCGTTGAGCTTCCTGCGCGAACGCTTGAGGAACGAGGTCCAGCGCGTGACGGCCGTCACGGTCGCGGGCTACGTCGCCGCCTCGCCGGTCCTCCCGCCGGGCACGTCCGCCGCGGTCGACCAGTGGACGGGAGAGTGCCTCGCCGAGGTCTCGAGCCTGCTGCGCAAGGTGCACCGGCCGCTCAAGATCGCGGCTTTCGATACGATCGACGCGATCCTCGCGAGGTCGGAACGCGCGCCGGGTGCGGACGCGGCGGGCCTCGCGTCCGAGACGGCGGCGGCGGCGCTCGCGCAGGACCTTGCGCCGCTCCTTGTCGCGACGGATGCGGGCTCCTCGTCGTCTGCGTCGAACGGAAGCGCAGGGGACATCAACCTCGTCCCGCACGCGCTCTCGACCGCCGCCCTCTTGCTCACGGTCGCGCCCGCCGCGGCCCTTGGACCCGCGCAAGAGACGCTCGTCCCGCGCGTGATCGATCTCGTCAAGAGTCCGTTGCTGTTCGGCGCGGGAACGGGCGCGGCGGGCACGCAGGTGCACGCTTTGCCCGGATCGGGCGTGGCGGCGCAGGTCATGCCTTATAGCCAGCAGCAGCAGCAGGCGCTGGGACATTCGCAGTCCCTGCTGCAGCCCAGCGGCACGGTAGCGGGAGGAGGCTCCGGCCTGATTTCGAGCGGAGCCGCCGCGACGGCCGTCGCGACTGCGCCCGTCCCTGCGCTCGAAGGCATGACGCGCTTCTTCCGCGCGCTCGTCAGTGCCGGGATGGTCCCCTCGGAGTTGCTGGCGCTGTTGGCCGAGGCGGGAGAAGGCGAGGCGGTTGCTACGGTGGCGGTGGTGGCGAAGTGTGTCGGGGCGGTGGTCGTCGAGGCGGAGGGAGAGGCGGATGCGGTTGTCAAGAGCAAGGCCAAGGTTGTTCAGGTGAGGCGCACGCCCCTCTATCTTTTCCCTTGCGTCGTTGAGAGAGGGTACTGACGATGGTCGGGACGATGGTGCAGTCGGCCAAGGCCTCCTCGGGTGACTTGGTCCTGGCTCTTTTGACACTCGGCGAAGTCGGCAGGGTCGCGTGAGTCCCGACTCGGACTCCCTGAAGTACAAAGAAAGGGTGTCTGATGCTTTTCACCGGCCTGGCGTACAGCGACATCTCCGGCCATAAGGGGCTGTACGACAAGGTCATCGAGCACTTTGCGTCGACGTCGGAGGACGTTCGCCGGTCGGCGGCGTTCGCGGCGGGCAACATCGCCGTCGGGAAGCCGTCCGCGTTCTTACCGGCGATCCTCGCGCTCATTCAGGGCGACGACAAGAAGCGCTACCTGGCGTTGCAGAGTCTGAAGGAGGTTATCATTCACTCTTCGACCGAGTCCCTCGCCGCGGTCTCGGACCAGTTGTGGACGCCCCTGTTTGAGAACTGCGAGGCGCAGGAGGAAGGCACGCGGAACGTCGCGGCCGACTGCCTCGGTCAGCTCACCGTTGTCAACCCGGGCAAGTACCTGCCGCAGCTCCAGGCCCGCCTCGGCTCCGACTCGCGCGACACGCGCGCAACGGTCATAGCGGCGCTGCGATTCACCTTCACGAACGACTCGACGACATACGACGAGCTGCTCGCGCCGCTCATCGTCGAGTTCTTCAAGCTGATGCGTGATTCGGACCTCGGCGTCCGCCGGCTCGCGCTGTCGTCGCTCAACTCGGCGGCGCACAACAAGCCGTACCTCGTCCGGTCGCACCTCGACTCGCTCCTGCCCGAGCTCTACGCCCAGACCGAGGTCGATCAGAGTCTGATCCGCATCGTCGAGATGGGTCCGTTCAAGCACAAGGTCGACGACGGCCTCGACATCCGCAAGACGGCGTACGAGTGCATGCACTCGCTCCTTGACACGTGCCTCAAGCAGATCGACCTCTCCGAATACCTGACGCGCGTCATCGCCGGTCTCGCCGACGAAGAGGAGGTCAAGAAGCTGTGCTATGTCATGCTCGTCAAGCTCGCGCAGGTCGCCCCCGCTGCCGTCGCGCCCCGCCTCGACGAGACCGTTCCGCCGTTCACCGAGGTGCTCGGGATCGTCCTGAAGGACAACGCGGTCAAGCAGGAGGCCGAACGGACGCTCGAGCTGCAGAAGAGTGCCGTGAGGTGCCTCGCCGTGCTGAACCACCTCGCTTCGCCTCGTGAGCTTGCCGGCCCACGTTGTCTTTCCTCGCGGTGCAGCTGAAACTCACTCTTTCGTCGCGCCCGCTCAGAAGTCTCGCCCAAGTTTACCGAGTTCATCACGGGGACGGTCATGGGCGGCAAGATGGCCACCGAGGTGCGTGCGCATACCTCCCAGGATACAGAATTCGAGAATCTGACTAGCCTCGCCTTCGTCGTCTTCCCTCGACAGTTTGCCGAGTCTACGAAGCAGTCTCAGGCTGTCGCGATGGACCTCGATTAGGCTTCGACCCTGTCCCTCTGTCCCCGTCTGTCTCGCTTCTCCCAGCTTCGGCATGGGTGTTCGGCCGACAGAGAGTACAAAACCTCGGCGCTTTCGAAATCCTTACCACGAACTGTAGATACCCTTTCATGGCGAGACCGCCGCCTGCACTGCATTTGCCTGGATACGATCGCAAACCTTTTCTTCGCTTGCGCCTACGATCGGCTGCCTCGCAAGCACGGTATGGTGGAGAGCAAATGCACACGGTGGCGATGAGGAGGATGCTCGGGCTACGGAGAGACCCGATGGGAGGTAGGGCCTCCCCGGGGAGAACGACAACATGATTGACGGCGAGGCAGAGAGGAATGTGTACCAGAAGAGAAGAGAAGGGGGGAAGGAGGAGATCGATAGAGGGGAACGGATGAAACCGAACGGGAATGACGGGGATGCCGGCCTGGTCCCGCCCGCCTCTTCTTACCGCCCGAGAACATGCGAGCGGATATCGACCATGGCTGCACTGCCGCTGCCGAGATCCGCGGCTGTGTAAAGCGAGGCCGAGGCGTGTCGGTACAGAGCCTCGAGCGCAGGTACGGGTGGGAGTCCAGATGCGCCTGTCCGAGTGGGTGCGGCAGGTCAGTCAAAGCACGGTATCACCCAGCATGTCCCTGGACATGGGAGACGACCATCACACTCACGCAGCACGGCCTTGTTCAGCTCGTCAGCGAGCTGCTCCCGCTCGTGCTTCTGCAGCAACTCGCCCGTCCGCCCGGTCGCTTCCTTCTCCGGATCCCGGTACGCCATCACGCCAAGGACGGCCTGCAGTTCCTCCCGTACGGCGGGGCGAGGGTCGGCGGAGTAGGTCGAATGGAGGGATTGGCCGAGGGAGAGGACCGCGTCGAGCGAGAACGGCAGGGCGCCGTCGTCGTCGCTGCCAATCGCGGCGCCCGCACCACCGCCGTCTGCGCTCTGTCCCGCCATAGCCGCGTCGCCAGCTCCACCTTCCGTCGCAGCGGCAGGTTCGACCCCGGCCGGATCGCGGTTCGCGCGCGCCCACTCGACCGCAGCCTCGACAAAGACGCGGCACCGCACCCTAAACCCGACGTCGGCGTCCGGTTCTCCCCCCGGTACAGGAGCCGTCGCCGCGCGTTCGTCGAGGAGCGCGGGAAAGTGCTGCTCGACGAGGTCGAACGCGCGCTGCGCACCTCGTGCGGTTCCGGAGAGGATCGCGCCGCGGATCTCGGCACGGAGGGCGCTGCTCTGCGCCGCTGCAGCTGGGGTCTCTACGTCGGCCCGCGCAGCCGTGCCACCCGGACTCTGAAACCTGGCTCCAGCGCCGTCCGCGGGCCCGTTGAGGTGCTGCGCCCGCTCGACCCTCTCCTCCTTGAGCTGGTCCAGGAAGGCCTGCGCTGAAACAACGTAGCCGTGATGGGTCAAGTAGCTCGCCACGAGCGCCTGGATCGTCTCGTGCAGACGTTCACTGTCTGATGGTGGCAGCAAGGCCGGGATCGGCGCACTCGAGCTCGAGACAGGGGAGGGGAGGAAATGGTCCGGGGACGAGGTGGTCGAGGGTGGCGGGAGCTGAGAGAGTCGAGACAAGACGGTCCGTTTCCGTTCCTGATCGAAAGTGTATCCGGATCAGTTTGGGCAGGTCCAGTTTCGGGGGTTGGACCCCGGACGGCAGTGGACGCACGAGAACGAGGGATTCGATGTCGAACGCAAACGGCTCGGCGCCAAAGTTGGCACGCACGGCTTCGTTCGGCGTCCGCAGTCCGACCGTCGGATACAGAGTACCCTGCAGACTGCAGAAGGCGTAGCCTGTCGTCGATGGAGAGGGAAGGGATTCGAGTCTGTCAGCGATTGGGCTCTTCGTCACCGTCTCGGCCGTTTGTCGTCCGTCACGTGGAGCCTCCGAGCCCGTGCACCGTCCTCGCCCGTGCACCATCTTTTGAGGGTCGAATAGTCATCCTCGGACGCACCGATGAACTGCCCGTTCTTGGTGAAGAACACCCTGCCTCCGGCCCCCGCGCCGGCCTTGTCCTTGTCCTTGTCCCGCTCGCGCTCGCGTTCGCGTTCTCGGTCCCGCGCGCGGTTCCCTGTCCGCTCCCTCGCGCTGCGCGGCGGACCCGCGTCGGTCCAGTCGATGCCGCAGCCGACGACGTCGCCGGTCGTGAAGGTCGGGCCGAACGGTTCGCCGGTGCCTTGGCAGCAAAAGGCGCGGCCGTCGTCGGCGTGGTAGCCGTACCTGCGAGGCGATCATGCGCAGCCCGGGTCAGCATGAGACCGCGGGGGCTGGACGTCTGAAAAGGTCGCGCCCGCGGCAGTTCTGCCTTGGCTTTGGTCGAGCCACTCACGATTTGTCCTCTGCAGAGTTAAGAAACGGTGCGCACTTTCGTCAGTCGCCGATATGCAGCCGTCGGAGTGGTAAAGCGCTCACCCCATCCTGGAAGCCTCGAGAGCGAGACGGTGCGCTGGCAAAGTCCGATTCCTGTTTGGGAGGCGATTTCGCCGCTCGGTCAGGTGGCCGCATGCGAGGGCGATCTCTCGTAGGACGTAAAGTAAGAAGAACGGCCGACTGACCGATGTAGCCGGAGACGCCCTTGTCGAGGATCTTGACTTCGAAGTAGTACACGCCAGCCTGGCTCGGGACGGGCCGATTCGCTCTGACGGCAGCGGCATCGCGATCTCCGTTCTTGGCCGAACCGGCAAAGGAGACGCCGAGAGCGTCCGAGGTCAGGTCGAGGAGCGCACACCGGTCGCCCGGGTTCCAACCGGTCGGGAGGAGGATCGGGTCGCCGGTGGGTCCTGCCGTCGTCTTGCCTCCCGTCGTTACTCCGGAAGAGACCGATCCTTGAGGCGGTCCGAGCGAGGACTGCTTCGCCTTGCCCTTGAAGCGCGACGTCGACAATGACGAAGACGAGGACGACGAGGGCTCCTCCGGCGGCACCTCGGTCGCGAATCGGTCCTTGAACAGGCTTGCATGGCGGAGATACTTGGGAACATCGAATTGCGGCATGTAAGGTTCTGTGCGCGGTGCGAGGCTTGAGGCGTACGGGTCGGCGTGCGCGTGCGACAGCGGCGGATGCGGGCGGCGCGGCGAGACGGGCAGCAGGTTGGACCCGCTCGCACGCGGAAAGTAGTCGTGCAGCGTGCCGGGATAGGGATCTGCCATTGTGCCGTATGGTGGCGGAGGAGGAGGGCAACCGCTTGCGACCACTCGATGATGATCATGACCGCCCAGCACTCGGAGATGCAGACTCGGCGCCTGTCGCTCCGGTGCGGCAGCAGAGACACGCATCTCACAGTAGACAAAACGCCTTTCTCTCACTGACTATCGCGCACCTCGCACGGGCATCTTGGTCTGTCTGCGCCGGCTGCCTGACCCCCGCCCGATCCCAAAGTGGGGAGAACCTCGAAAGGGGGTATACACATCACAGCGCATGCATCTACACAGTCACAAGGTTACAAGGAAGCTATCTCTGTGTTCATTCGTCAGCCTGGCCGAACCAGTCGCGCAGGAGAGGAAGCAGAAGACTCACCGAGGCAGGATCCGGGCTACACGTTGGCCCCGATGGCACAGAACGCGAGGACGAGACCGATGCCGCCCGCCACGCTCGCCGTACTGCCCAGCAGGAGCTCTTGGCCGAGGGTGGACTGCGCTGGAGGCGGCGCAGCTTTTGCGCCCGCTCGTCGCCGCCGCGGCGAGGTGGTGCCGACTCTGGACGAGGGGTACCGCGTCAGTCCCGCGCACGATTCTTCTCCGGCCAGCTCAGAGCCAGCGTACGTGGTGAATGCAAAGGTCAAGATGAACGCCGCGACGAGCAAGACGAGCGCGAGCGGCGACAGGGCGGACCGCGGCACGAGCGGCGAGAATGCCGGGGACGCGGCATGCTCGGCCTGTGAACGCAGCGCAGGCCAGACAGGGTCAGCAGATACGTCCAGAGCAGCTTCCAGTGTCGAACGCACAGCGAGGCGCTGATATGCGGCCGACATGGTGATGGTGAACAGATGAAGTCCGAAATCTCTCCAGAATCCTTCTTCACCGGTCACCACGTCCGCGAAATGGCAGTGCAGGCCATTGCAAGTCGCAGACACTCTTCATCTCGCAGACGCGAGGAAGGACCCATCCTGCCCGTCCGCTCACGTCTCCTCTTCCGATCCGCTCCGGAGCTTTTCTTCTCCATCCGCTCATCACCACTCACCGCCAGTAGTGAACGATCCCTGCGGACTTCCGCGACCTTCACTGGCCTTCTGCTTGCCTCGAGTGCTGATTGTGCGCCTTTTGCTGAGCGCCTTTGTCGCGCTGCCTCGACCGCATTCATTTGGCTCCACGTGCTTCGCCTTGCCGAGCCGGAGGAGGACATGTCCGTTTCGGAGGTCGCGCTGGCGAGAGACGCGGAGGAGGACCGCAGAAGGATGGCTCGGCTATGGGATCGCTTATTCAATTTTACGAGATTTCCGGCACAAGTTGGTCGCTTCCGTCGCCCAACGTCTCGTCCTTCTTCTCCCGCTATTCCTCCTCGACCTCCAACGCTTCTTGAGACGCGATGACTGTCTCCGCGCACCCCGCTTCTGCTCCTGAAGAGCCTCAGGTCCGTCGCGCCCCTCTTTCTACTTGCTTATGCGGGCCTTTCCCTCGCGGGGCCTTTCCCTCGCGCGTCAGGCTTTGCTCCGACCTGCCAAGTTACCGCCGCCACTTTCGAAAATTCTATAAGCTGATCCCGAACCGCCTTTGCGCAGTTCAAGCACTATGACCGCGACTTGATCCGCGAGGATCTCGAGCAGCGCGTTACGTTCGCGCGCGATTTTCTCCGGTTCACCGAGGCCGACGGCAAGACTTTGAACATGGTGGCGCCCCTGATCTCGCCGTTGATCAAGCCTACCGTCGACGGAGTCTACAGTCAGCTCTTCCGAGTGCGTTTCACGGACCGCCTCTCGGGAGGCAGCGTGCATCAAGCTGAAAGATGATTCGAGGGTCTGCGCAGTTCGACTACACTTCGATCCCATTCCTGAAGAACAACGTCGGGTTCGAAGGCACGCACGCCGAAACCCTGGCGCAGCTCAACCACGATGATCCCCAGATCTCGTACGTTCTCTCCGTCTTTCCCCGCCGAGTCGGTCCCTGACGCCACACACTCGCGCGTCTCAGGTACCGCAAAAAGATCCTGTCCGGCTACGTCGGCAAGATGTTCACCTCGGACTTTGAGAAGTTCTCGACTTGGGCCTACTTTGACAAAGTCGCGGCGATGCACACTGGTCTGGCGGCCTTCAAGCACCGCGCGAACAAGGACCCGCTCGTGGTGGACCTCCAGCCAAGTGCGCTCCTTTCTCGTCACCGTCGAAAGTTCGGAGACTCATTCATCGCTTTTCGCATCGGTACGCAGTGGCACTTTTGCTCGGCTGGATCGTCGACGTGGTCGTCAAGGCGGTCCTCGAGCTGCCGGAGGAAACGGCGGATGTGGCGACCAAGACGGCCGTCATCACGGCCTTCAACAAGCTTGTGTGGTAAGTCGCACGGGTCGACTCATTCGCTTGCGACGTGAGCTGACGAAGAGAGACCTGCCAGGATCCAAAACGATCTTTTCAACAAGTACTACAGTAAGACCGACGCTGAGCTGGCGGCGGCAACGGCAACGGCAAAGGAGGCCGACCCGTCCGCATGAAGGGAGAGCTGCATTGTACAGGATTTGTTCGAATCAGGCTGAAGTTGGGAGGAGCGGGAGCTTCAGTTGTCTGCAGAGACTGAGGTCCGACGCGCTCGTTTGATCCGAACGCCGGGCACTGGTCGGGATATCGAGTGTGTGTCGAGATTACGCCTTCGCCGGTCGCCATGACCGCGTTTGAGTTGCAGGAGATAAGGCTGAACAAGGTTTGGTCGCGGCGAGTGCAGCGAGTGAGCCGGTCTGAATCTCGGGCTTCGCTTCTCTTCCGCCTGCTCACTCTGTATCTCTGCCCGTTTCGTCGCTCCTTTCCGTTCAAGCTCCACCCTTTCACGCTCGTCACCGTCCGCCATGCGCTGCTTCGCGTTGGCCCTCCTCGCGCTCGGCGCCCTCATTCCCGCGGTCTTGGGCGCCCTCGTGCGCGAACCTCGCACCCTCGCCAACCTTGAACCCGCTCGGCGCAAAGCCCTTCTGGACCGCCTGCACAACAAGCAGCGTCCGCATCATGCGAAGCATCGAGTGGAGCCGGTCCTCGTCCCCTCGCCGGCGGGTGCAGCCGTCCGTCCGGCTGAAGCGCATGGCGCAGTCGTCGCTGAGTGCGTGAAACCGCCACCTTCGCAGCCCTCCGCCGGATACAATCAACCTGGACGTCGCTCCCTGGACAAGGCGACGTGCCCGCGCGGTCTCAGCGCTTGCGCCACCGGTGACCGAGCCGGATTCGAGTGCATCGACCTCGCGAGCAACCTCTACCAATGTGAGCCTTCCAAACGGCATTCTGTAATGATCGTACTCTGAATTGACTTGTTCGCATGTCAGGTGGCGGTTGCTATGGGCAAGGCGGCACTGATTGCTCGACGATTCCGGGCGCCGACGCCGTCGGATGTATCGCGGGTCGCTGTAAGTCCAGACAGCCTCGGACCGCCTCGGACCTTCTGCCTATCGCAAATATGACTCCTGCTTACCCGGGTCTTGGATGGCTCGCGTCCCGCGCAGGCGAGATTTGGTCGTGCCAAGAAGGCTTCTCCATCAACAGCTCGGGAACCGCTTGTGGTCCGACCGTCTCGATGGCCTCGAGCAGCCTGAACTAACATACCACCACAGTCCTTCACTCTCTTCGTCTTTCCCCCTCTCCCCGCTCGTTTCCCCACGACCGCCCACGGATGCTCGTTCATTCGTTTCGCATTCATGTTTCCTTCTCTGCGCAAACCATAGCGCCCGCACTCCCTCCTATACCCCACTGCATATCGTCACTGCACCTTCTCGCATACATCACTGCACGGCCGGTCCGTCTTCGCATTGCATTCCTTAGGCCCTCCGCCGCCTGCTGAGTCCAGGACGCCAAGCGAGAGAACGGTGTGCAAGTCCCGAAGCAAGAGCGCTCTTCGGTTGGCGCTCTTCCTGCCATACCAATGAACACTTCCTCTCGTAGCGCTGTCCTCCCCTGGCGCCTAATTGGTTCTGGATGCACGCTCGCCGCTGTCGAGTGCGATGATCCCGTTTGAGAAGGCCAACACGGCGGCGCGGTTCCTCTGTCCCCTCTCTTGACGCCGACGTTTCCCTTCATTATTGACTGTAGCTACCGCCTCACCACACGCCAAAGGACATACCAATGTTAAGACACTCGAGAGCTTTCTCTCTCGTCGGGTGACGACGCTGATGTGGGAGAATAAAGTGCGGATTGCGAGATTCGAACGAGGGGATACAGTCTGAAGAGACTATGCACAGTATGTTATGAGTCATGCGAGGTATGCGAGTGGGGAAAAGGCAAGGAAAAGTGTGAGGTCAAGCACCGCCCTTGCTCGCCGAGGGACCCTCCGCCTCGGCCGCCTGCAAGCTCCGCTCCCACTCGCGCCCTTCGAGCTCCTCCTCCGCGCGGCGATCTTCGTCGCGGCCCATCGCGCGCCGCTTGACATTCCACCTCTGAGCGGACCGCTCACGCTCGAGGAGCCGGCGCGCGATCCGGGCGATCTCGTCCTCGTCCGACTCGCGACCAGGCGAGGGGGCGGCCGTCATGACGGCGAGGAGGTCGTGCAGAGGCGAGGAAGGCGCGAGTTCGACCGTGACGCGACCGCGCTCGTGCTTCTTAGCCTTGGTAGGAGTCAAGCGCCTGACTGCGCCCCCGCCCGACTTGCTCGGCGACGAAGACGGACTCGAGCCTGGACGGCCGCGGACCGTGACGAAGCCGCCGAGGTCTTCGATCATGCCGACCGTCTCCACAAAGGTCGAGCTGTCAAGCGCCGAGGCCTTCAGGATGTCTTCGGAAGAGACAAAGTCGCGGTAGACCTTGTAGCACTCGTCGACGACTACGCGAGGAGCGATGCCGCCAATAGGATGAGACGTCGAAGAGACGTGAGCGAGACCAGCGCCATCCGTGTCCAGGCGTGAGAGGGCGATGATGATCGAAACCAGCACGAGGCGCTGATGCGGGCCGCTCTGCAGCGCAGAAAGCCGGGACGCCAGGGTCGGCGCAACCGAAAGGCCAGACGACGCCGCGAGAGCAGCGGAGACGTGCTTCATGCTCGCCTTCGGCGCGGTCATCCGAGCGAAAGAGGCGAGGTTGACCTCGGGCAGCGCCGCCTGCTCGTGACCGACCGATGCGACCGCCCGGCGGACGACATCGAGCATCGTTCGGACATCTCCGGTCCCGGCCGCGATCTTCTTCGCACACCGCTCGAGTGCCGGCTTGTCGACCAAGGGGAAGGACGTTTTCTTCGCCGGCTTCTCGGATCCAGCCGAGAGCGGCGATGAAGCCTCCGGAGCGGGGGCGACGTTAAGGTCGAGGTCGATCGGGTAGGATCCGTCGAGCAGCGAAAGACGCTGATCGACAATGTGTACGAGCTCCTGCCAGCTGTAGGGCTTGAAATGCAGACGGATCGGCTTGGTCGGCGTGGATAGTGGATCGGCCTTCGCCTTGCCCTTGTCGGTGGCGAGAGGCGTCGCAGGAGGAGTGAGCGACAGCGCTTTAAGCGTCAAGTCGTTGGCGATGCCGATCAGCGTGAGGGGGGAGGCCGGGACAGATGCGAGTTGGAAGAGGGCATTGAGCAGATCCGGCTGCTGAGAGGCGGGCGAGCGAGTTGAAGACGAAGGCGTGACGAGGTGATCGATCTCGTCCAGGATGAGAAGACTGAGGCCAATGGTCAGTTTTCCGCCCCCAGGCTATCTCGGTCCAGAAGAGGCTCACTATTTGCGACCGTCCTGCAGTCCTCGCTCGAATCGCTGCCTGGCGGTAAGGTCCTGCAGTCCGCCCGACTCGTTCGGACGAAGGCCGAAGCTGGCGGTGAGCTTCTCCCAAGCCTTGTCGCCACCGAGACCGCCGGCGGCGAGCGTCGCGCAGTTCTCCATCAAGATTGGGATCTCGTCGCGCAGATCCCGTTCGTCGACTTGGCGGGTGAAGTCGCTCAAGACGGACGAGAGCAAGGCAGTCTTGCCGATGCCGGGCGGGCCCGAGACATACATCGCGGCGGGACCAGGACGAGGAGGAGTCGAGGACGAACCCTCAGGTGCCGCATAGGCTGCGGGGAACCGGCGCTGCAAGAAGGCGAGGAGGGTTTCGCGCTGGTCGGTACGTCCCGAGAGCGGTAACGACGCGGCGAGGTCGGACGAGGTGGAAAGGAGCGATGCGGCATGGGCGTAGACATGGGGAACAGTCCGGTTCGCCGATGGCTGCGGGACCGCGTCCGCGATGTCGGAGCGTGGGAGACACGGAGGTGGAGACAAAGCTGTTGCGGGGTCGGGACGAGTATCAGGATCGATTCTGCAGCGAGAGAGAACTCGGAAACTGACTGTATGCGCCTGCGGACGGCTTGTCCTCGCTGGGGGTGGCCATGAACACGTCGTCCTGCTCCGGTGCGACGATGGGCTGCACCGCCTGATTCTCCTTCTGCGACAGAGTGCGCTGCATCACGGGCGGACCAGCCGCAACTCGCTTTGCGGGCGTGTTGCCGAGGGAAGGCTTGGTGGAGGTTGGGCCGACCAGCGCGGTCAGCGGCCGCTTGACCTGCTGGATGTCGGCGGGCGTGTTGCCTCGAATGCGCTTGCCGAGCATGCTGGGTTGGAGAGCCATATCGTCGTGTGGGAGAGGGCGAGTCGTGAACGAGAGGTGGTGGCCAGAAGTGCCGGCGACGGCGGGGTCGGTCGAACGGCGGGCGAGCGGTAGAGAGGGTACAGAGACGGCGTCGAGCCTCAAAGAAGAGCACAGCAAGCGAGTCAAGAGTGAGAATGGGATGGAGGAAGGGAGGGGAGCAAGTCGCCAGCAGATGGAGAACGCGAACTCTGCGCGGACGACGCGTTGCGACGCGACCTTGAGACGTGATCCGCGCGTACCGAACTCAATACCTGTGTATAGGATGCCTCGCATGCTTCGACAGAAGAAGTGTCGGCTCGACGCGAGCACGAGTCTGAGTATAGCTGCCCGGAGGACGAGAGGACGAGAGGGAAAAATCGGGCCCGAGCGGCCAAAGTTTCGGGTCCGCGCGCATCTTCGCTAGCGTTGACTTTCGCACGCACCGCTCGACCCCACTGCTGGGAG
Source organism: Rhodotorula sphaerocarpa (assembly GCA_024713535.1). Taxonomy (NCBI): domain Eukaryota; kingdom Fungi; phylum Basidiomycota; class Microbotryomycetes; order Sporidiobolales; family Sporidiobolaceae; genus Rhodotorula; species Rhodotorula sphaerocarpa. The sequence goes on along the minus strand of JANIBP010000006.1, from coordinate 972,748 downwards.
CATAGGCCGCCGCTATATCGATAGGAGCTCAGAATTCTCGACATGCGCGCCAGACCGCTCGTCCGACTGGCTTCGTGCCCGTCTTGCTCTCGCATTGCTGCTTGCACGTGAAGAACGTCCGGCTCCGGGGAACGTGCCACCGTGCGCGGGATCAACGGTCGTCGTCGAAGAGATCGCCCTTCGGAGCGCTTCTTCCGTCACGCGATCGCTCAGACTTTGGACAACACGCTGCGGGAAAACGCGCAGGCGTATCCCTATCTCCTGAGGACCAGCGACTGGTCGCTTCTACGACCAGGGGCGAGCTGGACGCGCTCGCCGGCGCTTAGGCGCTCGCTGCACGGCTTGAGCAATCCAGCTACTGTGAAGGCAGCGGTGATGCCAAACTTTCCGCTGGCGCTGGCGCGGCCGGACAGCTCGACGACCGCCTCGACCCCGAATCAAAGTCGCGCAGCTACGCCCAAGCCCGACCTTTCGACGCCTCGTCAGGCAGATCGGTCCGTCAGCAAGCAGGCAGAGGAGACCGCACACAAGCGCACCGATTCCACCTCGACCACGGCTTCGACCCGTTCAGATGCCTCGATCGAGAGCCTTCTTGCGCCGCTCTTCGCGTCCTTTCCGGTCCCTCCGTCGTCGATCATCGATGATGCATTCGATGACGAGGATACGCTGCTTCAACTCGAACTTGCCCTCGAGGCCTGCCAGCAGGAATTGTGGGCGCCGCCACCATTCGGGCCTCCACCGGGTCTGCCGCTTCCACCCGTGCCCAGCAGCTCCGAATCCAGCTCGGTCTGGCCTCGCGCTGCGGTTGAGCCTTCGGATGAGGCGTCGCCGGTGCTGAGCCTGCCCACGACGTTTAGCTCGCCACTCGGGGTCGCGGCAGAGGACGGCCGTGTCCAACACGTGAGCGGGCCTTGGGCTTCTTTTGAGCATGTCCGAGCACGCGCTGACGGTGCGAGGGCTCACGGGAACAGCTGGAGGACGAGCCGCATGCTGCCGCGCCCTCCTTCTTCTCATGTAGGCGTCCCGGACTTGACCCCTCTTCGCGCGACGCGTCTCGATCCACCTCTCCGACGCGCCGGCAGCACTTTCAACCTATAGGCGTTTCTGCCTGGTCCAGTCTGCCTTCCTCGGGCGCCTCGAGCAAGCAACACAGCGCCGAAGCTTTGGACGAACGCCCCGGATGGTCCGGAAATGGAGCGCGAGAGACGTCCTCCGGTCCTGCCCGAACGCAGAGATCTGCGGCGGACCACGATAGAGGTTCGCGGGCGTCCGGACTCGCAACTCCCGCTTCGCCGCGTTCGTCCTGGGAACTGGATGCCATCACGGCCGACCTGTCTCAGCTGCTCTCGACTCTGGACGAACCGATCGAGCAAGAGCAGGACGATCCCTCCTCGATACATCAGGCGGCTTCCGAGCGAGGCGCGAGCGAGGACGAGTCGAACGGAGTCGATGGAGTCGCGTACGCGCCGACATTTCCTGCGACCCCGAGGCCTCGAGCGGCTCGGAAGTTGGGCAGCATGTGCAGCATCTCCAGTACCAACAGCAGCACGGGTTCCGCTCGCGCAAATACGCCTGGTGGTTATAAGGTATGTCGATGAGATCGTACGTCAGCCAGGAAGCAGGACTTGACGCAGGCTTCCGACTCAGGCGTACAAGCTCGTCCGCAAGCAGTCTTCCTTCTCCCTGTCGTCGCCGACTTCATCACGGCGCGAATCCTCTTCATTCGGGTTCAGCGCGGCGGACTCGGACGGTTCGAGCTCCGACTCGGAGATATTCGACCTTTCTCTCGACACAGGCGCGGCGTCTCCCGTACGACCCAAGACTAGCGCTCGGTCTCTGGAACAGCAACCGCCGGAGCTGCTCGGAGCGCATACACCAACGCCGCGCACGAAACGGTACTCCGAGATCGCTTCGTCCCTGTACAAGCGCGAGTCCCAACCCATCTCGGGCGAGGAGGCGACGCTCTCGGATCGACGGCAAGTCCGGCAGGCCTCGACCGGCCATCCTTTCTCGTTACCGTCTTCTGCGCGGCCTACAGAGCTCTCAAGTCTGGCAATTCCGATGAACGCCTCGCCTATCGGCTCCCTCCGCAGCGTCCAATCGACGAGCACCCTCTGCCGTCTCCGTACTCCGAGCCAGCTGGACCTGCGCAGAGCAGGGTACCTCAGTCGCAGCACGTCCATGGCCAACCTCACACCGCTCTCGCCGGTACCGGAGCCGGACAACGTCGAGGTCCTCACGCCGACCGTCTCGCCGGTCAGACCGGCCTCAATCCGACCGCTCGTCACCGCTGCGACGGCACAGTCTTCGTACTTGCTCGCATCTCCGTCACGCCCAAATGCGCCTCCTCTGTGGTCGCCGCGGAGCTCGAGCCTTTTGGGTTCGCCTCGCGCTCGAGTTGGATCCGTCGGAGAATCTCGGCTTCCGAGACCGCGCGACTGCGGTAGTGGCTCCGCTCCCCCGTGCGGGACCGGGCGGCCGGGCGTCGCTGGGGCGGCACATGCTCGCAAGCAGTCGGGTTTGGCGAGCCTGAGCTATCGCGTCTCTGCTCGGTAGCTCGGTGCAGGTAGGGGCAAAGTGTCCGTGTTGCGAGGTGACGTTAGGTTGGGGTAGGGAGGGCTACATAGGATTCAGCGTAGTGATACATCGCGCATGGGCGAAGAAAAGGGCAGTTCATTCTATCAGTACGGGCGGTAGGCGGCCTGTGGATAGGCGACGCCTTGGCCGCCGTAACCTCCGCGCATCGGCGGCTGCGACGGATAGTACCCGCCGTTGCCAGTCGGGTTCATGTAGGCTGCCGAATAAGCTTGCGCCTTCGACGGCCTGGTGCGGGTGCGGCGGCGACGGCAGAAGCAGCACGTGAGGATCCAGACGATCAGGGCGATGACGATAAGACCGACGACGACGGTGACGGGGATCGCGATGTTGAGGTGGTCGCGATACCAGCCCTTTGCGCGCTCGAGGTTGGAACCTTGTGCGCACATACCGCCGCTGCATCGGCCGCCGTAACCGCAAGAGGTTCCGTCGCGGAAGCTCTGGTCGAGGACGAGGCAGCTCCGAGAGGAGCTCGGGTCTTGGCAAGTGATGCTGCACGAGGAAGACTGGCGAGCGAGGGACCGAGGTCAGTCCGGGTCCTCCGCACTTCATGGGCGTATTCGACGTACAGTGGAGCCCGAGCAAGCGGACTTGAGGCCGAGCGAGGAGCCGGCATTCTGGCACTGCAAATCGCGGCTCGTGCAAATGCCCGAGGCGCACGAGAGGCCGCTCCCGCACGACGTTCCGTCGCTCTGGTATTGGTCGGACGGGCAAGAGAAACTGTTCCCGCTGCAGACTTCGGCAATGTCGCATTTCGAGTCGATGGCGGCCCGACAGACTGTGCCGTTCGAGGCCATCTGGCATTGCGACGTGCAGCACAGCGAGTTGCGCGGGTCGCAGACAGCTCCCTTAGCAAACTTGCAGGTCGAAGCCTCGCAGCAAGGGTCGTTGGCGTTCTGGCCTGGGTCGCATTCTTCGCCGTCCTCGAGAATGCCGTTGCCGCAAGACTGGAGCCTGTTCACAAGGCGGAGATATGAGCTCGTCGTCGGCTGTCAGAGCACAGGTAGACGTCCACGTACGAAATCAGCTTGGGGTTGCCGGAAGCACCCTGGTCCGCCAGGCAAGTCGTGTTGAGCGAGCTCGAGAGGGTCGTGCAGATGTTGCCGATCGAGCAGGGGGAGAAGTCCGAGACCTGCTTTCGAGAGACGGGCGACCTGCGAGTGCAAAGCTGCGTCAATTAATTGTACCAGACGAGCGAGAAGAGAGCGACTGACATGATGTAGTTGGCGTTCGCGTTGCAGGACGAGGTCGAGAGGGGGCAGCACGACCCGCTGAGCGAGCAAGTCGAGTCGCAATCGTGGATGGCGCCGAAGTTGTGGCCGATCTCGTGGGCAATCACCTGCCACTCGTTTCGGGTCGTCGCCGTTACGCCGGTACCGCTCGAGACGGAGCCTTTGCTGCCGCTGGCGTCGACGCGGCATAGCTGACCGAGCCAGGCGACTCCGACCTCGCTGCCAGTCTGGCACGAGGTGAGGAGGTGCCAGAGACCTGCTCCGTCGCCACCTCCTTTGTCGCCGCGCCATTGAGAGAAGAGGCTCAGTCGATCGTTGAGACTGACGCCGAGGCTCGATCCAGCGGACGAGCTCGACGAGGAGCTTGAAGACGAGCTGGAGGAGCTCTGGCACGGGACGTTCCAAGCCGATCCTTTGTCGACTTGCGCCGAGGTGGACGGGCAGCTCGAGTTCATGACGACGAGCTCGACGATCCCTGCGGGCGGGAGGCAAGCATGAATCGCTGTCCTGGAGAATTCAGTCAGAAAGGATTATATACCGAGAGAGACATTGAAGGAGCGCTGGTAGAGCGCCGAGACACTGCCGAAATCGGTCAAAATCTGCTCCCGAGCGGCGTCGGCCGAGCTGAAAGCTTGCATCTGTTCTCGCAGAGGGGACCTCCGTCAGCACACATTGCTTGTCGTCGAGAACTGATGGAGCACGAACGTAGGTGCAGTCGGCTGCAACCCCCATAAACACGACCCGCTGCTGCTTCGGGCATCCGACCGTCGAGCCGATGCTGTTGATAAAGTTGGAGGACTGGCCGCTGCTGCCGCCGATGTCGTTCCCTTGGCGGCGATGGAGGTGATGGCCGCGGGGTACGTAAGCGTGGCGAGGCGAGGATGCTGAAAGATCAGCGGGGGAGAAGGTGTCCTCGAACGCCGTCGCTGCGAAGGGCGAGAAGGGGAACCATGGCGTCGTGGCATTCGGAATCGGATGCGAATTGACGAAGACGGGATGGTTCGGGTCGGTGTTGAACGCAAGCTGGTCGTGCGCGCACGAAGGCTCGGGCTCGGAGGATCGCAGGTCCGGCAGGCCTCGCCGGGCTGGAGCTTGAGCGTGCTCCTCCGGAGCCAAAGTGTCAAAGTCGCGTGTAATGACCATCGCGGGATATCCCGAGTCGATGGCGAGCGAGCTGTTATTGCGCGCTGAGCGCTTCCGGCGAACCGGGACGCTGGGAGGGGTAGGGTCGAGCGGATCTCGCGTGTGCAGGTACCGCTCGGTCGGGTGGATAGTGTAGAGCTCGCCGTCGATCGAGTACGTTCCTTGAAAGCGGAGAGACGAGTCGCGCGCATCTGGAGTCCTCGCCCCCGAAACGACGATGCGAGCCCATCCTGCGCCGGCGTCGACGGGGCGGACTACACCCGCCTCTTCCTCCCGGACCCAATGGTCGACGTCGTCTCCGTCTCTGAGGACCCATCCCTCGTAGACTTTCACTGCCTCGCGTGTGAGCACCTCCTCGGAGGACTTCCACTCGCCGGTCGCCTCGTCTCGCCACCGGTGCACGCTCCGGACTCCGTTCGACGGGACGAGGTTCGCGCTCGGGCGCAATGCGAGTCTGATCCGCTGCCGGTCATGGCCGAAGAACGACAGCAAGAAGCGGTCGTCCCAGTTCGGATGGCTTGGCGATGACTCGCTCCGCTTGGTCCTCCCATTCGAGCCGGACCCGCTCTGCGCACCAAGAGGATCGGTCGCAGCGGCCGGACTAGCTTCGTTGCGACGGACGATCCGGACCGCCGGCTGCTGAGGATATGCGAGGGCGTGTGGGCCAAGCGGTGCAGGCCGAGTTGACCGGGCGTGCGCGGACTGGGGCGCCGCCGGGTCGAGGAGAAGTTGGGTGAGCAGCACGAGCGCCGGCCAGCCTGCTAGCCTCGCGAGCATGTTCGGGGGTGTCGGGTGGCGGAGAGGAGCGTACAGATGTCAGGAGTCCAACATAGCCGCAACCGTCGCAGCAGCGGCGCGGGCAGTCCGACCAGGAATGACCACTTTGCCGGAACTTTTGCTTGGCGCCCGAGATCCTCGCAGCGATCGACATCGCCGAACCCGACTTCGCCAAGACTCGCGTGCCGCGCACCGCCGCCGGCTGACTCTCCTCAACATCGTAGCAGACTTTGAGCACTGCCTGATCAAAGAACGTCCGTAGAAAGGTGTGACGTTATGAATGGAAGAAATGGCGAGTGGGCTACAGGAATTGGAGAGAAAGCAGAGTAGGCTACGCCAGGGGGCGCGCGGTGACATGGCGAAATGGAGAACTTGGGGACAACAGTCAAAGTTAGACAGAGGGTGATCAGTTGGAGGGAGAGAAAGGAGGCGGTGGTGACGCAGGGCGTCCCTGCTCGGCGCGGGATTCGGCATTTTGCTGGGCATCGACGCCGCTCGGCGACAGGCCGTGTGTTGGGGAGCGCCCGGTCAACCATCCCCAGAAGGACGTCGACGACTCTGCCGTGGCTGCGTTGGAACGGCCCCGCGCAGGCCCGTGCGCATCGTCCGTCCGCGCCTCGTAGCCGCCGCCACTTCCGAAGCTCGGGGTACTCCGCCCGCTCGGGGTCAAGAGCGGTCGGGAAAGAAGGTCGTTCAGGGTCAAGTGCTGTGCGCGTCGTTGCTGAGCGAGGAAGGCGTGAAGGGCGGCTTGCTGCGGGTTGCCGGAAGCGGCAGACGAAGGCGACGCCGCCGCTGCTGCGTTGGCGGCCCGAGCAGAACCCCTGCGCCCGAGGACATCTTCAAGAATCGTCTCGGCAACTCCCGGGGCATACATCTATGATTAAGAAAGAGCAGGTGGGTTAGCGTCGCTGAGCGGGCTGTTACGAACGGAGCAAACGCACATTCGGGTCAATCGGATGGTATCCAGGTGGGCTCGCGCTCTCGGCGCTGGCGCCGTCGTTCCCGGCCGAGTCACCGACGGACTCGGACAAGAGACGTTCCTGTTCGCTCTCCTCTGGCGAGGCGTCTTGCGGCTCGGACTCTTCGACGTCGCTCGGTACGTCCGACGGAGGCGTACGAGCGCCTTGGTCTTCTCCTGCGTCGTCTTCATCCTCGTCCGACTCGTGGATTCGGTCAGGGAAGCGATGCATCGAGTGCAAGCTGATATCGAGCAAGCCGGGCGTCGGTGGGTTGACGTTTCCGCCGTCCTCTCCGTCCGAGCCCTCCGCGTCGCCAGCAGAGTGGCGGGCCCTCCGCGACGAGTCGCCTGAAGCCGTGCTTGCGGATGAGGAGTGCCGTGCGTGCGCATGCCGCAATGGAGAAGGGCGTATCGGCTGAGTCGGAGAAGAGAGGGCGGCCGCGGCCGCAGCAGAGGAGGTGCGATGGTGCGCATTGAGCGACGAGGTCCGGCGGTGTCTCGATGAGCGCGGCGCCGCGGCGGCGGGTTCTGCAGAAACGCCTCCGCCCGAGCTAGTCGCGGCGGATTCGAGCAGTATGCTGCCGCGCTCCGATCCGTATGCGGGCGGAGGGGCCAGGGTGCCCATCATTGGCGCAAGTCCCCATTTCTTCACGTTCGCCTCGATAAAGACAAAACCGGCCTGCCCGAGGTTGACGTGGACGCTGCAGGGACCGTCCGCGCCGATGGTCGGGAACACGTTTCGCTTGTTGAAGCCGACATAGGCGTCCTCGAGCTTTTTGCCGTTCCGGGTGAAGAAGACCGTTCCGGTTCGCGGGCGGTAACCGACGCCGAGCGTGTCCCCCTCGAGCAAAGGGGGACCGTAAGAAGTCGCGGTGAACGGGAAGGAGTGCGACTTGAAGCCGTCTTCAGAGTGGTAGCCGACGGAGTAGCGGCTGACGCCTGATGGGGAAAGGGAAGGGAATGAGCAGGCACCTTCGGTCGAAAATCAGGGACATGCACGCACCGGGCATCCGGAAGGACGGATAGGGTTTCGTCGCGAGGCCGACGGAGACATTCGTTGTCGGCGCCTTTTCGTACATCTTGCATTCGAAGTAATACACGTCGTTCAGTTTCGGGACGGGAAGGTTGCTCTGAACGGAGCACCCGCCCCCCTCCTCCGGCGCCATGCCCGCTCCGTCGGCGAGGAAGGTGATTTCCGTCCGCGATTCGACGATGAGGGCCGGGTTGGACTCGTAATCCGGCTCGAACGACCACGCCGACACGCCCTTCTCCTGGATGGACAAGAACTGCGAAAGCGTGATCTCGGTGGGTTGAGAATCTGGCGGGTACTGCGTCTGCCAGACTGAAGCAACAGCGAAGATCGAAGGTCAGCGGAGGGAGCGGCGGAACGCAGATGAGATCCCGGGCTTACTCTTGGCCCGCACGTAGCCCATCTTGGTCGGCTCGTCCACCGTCTGCAGCCAGCGCGACTCGACGCCGTCGAGACCACCTTCGCCCTCAACCTGGTCTTCCCGCTCGAGACTCGTCGGACCGCCCTCCTCGCTGAGTTCGATACCTCGCCTTCGTCGGTGCAGGAGGACAATCGAAAAGACGAAGATGGCGAAGAGGAGGATCGACGAGGCGATGAGCATCGGCAGGAGGATAGCCAGAGTCTGTTGACGGGGCGGTGGACGGGCGAGATTGGAGAGAGCAGGCGGGAAAGGCGACGTGCGAGCCACCGAGCAGCGGGGAGAGGAACGCGACGTGCGAATCAGCGCCCTGCAAGCGTTGCTCCTTGCTATTCTAGGGATTACTTACGTGATTCGCGGTCGCCCTGACCGGCGCAGGGTCGAGCATGTCGGGCAGGCCGGACCCCGAATGGTCGTCGCTGCCGGGCCAATCGCGCCACACGGGGCCGTCGTAGTGCCTATCGCCGTTTCGTACGGTCAAGTACTCGTATCCAGCGGCCGTCTTGCGGCGCAGGACGGCCATTCCGGACGAATCGGTCGCCATGAACGGTCGCGAGACGCCGCGCCACGGCGGGGGCGGCGTGGGGCGGCGGATCGTGCCTCGCAGGCGGCGGTCGCGAGCGGTTGTGCGAGTCTCCGTCGATATGCTGGGCTGTGTAGGAGCGGATGTCGCGCGCTGTGCAGTCGTCGCTCTCTGGTAGGGCCGCGGGGCGATGGCTCGGTGCGAAAGCCGAGGCGGAGGGCCGGGACCATGGGGCAAAGACAGGGGGCACTCTTTTATTCACGAGAGAAAAGAAAGGTCTCTGCCCTTGCCCCGTAGCATTCTCTTTGGCAGTCGCGCTTATACCTTGAGTGTCGAGACTACATGAGGGGAAAAGCTATATCTAGTGTGCTAGCGGTTGCCGAGCTCGAGGTCCGACGCGGAGCGAGAGCGCATCGACGTGGGCCGGACCGATGCTCGCGTAAGCCAGGCTCCGTCGCCATCTCCGGCCCTCGTCCCCCGCACTTACCGACAAGGGAGTGCTACAGTCATGGAGTCGTGGACTATGCCGGACTTCCTCAACGCCGACGCGTCCGACGACTGTGAGCTTCTCGCTAGCCTTGTCGGACTCTCCGCCGCTTTCTCATCAGTTTCGTGCCGAGACTGACTCGGACCCCTTCCGAAACGCTGGCAGACCTCGTAGACTGGTCGAACTCGCTTCAGGACGACCCTAAAGCTGCTGCCCAGTATCCCCACGTCCCGCCGCTCGCTCTTGGCGGGTTCCTCGACACCGCCTCCACCCAGAGCGGCGGTGGAGGTGAACGTCGCGGGACCGCAGCGCTCGCCGATCCATCCAGCCCCGAACTGACCTCCGACTCCGCGTCGCCATCTTCGAGCGACGGTAACGCGCAAGCCAATGTGCCCATCACCGCTGCGTCTGCGAACGAGGCCCGTGGCAGTCCCGGCGTGCCGAAGGCGCGGGGCCGCCGTTCGTCTCCGACGCGCGCCGGACAGGGGCTGTCGGCGCAGGACCCCAAGCGCAAGAACGGTGCAGGGAACGCAGGAGCTATTAAGGATCACCGACGCACGTCCGACTCGGGCGCGGGCCACCATTCGCACGCCACGGTCAACGACGGCGTCACCGCGCGGAGTACGCTTCCTCTGGTTGCTCCCGCCCTATCGCGGCTCTGTTGCTGACCTGCTGCGCCGTCTTGGTCTCAGGCGAGTCCCCGGACGACAGCTTGGACGGCAAGGGGGACAAAGGCAAGACGTCGGAGCGTCGGAAGGCGCAGAACCGGCAAGCACAGCGGAATTTCCGGGAGCGGAAAGAGAAGGTGTGCTGGTCTGCAATTTCTCCGGCCATGAAGCGATGAGCTCACCGTTCCCGCGCCTGCAGCATCTCAAAGACCTCGAAGAGCGTGTCGTGGTGCTCGAGCAGGAGACAAAGGATCGTGACGCAGAGAACGCCGCGCTCAAGCAGCTGCTAGAAAAGTGAGCAGTATTCAGCAGTCTCACGGTTGCCTTGCTCGCAATAGTCTGACTCTCCTTCCCGGCTTCTAGCTTGCAAAGCGAGAACGCGCGTCTCAAGGTTTACGAGACGGCGTTCACCTTCGATTACGACAAAGATGTCAGCGGCTCGAGCGCCATGTCGCAGTCGTCTGCGTTCCGGCCGGCGGAATCAACTTCCTCTTCGCCATCAGACGTAGCCGGCACGAGCGGCACGAGCGGCGACTCCGCCGCATTCCGCTTCGACTCGGGCCCTTCGGCAGCAGGATCGACGCTCTCGAGCACGTCGAGCAACACGGCGGACTCATCCAGCTTGCTCGCCGACCCTACGTCTCCAGATATCAAGCCATCGTCTACGGCGCTGGAGAGCGCAGTGCCTCCAGTCTCGAGCGAAGCGAACGACGCGCTGTTCCTCAGCTCCTTCGTCAACACCACGCCGAGCCCGTTCGCCAGCCTCAGCGGTCTGCCGATCTCGTCACCCGGCGCGATGCCGAGCGACCCGTACAAGTCGTACCGCGATCCGCTCGCGTCTCTTGGAATGCCCTCCTCGGACCTGTCCACGTTCGCGGACCTCGATGCCCTCCTCGCCGGACCCGACGCGGACCTGGGTCGGTCTGCGGCACCGAACGCCTTCAGTCCAGACACCCAGGATGCGCTGGCGGCGTTCCTAAATCCGTCGCCGCCCGCGTTCTCCTCTGGGGCCCAGTCGTTCTCGTCCTCTGGACAGCCGTCACCGGTCCCCGCGTCTACTACCGCGACGTCTACCGTCACGTCGGCGACGCCTTCGTTCGCTAGCGACTTCGGTCTCGGTGGCGCGGGCGCTGGTACGCACACGTCGCCGACGTGTTCGTTGACGGGCGGCGCAGTCTCCGCGGATGCGCTGAGCAAGCTGCACAACCGCCCGGACGCGCATGGCAAGTTCGAGTTTGACCTCGACGGCCTCTGCTCTGAGTATGTTCTCTTTCTTCGGGTGCCCGGATCGGCCTCGGGCACCAGCGACTGACTCCGAGATCGTCGGGCGGGCAGGATGAAACTCAAAGCGACTTGCCAAGAGGCTGCGCGGCAAGCGTTGCAGCAGGCGATGCGCGAGGATGCCGCTGCGAGTCGCCAGACTTATCCCTCCGCCCAGCTCTGAAGGCCGGCACCCCTGGCCTTGCCCTCCCTTCGGTCCTGGACTATGCCGCCAGACTCCTCCCCCAGATGTACCCTCTCCTCTGCTGTGCCTCCCTTTGTTGCTATTCTGTACTGCAGTCACTACCCGCCTTCTGTGTCTCGTTTGCTTGCCGTGATGTCCGTCAGCTGCGGATCGGACCGAAGTGAGGCGGTGTTCCAGCGGCGAACGCGCGCGGCGGCGGCGCCAAGTCCGAGACAGAACGCGGGCCTTTTGTTCGAGTGAGCGAGCCCTGCTCCTCCGCTCACTCACCGCCGGCGCTAGCTGCTGGCACGCATACAGCTTCGAGCTCTGTGCAGACCGCTTCGGCAACGCGCGGGATCGTCCGGCAACTGCAGCGCCGAAGAGACCGGCGCGTACTGCCCGCCCCGACTCCCCACCGCCTCGCGTCCGGTTCGCGTCCGCGATCGAACCTTGCGCACACAACGGACCGGCGGGCACGCGTCGCGGGAGCCAAACGCAGTATCAGTGCTGTCTGTCTGAGCCGCGTCCGGAACCTGCAGGCGGGCGACACACAGCAGCGCGTCGGAGAAGTCCAGGCGATTTGGACGTTGACAGGCGCCACCCCGAGCCCTTTGTACGGTGCGGCACTGCTCTCAGACGCGAAAGTCTGCGCGAGGAAGGCCTCGGCGTATCAGCGCCCGCAGTGGGATCCAGCCACCGAGGACGACCGGCTCGAAGGCGACGAGCAGAAGGTATGGTGACTTCTCCCGCTCAGAATCCCATTGACTAACATCCTTCTCCGGGTTAGCCTCCGACCCGCAACGGCTGACTCGATTCCGAACACCTCACAGGCTCGAGAGCGCTAGTCGGAGCCGCGACGCGGACGCTCACGTCGGGATCTCCGTCCGGTCGCCTCTCTCGCGATGGACGTTCAAGGGCAAGCTCTTGTCTCCGCGCCGGGCGTCGCTGACAATGCTGTGTGCAATGGTGGGTCGCGAAAGACTGGACGAGCGACGCTCACAACTGACGGACTCCGATATCCGGTGGCAGCGTGCAAGCGGAGTCTGGACGACGCGCAGGACGAGGCGGTCGTGTCCTTCGGCAAATATCTATTCCAGTAAGGATCGGCTGTTCGTTCTCCGCATCCTTGCAGGCGCTGACGAAAGTCTTGCTCCTTTCGCCAACAGTGTCGACTGGTGTGTCTCCCTTCATTCTCCCTGCCCGGAGCTTACGCTGACTGAACCCTGCGGGCATTGGCGCGTCGCGACAGCTTGTAAGGCTGCTCTCGCTCTTCGTGTACCTGCCGTCCTGTGCTGACATAACATCCTTCAACGCAGCCGGTGTGCCAAGTGCCACAGTCTCGTCGAGCACAACACGAACTTGCTGCTGCTCTCGGACGGCAGTCCTGTGTGCGAGAATTGCTCATACATGTGCACAATCTGTCAGAAGCCGATTCACAACGAAGCAATCGTGACAGGTGCGTCCGCATTTCGAGCAGGACCCTCGGAGCGGTGCTGAACTGACCTCTGCCGAACTGCAGGCGACGAGTCTTACCACGCGGACTGCTTCCGCTGCCGTTCCTGCTCGAACAAGATCGAAGAACTCATCTTCGCCAAAACGAATCAGGGCATCTGGTGCATGTCCTGTCACAACGACCGCGTCGCTCGGACTCGCCGTCACGCCGAGGCGAAGCGCAAGGGGCGGAAGGACCGCGACCCCAAGTCGCGCTGGACCTCGCAGGGGCGCGAGGACCGCGACCGCACGCAGCAGGTCGGTAACGAGCCGATCATCACCCTCACCGACGAAACTTCGTCGTCCGCTCCTCCGCGGAGTCCAGACCTCGTCCCACACACCGTCTCTCGATCACCAGCTTCGCCCACCGGGCCAAGCGGCCGCAGTCGAGACGGTGTGGCCGGCGACATCCTTCGCCCGCCTGGCGGCGAGTCTCCGTCGCCTCGCACCGTATCCGATCCCGTTCAGCCCTCGCACGAGGCCCTGAAGGGCCAAGAACCCGAAGCTCGTCTCGATCCGAGGTCCACTCCCTCCGACCGATACTTCAGGCATGAGCCGGTCGCGCGCGATCCGGCGGAAGTTCCAGCAGACGGGTCGACGCGAAGCGAGCGAGCCGGCCAGAGCGACGACCAAAGTGGCGGAAGCCTCGCAGCTCCGTCTGGCAACTCGAAGGCGAAGAATCGGCGCTCGGGGTTCTACGGCGCGATGTCGCGGCCGATTCCTCCGCGGGAGGATTCGATTTCGCCGAACGACCGGCGTGCTTCCATGATGGCGTCCATTCCGCCGGCTGGCTCCCCTCGTCGGTCATCCCACGACTTCGCGACTCCGCCTCGCTCATCTTCGAGAGCGTCCCCTCCGCCCGAACCGCCGCAGAAAGACGCACCTGGCGAGATGCAGTCCTCTGCCTCATTCTACGACCCCGATACCCTCCTGTTCCTCGACCAAGTGAACCGCACCTCGCCCTCGCCTCAGGCCAAGGAGCATTCGGAGCACGCCTTTGGCACGTTCGGGTCCGCCCAGGGTCAGGCATCCGACGAGGAACGGCTAGACCCCCTCGCGCTCGATGCCCGCGCCGCCAGCGTCGACGTGGCCAAGCGCGGCGAGGTGGCGGCCGCCTCCCCTGCTGGGTCGGAAACAGCGCGCAGGGTTCGCGAATCTCTGCAGCTGTCTCGAGGCGAGTCGCTGCGGAGCAGCCTTGCCGAGCTCGACGTCGAGCTCGTCGAGCAGCTGCTGGGGGAGCTGGAGACGACGCAGCGCGAAATTAAGGATATCAAGACGAGATACAACGCTTTTCGGGTACGCAAAAGCACACCTTTTTTGGCGGTTGGCAGCTGACCGACGCCCGTCCGCCTCCCATAGCGGGCGTCGCAGACGGCGTTCGAAGGTTTCAGCATGGCGAGGGAGGAGTACGACAAGGAGGTCGCCGCAAGACGAGAGGTCGAGCGGCAGATGGCAAGCTTGCGAGCGAGGTTCGCGGATCAGGCCCGGCGCTTGGCGCAGGTCGACCAAGATCAGCAGACGGCGGACGATCTGAAGCGCCAGTCGACCTCGCTGCGAACTTCCGTCGTCGGCATGGAGAAGCAGCTCAGTCAACTGAGAGCCGAAGTCGCCCTGTCTACCGCGCAAGCCGCGCAACTCGCATCCCTCGATCCGGCTGGCAACGCCGAGGAGGAGCCGGCTGATCGCCATTCTCTGGCTTCGTCGTCGCACGCCGACGTGGCAGACGCCCTCAATACTCGATTGGAGACCGTCAAGGACGCGCACCGAGCCGAGATCGGAGTTCTCGTCGTCGAGCGAGACGAGCTCCGGCGCGAGATCGACGAACTCAGAAAGGTGCGCGACGCGCACAACGAGGAGATTGCCGAACTCGAATCGCGCCAGGCCACCTTGTCGCGGAGGAACGAGACTGCTGCGCGGGATCTGGGCGGCTTGCAGGAGTCCTTTTCTCGCATGACGACCGCATCCGCCCGATCCGAGCAGATAGGCAGCGGTCACGTCCCGACTCCGAGCGCGTCAAGCGCGTCCACCGCACTGTCGCCTATTGCCTCTCGCACCCTGCTTCCCGCGACGCGACAAGGATCTCTTCCTCAAGACGGTGAACTCACCGCGCGCCCCGCCGTGGTCGAAACCGCGAGCCGGACCAAGTTTTGGGGCAAGAGCCGGGCGAAGCCCGACTCCTCAAAGCAAGCGCAGAACAACCTCGCGTCCCCGAATCTAAATGATCGGAACGTCGGCGCGTCCTTACGCGGTTCAGCGTCTCCGGACTCGCACCTTCGACCCCACTATTTCCAGCAGACGAGCATCCTCCGGCCGGTCCGGTGCGATTACTGCGGTGACAAGATGTGGGGCCTGAACGAAGTTCGATGTCAAGGTACGTCCACGCTACTTTGCTAAGAAAGCTAAGCCTTGTTGATCTTGCCCCTCCATCAGTATGCGGCAGCTATGCCCATGCAAAGTGTTCGTCCTACCTTCCGCCCACTTGCTCGACAGGCGGTCCCTCTACGCTCGCTGCGCCGCCGGACGACTCCACCCCCGCCGCGCCAGCTGGGCCCTCCATGTTTGGGGCGGAGCTCGCGCTTCAAGCCGAGAAAGAGGGGACTGCAGTCCCTGTCGTTGTCACAAGATGCATTGAGGCGGTCGAAGCCGGAGGTGAGTTCTGGTGGGCCGTGGATGCTGGCGAGTCCAGTTCTGACACCGCAATCTGGGCAGGCATGCTTTACGAAGGCATCTACCGCAAGACCGGCGGCATGGGTCAGACGAAGCTCATCGGCCAGCTCTTCGATCGGGGCCAGGAATTCGATCTCTGCGACGGCGACACGTTCAATGACATCGCCGCGGTCACGTCCTGCCTCAAAAACTACTTCCGGTCGCTGCCCAACCCGTTGATGACGCATGAACTGCATGAGGACTTCATGGCTGCGACCGGTGCGTCCCTTTCACACTTTGCCCTCGGGGGAAGCTTTCTGACAACAACTTCACATCATGCAGAGATACCAGAGGGCGACGGTCGCCTCGACGCCATCGAGCGAACTCTGCTTCGCTTGCCTGCTGCCCACTACGAGACAGCCAAATACCTATTCTTGCACCTCTCACGGTCCGTGGCCGTCACTCAAATTCTCGACAGGATGCACGGTTCGCTGACAAACTGACTGACTCGCAGTGTCAAGACCTTTGCCGCTGAGAACAAGATGACGGCGGCGAATCTAGGAGTGGTTTTCGGACGTGAGTCGCATGTTATCATGGTACCTTTCACGACGCGAGTACTGACGCGTATCGTCCAACAGCGACTGTGCTCCGCTCGCCCGTCGCCGCGCGGGAATGGAGCGACATGGGCCCGAAGACCAAACTCGTCGAAATCCTCTGCGATCACGCCGAGCGGCTTTTCTCTAAAACCTCGGTTGAAGCGTAGCTCGCACGCTACTACTAGGTGCAAGGCAGGTCTACGATGCCCTCCGTTCTCGCGCCATTCCGCTCCGTCTGAACTCGTGATCAGTCGCGAAAAGAACCCGATGTACTGCTTTCCGTGGACCGCACAGGCCAGCGTCCCGTCGTCCGCCGTCCACGGCGACCAAGGGATCTTCCGCAGCAGACATACGCGAGGCGGACGAGTGTCGACCTTTGAACATGCGGTACAAGGCGCTAGTGAACTCCTACTACTGCAGATCGCCTCTTTTGCTTCACAACTTGGCCGCGTCGAACTGGGTGCGCTGGTAGTCGACGCGCCTGCGGACAGCAAGCATTGAATCAGTCCAAGCCTTGTTCTGGATACGCTTCCAGGTGGAGCGTACTGGAGAGCTGCATCGTCCGAGAAGAAGTAGACGCGGCCCGGCGAGATGGGTCGGACGCGGCTGCTCGGCAGACCCTCCTTCGGGTTCGGGTTGTCGAGAACCTCCTTCATGATGTCCTTCTTTCCTTCTCCCGTCGAGACGAAAGCCACGCGGAGCGAGTGGTTCAGGACGGGGTAGGTGAGGGTGATGCGAGTCGGAGGCGGCTTCGGCGAATCGTTGAGCCAGGCGACCCAGCCGTCCATCTCGTCCAGCAGCGCGTGGCCCGGGAAGAGCGAGCACGTGTGGCCATCGGGACTACTCGCGGCGTCAGCATGAGTGACATCTTGCAGGCAGACCGTTCCAGAGGTGCTCACCCGATACCGAGGAGAACGAGATCGAAGCGCGGGAACGCGATAGAGCTCGACCCGACGAAAGAGGCGACCAGCTGCTTCTCGTAGTCGTCCGCGACGGCTTCGGGGTCGTCCAACTTCGACGTGTCGATCACGTGGATGTTCTGGCGAGGGATGGGGACGTGGGAAAAGAGGTGTTCGTCGTTCAGGCGGAAGTTGGAGTCTTCGTGGTCGAGAGGAACGACACGCTCGTCGGCAAAGAACACCTCCCTGTAAACACATCCGAACGTCAATCTCTGCACCTGCCCTCTCGGCTAGCTCGACAGGCTCGGCGCGCGAGGCGTTCCATCAAGCGATCCTCCGCCGACGAGCTCCGAGGGAGACTGCGCCAACTCACCACTTGTCCCAGGGAACACCTTCACGACCAATGAGATCTTTGCCGAGGACCTTGGGCAAAGAACCACCCGAGATCGCAATGCGGAAGGTCGACTGCTTCTTCAGCGCCTCGTCCTGTGCCTTCAGCACGAAGGTTGCGAGACCCTGCGACAGGTCGTCTGTGGAGGGGAAACCGAAGAGAACGGGCGCGGTGGCCTCCTTGCTGGGTGGTGCGGCCATGGTGTGCGGTTGAGCGGAAAGGCGCGGTGCGGTGCAAGTGTCGGAGATAGTCGCGGCGGGTGACGAGGCGGCAGCGGGCGGAGCGTCTGACAAGGTCGCGCAGATTCGCGGATCTGTGCGGGAGGCAAGAAACGTCCTGTAGCTCCGAGTAGCTCAGAGCGACGTGCAGCAAGCGATAGGAGGCGAAGCGAGCGACGCCAGGCTCATGACGACTCGCACCTTCCAGCTCCCTCGGCGACGCGACCTCGGCAACGGTGCGCGGCATGCTGATGAGACTGCCTAAGGCCGCAGATCCAAATACTGAGGCTATAGAAGGCTCCTATGTATCGATATCGTGTCCTCTGCGAGCTGCGGACGGGTAATTGTCCCATCCGTGATTCAGGAGAGACCTGCCCACACGCTGCCTCTCTCCCGATGCGATCTGAGCTCGTAATCCTCGACAAGTAATGCCATCGGGACCTCCCTACCCTGAGCTCGTGGAAAGACTGCAGACCGCGATCCGAAGAGCAGAAGGTCCCGTCAAAGCACTTCCGTCTGGCCGTAGAAGAACCGCATCATGTCCCACACGACCGGCATGGTGACGTTGAAGAGCGGATGTGCGAACGCCTGCGATGTGTGCGACTGCTCAGCGTCGCGCGCCCGCACAGCCAGCCTCTGAGACGAGATTAGCAGCGACTCACGAGATCGGCGGAGCGGTCTGCGCGAGTGTCGTCGGGACGGCCCGACTCCCATGCCAGTGTGTTGCTCCAAAGGAGCCGTGCGCGCTCGGCCGACTGCGTTGCTGACTCGCCTTTACCGTGCGGGGAGGAAGAGACCGTGTCGCCTTGGGTGTCCGGAGGAGAGTAAGATGCAGCGAGGCGGTCCCGGCGCTGCACCGAAAACACTGGTCGATGTTGGGCAGAGGAAGAGCCCGACAGGTTGTAGCACGTATGGTACGCGTCGGGGGCCTTGCCGGGCTTGTCGCGAAGACCGCCGCCAGGGGCCTGGGCGACGAAGTCGACGTATTGACGCAGCGAGTCTATCAGGGAAGCAGTGCGCGTCAAAGGATCGGCAAGTGCACGTCAGAGGATCTTTCTAGCCTGTTCTATACCAGCTCGTGAGTACTCACCGCGGTCGAAGAGCTCGGCACCGACGTGGTCCCGAGCGGGAGGGGCCAGCAGGTGGTCCGCCAGCGGTAGCAGGCCACCGCACCACCAGCTATAGCAACCGTCGACGAGCTTGTTGGTACGCCCTCGGAAGCCTCCGCCTTCGATGGGGTTCGCCTGCATGGCCGCCGCCCACCGCAGCAAGGCAGAGACGTCGAGCGATCGCCCCGACCCTGCGCCTGTCTCGATGGGCTGGCCGGCGTCGCACGCCATCGTCCAGGATGCGACTGCGCAGAAAGCGTAGCCTCCGTGCGCTTCTCCGAGGGGTGCAGACCCCTTCTGGCTGGGATCGGCCGGAAGCTGCGCCGCTGCAGCCAGCCCGCCCTCGTACGTCTGACAGGAGGCCACGAAGTCGGCCGTTCCGCGCAAGAGCTCGGGAGTAAGGATGTTGAGCAGAGTGGCGACCGTCAACGCGCAATAACAACCGCTGCATGTCCAAGATTGATCAGCGTCGGTGGAAGGCCCGCTCCAGACGTTTTCAGCGCTCACCGCACGTCCACTTCGCCGCCCTCGTGCATAATGAAGGATCCGTCCGGTTGCTTGAGCGACATGAGAAAATGGTGCATGGCCGTTCTGCAAAGCAGGAGAGGATGCGGGGGCAAAGTCAAATGCATGAACCGCAGAATTGGAGCGCGGAGGACAGACACACCGGTCAATGGCTTTCCAGCCGATGGGACCTGCGTATGCGAGCGCACATACAGCGGCATACGTCGGCGCCAGGTGGCTCAGCTGCCCCGGTCCGCCCCCGAAGCCGCCACTCTCGTTCTGGAATGCGGCCAAGGTGAACGTAACCCGGGTTTGGGTGGCTTCGTCGATCTCGCAGCCCATCATCGCAAGAGAATGGATCGTCCAGTAAAGCAGCCACGGCCGGGACGCATCGAGGCCGACGAAGTAAGGGGGCAGAGTGTTGTCGAGGAGGCGTCGACAGTAGGCGACATGGGTGTCGACAGCGAGGGAAGGGGGTTCCGCCGCAGCCAGGTGCTCGGCTAGGAGCGACGATATGGCCTGCTCGGTCTCGAATTGGCTGCGGAGCGTCTCGATGTCCTGGACACCGTCCGAAGCGGTCGGGATCCAAGGCATGGTGAGGATGTCTGCGGGTTGAGCCGACGGGTGGAGTGAGCGGCGAGATAAGAGCGTGTAGGGCGAGCTGCTGCGGTAAGAACCAGTGTCGCACCATCGTCAGATTGCATGGCGCATCCACCACAAAGGCCACGCTCGTGGTAAGGACAAAGGCCTCGATCATCAGCCGGACCTGGTGGAGCCGCGTCTCCGTGGATTTAAGCGATTCTCGCCGGTTTAGAGAGCAGCTTGGGTGGTCGACCGCCCGATGCAAGTTGAATCCCTGATGGCCGTGTCGGATCGATACGTCTACTGAGGCAGAATCTCCGACCAAGGGAGGCAAGCATGCTCTGCTTTGCTGTAACAATCAAGGTCGTTGTATATTGATAACCACAATATCATAAGCTGTTTCATGAAGAGCATATGCCCGAGCGGTTAAGGGGACAGACTAGAATTAGCTTCTTGACCATCTGTTACGCTATGCGTGCGCAGGTTCAAATCCTGCTGTGCTCGTTTCTTTTTTTCTTTTCCGGGTGTTTCCACCGCTCCCCCTGGTACTTTTGCTGTTCCTGCGGGCACTACAGGGACTACAAGCCCTTGCAAGCAGCTGGGCTGTTGTGGTACATCAACCTCAGAATAGTGAGTGTCAACCACAAAGAGTTATCTCATCCTGTTCTGAGCCAGACACGGACAAGTACTGGCCCTGCTTACACTGCAACTAACACAGAGTCTTGGGAGACTCTCATGCTCAGCAGGGTCCATGCAAAGAACTCAGGCAGTCTGGCAGAACTGCTGCTAACTGGTTCGTCACCCTTTGGCCTGAGAGCTTGGCCTGAGAGCTGTTGTGCCTCTTGGCAAGGGTCTGGTGAAGACCTAGAAGTCCCAATGGCCCAAATTGCTCCTGCAGCTACAGACAGAGGACAGGCTTTGGCCTTGGGTGCCCTCCAGATGCAGAGGCGAAAGACAGGTGCAACCCAAGCTGCACGCAGCACAATCCCAATGCCAGAATCATACTGGTCCTTCTTGTCAGAGCCTTGTCAAGAGGAAGTCGCAAGCAACACAAAGCAACATGGCTTCATCCTCAAGGTGCAAGGAGCCAATGCCCTGTATCTCTGCACACTGTTCTCTTCTGTAGACAGCAAACGAAGTACGGAAGCAGAAGTAGCCAGACAACATAGACAAGGCACACTTCACAC
The DNA here is from genome assembly GCA_024713535.1 of Rhodotorula sphaerocarpa. Taxonomy (NCBI): domain Eukaryota; kingdom Fungi; phylum Basidiomycota; class Microbotryomycetes; order Sporidiobolales; family Sporidiobolaceae; genus Rhodotorula; species Rhodotorula sphaerocarpa. Next base: position 951,850 of record JANIBP010000006.1, on the reverse strand, counting down.
TGGACTGGACAAGTCAAGACTCCCCAGAGATTTGTCTGCAGCCATGTCACACTTTGCAGCGGTTGCGTTGGCCGGCAGCAGCCTTCACCTTGCTTTACAAAAGGTGTGTTTATGAGACATTGCCAATTCCAACCCCAGACAGCAGCACAAGGGCACGAGAGGAAAGTGCAACAGGTGATGCCTCTTAGAGCCATGGCTGAGTCATTGCAGAGCTGCCAATATTGCAGGCAAGTGTGCACCGAAACTTGCTGTATGGCTTGTTACTCTTACTTTGATGCTATACTGCTGCTTGACTCTTGGTCAAGCTTCACTCTGAACTCTGAAAGTGGTCAGCCAACAACAAGAGTGGGCAAAGCGCATAGCACTAGCTTCCTGCACTTGCTGCACATGTCAGAGTCAAGATGCGCTGACCAGACAGTGTTCCCCTGCTGCACTTGTTTTCTCTCAGAGCGGAGCATAGCGGCCTAATGAGGAATTACATACATCATGAATGCCACCTACAGGGGTGTCCCAACAACACACTGGGCGGAGCTGCTGCATGGAGACAGACAGTCCTGATCTGAACTCTGCAGCCTGTCACTCATTCACTGCTGGATGCCCAGTGCTGCATGTACAAGCTTTGAGGACCAAAGCGCCAGCTGCTCCCCAGACAGTGAGAGTGAAATACTAGTGGGAAATGCAGTAGACAGCGAAAGAGAGAGAGACTACAGACCTGCTCCCCAGACAGTGAGAGTTAACTGCTGGAGAAAAAGAGAGGGAGGAGCGAGAGTCCCAAAGACAATCGGGTCCGCGGAGGTCCGAGGACTCCGAGGAGGTCCGTGGGACCAAGACTGCCAAGTCCGCGGAGGTCCGTGAATGCCAAGGAGATCCGCAGGGGTGTGTCTGCAGGACTGGAGAGCGTCTGCAGCAACATAAAGTATCAATTTCAGCATTTGGTAAGGACTACCAATTGCATGTATTCCTGACATACTGGCATCTCAGCCGTTTCAGCTGCCAATGCTGACAGCAAGCAGTATATAGATTGACCCAGAGCCTGGAGTGCAGAGTGCCTGTGACTGATGTTGGATGAGCTCACAGGGTTCCATGGGCTACTGGGCATACCAGTCACCTATGCGCAAGTGTACTGCAGGTCTGCTCATGAGAACACCGCCTGGCAGAGTCCCAGCAGAGAAGTAAAGCTCTGCAGCAATCTCAACATACTGCGAGGTCTGATCTCTCAGCACGCAAGCAGCATATCACAATGGGGTGTGACATTAGACGCAATGCAAATATGATTGCAGCTGCAATCATTGGCGCATGTCATCCTCACTTTGACAAGGTCTGGCTTGCTCATCAAAACCGCAAATTTCCTGGAACTTATACTCCACATGAGAGCATTTTGTCCAGGCACAACAGCGCCATAAGTCACAGCTCATCAGGGTCACAGCAGCAGTACGTTGACATGGCACAGGCACCTAGTGCTGACCACGGCAAGACGCCCGAAGGCATCGCTTACAATGGCGCTAATATGCACACTGGGCATCGCACCACAGACCCGCTGCTTGATAGATCCTAGGGTTTGCTCCATCAGACGCTGCACCTCCTTGCAGGGCAAACTCATAAGGTCTTAGGCCTGACAAGGACAAAAAAGAGAAGAGCACATCAGGCTAGTGGAGGAAGGCTCAAAGGCTCTGCTGTCTGGCAATCCAATGGTACAAGTACATGGTACCGTCAGCATGGTAGAGGGGACATCCAAAGACTATTGAGATACCCATGCACTTCAATAGGACAACAGTGAGCTTGCAATGTTGGTATCCAAAGAGTGAGTTGCTGGGCAGTCAGGGATTTGGCGCCAAGTGGGCAGAGGGGGCACTGCACGGAGGGCTCAGGGGCAGGCGCTCAGCTCTTTTTGCAGGTTTCCAGACTTGGGCGCATTAGAATACAAGAGCGAATGCAGCAAAGTATTCACACCATGTCTTGTGATCAGCTGTGCGGACTCATCATGCTCCTCCTGGTACTTGACTCACTGATGTTCAAGATGCGCGCTCCTTGTGCTTACCTGGTGTATCAAGGCCTCTTGCACCTCTTTGATCTCCAGCACTGCATCTCACCGGTTGACAGCAGACAGTCAAAGGTCCGAGGTACCGCGCATTTGAGCGTCTTCCATCTGCAAGGACAGCAGATGTTGGCATACAATGTTCAACCTGCAGATCTGCGTACTGATTGCTGTGGATAGCCAGGAGCTCTCCATGGCAGAGTGCAGGCACCTTCAGCCACTGTCAAGGTCAGCTGCTGTGTCTTTTGACAATATGAGGCAGCTCCTTCATTGCAAGGCCATTAATGATGGCAAAACTTTGCCAAGCAAAATGGCTCACTGATCTAAGCACATGCAAGATACTCTCTCGCCCATATAATCTGCTTGTAGCTGAGCCCTTCCTTGCTGCTTTGCACCTGGCCTGCTCCCTATGAGCGTACACCTTCAGATAGAGCAGGTGTGGGCCTGTAGCAGAGCTCTCGCTTTTCATCCGTTGGCTGGCCTAGCCAATTGTGGTCTCCTCTCTGTACGCCCTTCAAACGCGAATGAAATTTGGGCGGAGAGCTTGCTGTCGAATGAGGTGCATTCGAGCTCGCCTTTGCATCAGGAGCAAGCAATTCCATCTCTATCGATCACCCAGTCAACTGCCTGTAGGAAACCTGAATGTGCGGAGCGGGAATTAGGCGAGAAGCTTCTTGGGAGATAAAGGCATGGAGCAAGTGAAGAAGCAGTCAGCTAGGAGCCAAGACACATCAGGTAGAGAAGACAGAGACAGCCCAAGAAGCTGGTGGACCAACGAGGAAGGAACGGTGAAAGGGGATTCGGAGTCCGTTTGCTGTCAGAGAGAGAGAGATTCCAGTCTATCGTCCTTCAGGCCTAAGGCCCATGTAGACACGCTACAAGGTAGCAAGCTCAGGGAAGAGGGGAGGGCCGAAGCGGGATCATCCCTGAGAGAAGTCCTGGGGAATGGTGCACATATGAAGGAGGGTTAGGTTTTGCTGTCAGCCAGTGCGGCCGGTCCCTAGTGCGCTGATTGCATTGACATCTAACAAGGCAGTCTGAAGGAGTTGAGGTGCGCAACTCTTGTCACCAAGTACACAGGCAACAGTGAATAGCTTGTGCTTGACCTGGACCCTAAGCCATTGGCCGGCCAGATTCATTGTGAGCTGACAGCAGAGAAGCACATGCTCACATATGTCATGCCCCTGAGCGCATGCGCATCTTGCCTTACAGAGATTGTGCCTGCTCAGGACCCTGTTTGCAAGCGCCGCGGAGCTTCCTGAGGCTTACACCAAATTTAGCCCCTACCCGCAAGGGGAACCTTTCCCAGGATCCCTTGACTAGGAATGGGCTCGAAGGCTTTCCTCTCCGTGCTTGCTTCAGCTAGTCTGCATATGTCGTAGGTCCAGAAGACATGAAAAATGAAGTAGCTCTCCCATCTGAGGGGAAGTGGAATGGGTGCTGATAGACACCTCACAACTCTGCAACCAGACAAAAAAGGCTGTGAGGCTGTCTGCAAAGTCTTCAGCAGGTAGATTAGCTCCTCCAGCCTCATGGACATTTCCCTGCACCGAGAGCTATCACTTGTGCAATTTTACTGCATCATCTGAGCTGAATGAGAACACAAGGCCTCACCCTGCAATTTCTCTCCCTCCAGCATCTCATGTCTAGCCATGAATCCGCTTCTCTCTCAGCCTGCCGCTCTGTAGCTAGTCTAATCGAGCCTTAGGTCCGGAGGATGAGCGTTACGGATACGTCTCTGTCTCAGATGCAGATCTAGCATTGGTCATTTGATGGTATGTGCTTGGGCTCAAAGTTCACTATAGGTCTGCAAGCCCGCACATGTATGTCCTATCAAGCAGCGCGCATGCGTCGATGCACGCCTCCGTGCAGTACAGCAGCGGACGCTGGCGCAGCGACAGGACAAGCGAAATAGACCATGACAAAGGCGGCTGGATGGGCGGCGCGCCGGAGACCACCTCTTACTGACTCCTCGGGCCGCATTCCGCACAAGCAAGTGGTGCCGCGGATCCTCTGAGCAGCTTCGAACGCCTATCAAAGCTGGCTACACACGCTACGGGCTAACGCCGGGAAGAACTCAAAGATGGGCGCACTGCGCACTGCTCCAAGCGATTGCAACGGAAAAAAGCATCACGCAATCCCACACCCCGCTCTTGCGCCGCCAGTACACCTTACTTGTGCAAACTGCTCCCCAGACAGTGAGAGTGAACTGCTGGGTGAGCAATACAGTCGAGAGCGAAAGTGATAGAGAGACTACGGACCTGCTCCCCAGACAGTGAGAGTGAACTGCTGGAGAACAAGAGAGGAAAGGAGCGCGAGCTCCGAAGGCGATTGGGTCCGCGGAGGTCCGAGGACTCCGAGGAGGTCCGTAGGACCAAGACTGCCAAGTCTGCGGAGGTCCTTGGATGCCAAGGAGATCCGCAGGGCACATCAGCCGGATGGGAGAGCGTCTGCAGCAACATAACTCACGAGGCTGCGCACCGGTGCGTGCTACCTCGGCGCCTACCAGGTGCACTTCGACCCGTCAGAAGCGACCTGCCGCTGCGGCAAGGAGATCGAAACGAGGGAGCGCATGCTCCTGCATTGCCCCCGCTACGACGCCGCGCGACTTGGCTCAAGCGCAAGACCCTTCCTGTTGCTCTCCTCCTCAGCGATGCCCGCGCAAATCAAGGCAACACTCCAGATCCTTGCGGACTCAGGGCGGTTCAACTATCTATCTTTACTGCCCATCTGAGCCCGCTCCTCCAGACGTAATACCCCCCCCCTGCACTAGGTGCAGCCTCCTCTACCCAGCCCCCACCCCATCTGCTGTTGCTCCACCCCTCTCTTCTAGCACCTGCTAATTTGTGTAGCTGGTCTCCGGAGCCTAAGGCCCGCAAAGGACAAAGAACAGAAATGTCTCTCTCTCCTCTCAAGATGAGCTGCCATGCAGAAGAGAACTGAACTTCGAGAGTGATCTGCTGGCCAGACAGAGGTGCCGGCATGCACTAAGCCATACACATAATCTTCATGCAGCAGGCCAGAGGGGCCTGACTTGTTGTCTTGCTGCCAGTACAAAGGGACACAGGCGCCCACTGCCTTCCAGCTGCACAAGTATGAGCAACTCCACGTAGATGTCAGAAATAGATCTTGGCCTCATTAAGAATCACAAGTTGATCAACTACTTGCAGTCTCCCCGGTGCACCAGGGCCTCATCCAATGATAAGACAACTGGTACCTCCCTGATACACAACACTGTTCGTTCAATTGCATACTCCGGCTCTACCTGCCGTGGAAGTGCACCTCGGTCTACCCGAATTATTTCTTTGTCTCCTGTATGCTTCAAGTATTTCTCGCAGCAAGCGCAGATGAACAGATCACAGGCATTCGCTCTTCAGTGTTGCTCTTGCTTCAGCTCCAGCAACAACAGCTGTTCTTGCTCCTCTGGTTCAGTCACAGTGCGCGTAGCTTGCCCCAGCCTTGAGTCCCATGCAGGGTTGGGTACTGTCTGAGCCTCTGTCACTCCATGCAGAAAACCCTCTAACATGTGCAGGTTTTTCAGCACAGTGTTAAGTATGCTTGCAAACTGCTGCCTACGAGTAACAGTGGGGGACCCAAGCCCAGCCGGTCTATGCTGTCCAGATGGGTTGCTATACATGGTTGCTGTTTGACGGCGTGTCTGTCTTGTCTGCTCAAGCAGCAGCAATCAACGAATATCTGCTCTGCAGGACGCGATTCAAACATTGTCATTCAGTGCTCTGCTTGTAAAGTATGAGCACTTCTTCAAGGCTTTCTTTTTGTGATTGTGACCACCAGACAGATCTAGGGCCTACCTGTACATGGCACATTGCCATGCGCTGTCAGTGCTGGTGATTTGTTGTCCAGACACATGTCTGTCGCTAGTGGTGGGTCTCTGCAGCAGCCTTTGCAGATGGCTGACCGTATTCTGGATGGCTCAATAATCGGCAGAGCTTGTGAAATGGTGAAACATGTAGATGGCTTGGAGGTTGCATATACTGAGATCTGCTCTGACCTCATCTGCAGCACATGGCCCATTGGCTTGTCAACACCCACATGTGGATGGATGGATGTGACATGCAGCTAAAGACCTCACCTCTGGTGGCTGCGCTTACTTTTCCTGTCTCAGGTCACTTGTCCCAGCTGGAGAGGAGGGGACAGTAACTTCTCCCGGTCACATTACACCTGTCGAGCACAAAAAGCTGTAACTTGCATTGTTGCTGTGTTTGATCTGCTCCTACTTCCTCTGCTTGCTTCTGCAAGCCATATGATGTACTGAAGGCTCTCATTGGAGGCAATAATGGCTTGCCTCTCTTGTCTGTCACAGATTGTACACTCTCTAGAACACACTGTTGTAAGTATAGCGGGCAAGCAAAGAGCTGGATTGTCAGACAATGTCCACCTGTCGTGTTTCAGCAGTGCAGATGTTGTAGCAGGTAGATGCATTCCCATAACTGCGGCAGATATCGGACTGACTCCTCTGTTCTCCTGGACCACAAGACAGTGTAAAGTGAACCAGGAGGAGGTTGGATTAGCTGTGGAGTGATGTTACCTGAGCTGCTTGCAGCGCTATCTCCAGATGTATTCAAAGAGCACTAATTGTTGTGGCTTGACAATAGCAAATTGACACATTGAATAGACAGTGTCAAGAGGAGAGGTCAAGCAGAAGCAGACACCCTTGTTGCAAAAAGCAAGCTGAACAGGTGCAGTTCATGTCAAGCTTGCCTGCAGACTATGGGCATTGTTCATCTGCTGCCACTGTCTTCTGATGCACGCAGGATTATCTGAGTATGTAAGAAACAAAGCTGTCAAGGGTGAGGTGTACAAGCAGCAGTTTCTGGCATACAGCTGCAGGCTGCCTGCTTCTGCTTAGTCATCTCCGGTCTTTATGATAACCTTACTTCCCCACCTGTCTCAAGCCGGTATACAAAAGAAAGTCTACAATGGGCAGATTCTTGACAGTCCTGCTGCCAAGCTGGCTGCTCCTTGTTCACTATCTGTGCTCCACATCTGGTCAGCTTTCCATGCTAAGTCCCCTTTGTGCTCTCCTTATTGGAACTTCAATTACTTGTTGTGCATCACAGTCTTTCACTTGATACCACAATGGCAATGGCAGCAACACTTCAAGAAAACTATTTGAGCCAGTTGCCAGACTTCCAGGCCTGCCTCTGGCGCACTCCCCTTTCTTCATTTGGCATTGCCCTCCACTCTGCACCTTGCCTCAGTATTCTACTTCTGAATTACAATCTGTCTGTGCTGGACCCACTACAGTCGCCTTGACTCTTCTGTTGCATCCTGCCTGCATGGTGCACATGCACACAGCCGGTGGCTTCGTCACCAGCCCCAGGTCACTGGTCCAATTAGAGGATCAGCAGTGTGCCTGGAGTACACTGCATCACTTGGTGTCCATAGACAAAGTGTTGGAGACATGTCAAGGCTGACCTTGCTTTGGGCCTTGTGCGCCAGCGAAGTCCGGATGCGCAGCTGATTCTGTCCAAAATGCTGTTGTGGTGTATATTTGCAATGTAGGGGCTAGCCTTTATCGAATATGACCATATGCCCGAGTGGTTAAGGGGACAGACTAGAACTAGCTTCTTGACCATCTGTTACGCTTTGCGTGCGCAGGTTCAAATCCTGCTGTGGTCGCATCTTTTTGCAGATGTCGCGGCCCTCGCTTTGGCTCGAAGTGCATGTCTTTTGCTGCTGTGCCTTCCAAGCACTGTGATTCACTGCTGTGTTCTCAAGGTCTGCTCGCCGACGAACGAGAGCGGCAGGACCAGCAAGGCGAGTACACGGCGTTGCACGCTACGACAGCCCGCCAAAGCAAGATCATTTCTTCTCGTCCTCTTCATCGGATTCAGGCCGCGTATCGAAGACAGGCTTGGGCTGAGATGTCGCCCATGCCTTGGTCCACATGTTGTCGCCCGGATCTCGCGTGGCGTACTTGAGCAGCGCCTCACGCGGCTGGATCGAGGCGGCCCGAGTCAGCTCGTGCGGCGAACGCAAGAACGAAGGGGGAAACTCACGTCCTGATCACGCATCTCGTTTCGGAGCAGGCCCTGCACCACATGCTGAGTGGCGGCTGCACCGATACGGCCTCCTGAGCCTGGTCCAACAACGGGCGGCACTGCAGGACAAGAAGATCAGCTCGATTCCGCGGTCAGTCTGCGCCACGCCGAGGTGCTTACTCGGCTTGAGCGTCTTCTGCGGATCGTGTCGCTCCTTCTCTCGCCGGCGCTTGTTGCCGCGTCCACCCGCGAAGCCGGCACCTCCATCTTCTTTGAACATGGGAAGAGAGTGCGGCGCAATGATGGTGGAGTGCATGGTCGAGTCCGTCGCGCCGAGGTCGTCCAGGGAACGCGCTTTCGGGGTCTTCGTGATCGCCAGCGTGACGCCCTTGATGGCGGTCTCAGGAGAGTATAGCACGTGGATCGATCCATCGGCTGATCCCGTGAGGATCTGGTCGCAGCACGTGTCGTCAGCTGTCGAGTTCCGAGAGTGGGAAGGCAACTGCTGCTGACCTGATTGATCCGAGGATGCCAGATGACGCGGACGACCGAGAAAGGCGAGATGGCTGTGGAGGTTCAATCGGTCAGGGGCGGAATCCTCGAACAACGCAGATCTCGACGACGTACGAATTTTTCGGACCACATGCAGGTCCTGAGATGAGAGGAGAACGACGGAGCCCTTCCCGAGTCCGCCGGTCTGGGCGAGCTCTGTCGCCCGCTCTTCTTCGGATTCGCCCGCAAGCACACCGGCCTTCATCCCCGCTGTTCCGGTCAAGATATACTGGCCGTCCGGCGAGAAGGTGACGTTCGTTTCGGAGTTGAGAGACGGCAGCGATTCGGCCACCGCAATAGGTTTCTTCAGGCTCTTGCTGCTCCAGACTGGCGACATAAGGACGGGTTTCAGTGCAATGACTTACGGAGACCCGAAGCAGATGGATAGACAAACGCTTGACAGTACCGTCGCCGCCCCTTGATGCAAGGTGCGTGCCGTCTGGCGAAAAGCAGACGGAGCTAGTCGTTGTCCCCTTCCGATGCGCACCTTCGCAAGTCTGCGGGCAGAGATCGTTCAGGACAGACTTCGCTGGCATACCGGAGCTCGAGGGAATGATGTTCACCATGGAAGGTCGCGTAAAGTTTCCGCTTGAGGGCCAGACGTGAATCGCGCCGTCCTCGCAGGCTGTGCCGACGATGTACCACAGGTCAGACTGTTTGACAAATGGATAAAGTTGCTCGACTAAGACCAGAGGCGGGCGCACCTGCGGCGATTTGCTTGCCGTCGGGACTCCACGCGCACGCAGTCACCTTGGTCTTGCCGCCGCGCTCCTTGCTGCGGACGACGATGACGGATTTGCTCTTCCGCCTGTTATCGACCTCCCATATCCGCAAGGTGCTATCGGCTGACGCAGTCAAGAACAGCGAGTGATTCCTCGGGTGCCAGGCGATGGCGTTCACCGCGGCAACGTGGCCGCTGCGTGTTGGGGAAAGGAGGCGATCGGTCAGCCTGAACTCTTCGGTCCTGCGAGCGTATCGACTTACTCGGTATTCCGCATGTCTCGAATGTACATGTCACCCTTGCTGTACTCCCACCTGCCGGACGTCGAAGTGCGAGTCAGTGATTCGGCTCGCTTGTGGCATGGCCTGCCTCTTCTCCACTGACTTTTCCGCGCCGTCGCGATCATACAACTTGACTTGGGCTGAACCGGTCGCCACCAGAAACGAATCGCCAGTGATTGAGAATTGCGCGTCCACAACCTGGTCGCGGACAGATCAGCCGTCATTCATAGCCGCTCCACGACGGGCGGGAGACGGACCTGATGTCCCGGCTTGCACTCAAAGGAGCGGAACGGCTTGAAACTTGCGGTCATACCACCAAAGTCCCACAGCTTGCAATCGTAGTCGTAGGACCCCGAGACGACTCGTGCACCAGCCGGATCCACCGACAACGCCGAAACGGTCTGTTCCCGGTCGCAGTGTCAGTGGGGAGTCGCCCGTCCATGTCTGCGCGCGGAGTTACCTTTGCGTGATCCTTCATGATAATCTCGTGCGTCATCGGCAACGAGTCGCCGGTCTCGGCATCGCCCCCATCCGTTCCGGCGTCGGTTGGTCGAGCATCTCCGGCGGCCGGCGGCGGGGATCCATCGCGACCGGCTTCTGGCGCAGCAGTCGCGGCGGTCTGTTCATTCGCACCAGAAGAGTCAATCAGCACCCCACCCCGGTGCAGTATGGAATCTGGCTCGCTCACCGGTTCTGCGAGTGCGCCGACATCATCGCCGCTCCGTTTCGTCTTGTCAAACTTGGCTTCATTCTGCTGCTTCTTGGGCGCCGGCTTCTTGCCGAAAGCGAGTGGCAGTCCCGTGAGCTCGTCCATCTGGGCAGCGAGTGACGCGAAGTGGTAAGCAGCCAAAGTGCAGCGGGAGCCGACGATCATGCGCAAAGTCACGCTCGGCAAGGTCGGCTTCTGCCACTTGCCTTGCGGCCTGAACGTGGCTGAACAGCTTCCCGCACGACTCCTTACAGAGCTCTAAGACCGAGCCATCCCGCCGCTTGTGTACCCTCAAGCCGCTCCTTCGATCTTCGAGATCTTCCATCCCGTCGCCATGTCGTCGCCGGAACAGCCGACTCAGCTGCGCCTGACCGTCGAGGAGATCGGCGCTGCGAACAGGAGGGCTCAGATCGATGGTGCGTAGCTCGAGCCCCAGCGAACCTGCTGTCGAAACTCCTTCCCTCTGCCCCACCTTCCTCACGATCGGGAACTCGCTTGCCCTCGAAAGCCGACTCGCCTGTCTCTGCGACGATGACCTGACTATCGAGATTTGCGACAGGCATCGCCGCGGGAACCTGCGCCGGCTTTCTCGGCGGCTTTATCTCGACTCGCTTGCTGCGGCAGTCGCGTAACGCCGGGTACGGATCAGTGCCACCGCAGATCTGAATATGGTCAGTGCGAGAGAACTGACCTTTATCGGATTCCTCCGCAGTCTCCTGTCCGGCATATTGACAGGCTCGATCGTTGGGTACGAGCTAGATCCCTCCCTGTCGAGATGGGTCCTTCCAGCTCACAGCGGACGCACACCAGCTACCTCTTCACGCAAGAGTCGCTCAAGATCCAACTCGCCAAGGCACGCGTCTCGCAAACCGCGCTCCGTTCACACCTCGGAGAAAGCGCTGAAGCCGACGCGCAGCTGTGGGACCTCTCCAAGGGAGAGCGCGGCAGTAACGGGCAGGAATCGTTGCAGGACAAGTATGCGACAACAAGGGGAGACCACTGAGAAGGAAAGCGGAGGATTCTGTGACTGGCCGCATGTAGCAGCAGGTGTACCGATCATTTTCCTAACGAGGACGAGGTCGAGCGCGGCATAAGGCTGAAAATGCTGCCATATGTGGTCAGGCGCGGCAGAGGATACCGGCCGCCGTACTTGCCGTTCTCCTCGAGGTGCTGGCGCCTGATGTCCTCGCGGAAAGAATCCTGCACGCGAAACTGCACGTCAGCGATCCTCTCCAGCCGTGGCCGGATTAGAAGGCTATCACCGCACCTCGAACTGTTTGATGCCGTCGTTCTGCGCCAGGAGATCAAAAGACGCGCTCTGCAACACAGCAAAGGAGGAAGCGAGGGTCAGGCTGCCAGCCATGCTGTGACGAAGCGTGGGGTGCAGCTGACCTTTGCCTCCTCACGTTCCCGACGAGCGCGCTCCCGCGCTTGAGCCATCTGCTCCCGCCGGGCCGCCTTCTCGGCTTCTGACAAGACAGGAGAGGAGACGCTGTAGCCGAGCGGGGCAAGTCAGCGACACTGCCGATTGGGCCCTGCGCGCACGGGAGACGACGGACGTTTTCGGGGTCTTGCTGTCGAGGCTACCTTTGTTCGGCGCCTTTGACTTCGCAGGCTGAAGGCAAGGAAGGATCGCGAAGATTCGAGCATGAGTGAGGCATGCAGGGATATCGAACGGTCGGAAGGCACATTCTCACCATAGTCCCCGAGGTCGTGGATAGCACGTTGAAAATATTGAAGCCGCCTGATCTCGGCTGTCCCGAGGTCGGAGTCCCCGATTGAGAACCGCCGCCCGCGCCGGAGGTGATCTTGGAGGACCGCATCTTGCCGAGCGGGTTCCGCGCGGCGCTCGGTTTCAGACCGGCTTTCGCCGCCGCGTTCGCGGGCTTGGGCGTGCCCGAAGCGGTCGTGTTCGAAGTGGAGGGTTCGCGCGGTGCGGCGCTCGGTGATGGGGCGGCGAGCAGGGCGGGGGCAGGGGAGGCGGCGGGGAGGTCGACCACTTTCGGGGACACCTTGGCGGAGGAGACGCCTTCGGATGGCACAACGGGCGACGGCTGACTCGAACCGGGCCGGGAGACCGACCGCTGGGTCGATCGACTGGAGGAGACCAGAGGCTGCTCCAGCGGCTGCTCGGTTTCGGCCGATGCGGGGACGATGGGTTCTGTCTGCGAAGCGGGTGGCAGCAGGGCGGCGGCGGCGGCTGCTGGTTCTGTCGTGACTGAGCCTGGAGCATCTGCCTTTACCGGCGATGCCGGGGTGTCCAGGCTGGAAACGCTACTGAGCGGACTGTCCGTGGAGTCGCGGGCAGCGGGCGGAACCTGACCGGCGAGCGGCAGTGTCGCGGAGGGCAATGTGCCCGGGGTCGCAGCATTTTGGGCGGTGATCGACTGGCTCGGGCCAGGGAAGGTCGTCAATAGGGTCGAGGACTCGACAGCGTCCGTCGTGACCGTCGCAGACGCAGGCTGTTGCGCTGTTGGCGGCTGAACACGGTCGGGTTCTTCAGGCGAGGACGAGTCCCTGACTCGGGCCGTCTTGCGTTTCTTTGGCGGCGGTTTGCTTGGTACCGCTCGTGGTCGCGTTGCCCGTGCAGTCGCCGGCGAGCCGGCCAGGGCGGCGCCCGACGAGCTGGCGACGGCGACGGAACCAGCAGCTGCGGCTTGAAGGGGCAGAGGCTCGGCCGAGTCCTGCGGCCCGGCCGTTCCCGCAGGCGGGGCATTATGTGGCTCTGCACGCTGTCTTTTCCTCGGCGGGCCGTTTGGAGCGGGAGCGGCGGCGTGTTGCGTACCGAAGGCCGCTGCGGGCGACGAGGAGGGCAGCGGGGCGACACCGGGGTCAGCTGGCCCTGGAGGCGGAGCGCTGCCGCTTCCACCACGAGAGGATCTGCGAGTCCCAACCATAGCGTGGCTGTCCTGGAGAGCGGGCGAGGCGCGGCGGTGAACTGGAGGTCGCCGTCGCCGCCAATTACAAGTCCGGCCGAACTTTGGTCGCGATCCGGCCAAACACGCGCAACCGGCCGACCCGCACGCGCACGCCCGCGTCGTCAAGGTCACCGCAGCGAGAGCGGCACGTCCGCCATGCAGCAGGCTACCGAGCCAGGGGCAGCGCCCGCGCCCGTCGCCCTCACGAACGAGCACTTGCGCCGGGTCATCAGTGAGTTCGCCTGACCTCGCCGCTCCGGGTTGCGCCGGCGCGTGCAACCGCACCGGACGCCGTAACACGCACTGACGGGGTCCACACGGTCGATGTAGCACGCATCCAGCAGCTGAAGGCAGACGGCTGCACGCCCGACACGTCGACCGAACTCGCCAACTTGACCCGCATCGTCCTCGCCGTGCAGGCACAGCGACAGCGCGCACAAGGTCAGCTTTCACATCCTCTGTATGAGCACGATGTCTTCAGCGAGACTGACTATCGCTCGTCCGGACTGCGCAGGTGTCGCGCCCGACGGCAACGGCTCCGTCAACGGCACTTCCCCTCGGGTCGCTCCGCCAGCCGAGAACAGCCCGGCCCCTCCGCCCCAGCCGAACGGCACTGCAGCCAACGAGCCGTATGCGCCCTCCGCCTCGCCTGCGGCCGGGCCCTTCAACCCCGAGCAGGTCGCAGCTCTCCGGAACCAGGTCGGCGCGTTCCGACACCTCGCACGCAACCAACCCATCCCGCCTCAGCTTCAGACCGCCTTGGCCGCGCCATCAGAGGCGCTCAAGCAGAGCGAGCCGTCCACCAACGACGCGAACCAGCCCTCGTCCGCCGGGCCCGCAGCGTCCGGCTCTGTTTCGCTCGCCGAGAGCGCCGCAGCGAAACCCCTCGCGGACGGCAATGGTGCCGAGGGCGTCGACGACTCGGACTCGCTCGTCTACCCGTATAACGCTTTCTCGGAACCGCAAGACCTCCTCCGATCCTATCACGGCGTCAGCGGGTCCGAATCGCTCCTGATCCCGACCCTCATGCCGACCGGGCTCGATCCGCAGTCTCTCATCGACGAGCGGGACCGCTTCATCGAGGCTCGGATGCACCAGCGTCGTCGCGAGCTGGAGGAGCTGCCGGCCAACCTCGGCCAAAGCAGTCTGCCTGGCTTCGGCACAGACTCGGCCGACCAGGTTGCCTCTCAAAAGCTCCGCGCCTTGATCGAACTCAAGTCGCTTAATCTCGTCGAGCGTCAGCGCGCCCTGCGCGAGCAGATCGTCCAGAGCATGCGCCCCGCGTGCTCGCTCTCGGTGCCACTCGACCGGTCCTTGTTCCGCCGGTCGCGGAAACCGACCTTGCGCGACGCCACGGCTATCGAGACGATCGAGAAGCGCCAGAAGCAGGAGCGCGAACGGCGCGCTAAGCAGAAACACCTCGACCACCTCGCCGAGATCGCCGAGCACGGTCGGAACCTGCTCATCGCGCACCGCGCGCACGACGCCAAGTTCCAGAAGCTCGGCAAGGCCCTGCTCAAATTCCACGTCGAGGCCGAGCGTGAGGAGCAGAAGCGTGTCGAGCGCGTGTCGAAGGAGCGTCTCAAGGCCCTCCGTGCCGATGACGAAGAAGGGTACCTCAAGCTCATCGACACGGCCAAGGACACGCGTATCACCCACTTGCTCCGCCAGACCGACTCATTCCTCGACTCGCTCGCCGCTGCCGTCTCTGCGCAGCAACAGGAGGCGCGGGCCGAAGTCGCCGATCCCGAGGGCCTGGAAGCGGAGGAGGACAAGAAGCCCGAATCGGACGAGGCGGTCGACGAGAGTCGCTTCGGTGCGAACCCCGTCTTTGCGGAGGAGACCAAGGACAAGGTCGACTACTACAATGTCGCCCACCGCGTCAAGGAGACCATCACGAAGCAGCCTTCGATTCTCGTCGGCGGCGAGCTGAAGGCCTACCAGCTCCGCGGTCTCGAGTGGATGGTCTCGCTGTACAACAATCACGTCAACGGCATCCTCGCCGACGAGATGGGTCTCGGCAAGACGATTCAGACGCTGTCTCTCATCACCTACCTGATCGAGACGAAGAAGCAGCCGGGCCCTTACCTCGTCATCGTCCCGCTTTCGACCATGCCGAACTGGATCTCCGAGTTCGACAAGTGGGCGCCGTCCGTCCGCGTCGTCTCGTACAAGGGCACCCCAGCGCAGCGGAAGAACGCTCAGGCCGAGATCCGATCGGGCAACTTCCAGGTCCTCCTGACGACGTACGAGTACATCATCAAGGACCGGCCGCTCCTCTCCAAGATCAAATGGGTGCACATGATCATCGACGAGGGTCACCGCATGAAGAACACGCAGAGTCGGCTGTCGGTGACCTTGACGCAGCATTACTCGTCGAGGTACCGCCTCATCTTGACGGGAACGCCGCTGCAGGTAAGGCAGTCTTTGCCGAGAGGGCACAACAATCTGGACGGGTGTGCTGAGACTTTCCCTCGTACCTTCACAGAACAACCTCCCAGAGCTGTGGGCTCTGCTCAACTTTGTCTTGCCCAAGATCTTCGGGTCGGTCAAGAGCTTCGACGAGTGGTTCAACGCGCCCTTCGCCAATACTGGCGGCCAGGACAAGATCGAGCTGAACGAAGAAGAGTCGCTGCTCGTTATCCGTCGTCTTCACAAGGTCCTCCGGCCCTTCCTCCTCCGTCGCCTGAAGAAGGACGTCGAGTCGGACCTGCCGGACAAGGTCGAGCGAGTCATCAAGTGCAAGATGAGCTCGTTGCAGTCCAAGCTCACGCGTCAGATCAAGGAGCACGGGATGATCTTCACCGACGGGCCGACCGACACGAAGAAGGCGTCTGGCATCCGCGGCTTGCAGAATCAGATCATGCAGCTCCGGAAGGCGAGTTCCGGCCACTAGCTATACTCAGCACCCGGACTGCTTATCTGACCGACTGGCGACCACACCCGCAGATCTGCAACCATCCTTTCTGTTTCGAGGCGGTCGAGCGGTCCATCGATCCGACGGGCGCGAACGACGCGACGCTCTATCGCGTGGCCGGCAAGTTCGAGCTGCTCGACCGAATCCTGCCGAAGCTCTTCGCGACCGGACACAGGGTCCTGATGTTCTTCCAGATGACGGTCAGTCGAGCCTCGAGCATCCGAGCTCCCCGCACCAGCAGCTGACTGGGCTGGATCCGTGCAGACGGTCATGACGATCTTCGAAGATTACCTCAACTTCCGCCGCATCGAGCACTTGCGCCTCGACGGTACGACGAAGCACGAGGACCGTTCGTCGCTGCTGAAGCTCTTCAACGACCCGAATTCCAAATACCCGATCTTTATCCTGTCGACCCGCGCCGGTGGTCTCGGCCTCAACTTGCAGACCGCCGATACCGTCATCATCTTCGACTCGGACTGGAATCCGCATCAGGATCTCCAGGCGCAGGACCGCGCTCACCGGATTGGGCAAAAGAAGGAGGTACGGATCCTGCGGCTCGTCACGGAGCGGTCCGTCGAAGAGCACGTCATGGCTGGCGCGGCGCGCAAGATCGAAATGGACAAGAAGATTATCCAGGCGGGTCGCTACGACAACAAGTCGACGGCCGAGGAGCGCGACGCGTTCCTGCGTGCTCTGCTCGAAGCCGACGACGGCGAGCCGGAAGACGCGGACGACGCGGACGAGGCCGACATGCTCAACGAGGCGATCGCTCGTACCGAGGAGGAGCGTGTCATTTTTGCGCAGATGGACCGTGACCGCGCTGCGGCGGAGGAGGCAGCGTGGGCGGCAGCAGGCAACGTCGGCAAGCTGCCCGAGCGCCTCATTCAAGAGTGGGAGCTGCCGCACGTCTACCGCATGGAGCACCCGAAGGCCGTGGTCGGCGACGAGAATCGCGACGGATCTCGTCGGAATCGGACGCAAGTCATGTACGACGACGGTCTCACCGAGGAGCAATGGCTGCAGACGATGGAGGAGGAAGAGGAGGACGACTCGGACAAGAAGCGCGGCAAGCGTCGCGCGGCAACCGAGAACGCTCCTCGATATACCTTCGAAGAAAACCTCCCGAGCGAATCCGAGGACGGCGACCGGAAACGTCTGAAGCGCGGACGCAGCGGCGCCGGGACGCCCTCTGTCATGGACGACGACGAGGTCTCCAGGGCGAGTGCGGGCAAACGCCGAAGGGTTCAGCTCTCGCCCTATCAGGAGAAGATGCGATCTTGCTTCGAGGAGCTGCTGACAGAGTTGGAGAACCTCGACAACGTGAGCTCCGATCGTCTACTCTCGCGGATTTCGCAACGGCTGATGCAAAGTGCTCCCGCAGCCGACGATGGGTCATCAATGCGCTGGCGTATGTTTTCTGAGACCTCTGCGCTCGCGGGGCCTCTCCGAGCTGACTCCAAGTTCCGCCTCGCAGCTCTTCAACGAATTGCCAGCTCGTCGGGATTACCCTGACTACTACCTGCTCATCACGCATCCGATCGTTCGCTCCGCATCCCTCCACCGACGAACGGTCGGGCAGTGCTGACCGTCATTTCGGTCCTGCAGAGTCTGAAGGAGATCAAGAAGAAGGTCAACGGCGGCACTTATCCCAACACGGACGAATTTGCCGCCGACATCCACCTCATGCTCAACAACGCGATGACCTACGTGAGTGTCCATCTATTGACTGGACAACTCGGTCTGCCGAGCTGACGGTCATCTCTGCTCGGGCACACAGAATGAGGAAGGCAGCGTGAGCCAATCCCGCAGTCCCGTTCCTCCCTGTCCAGACTGTACTGATTCGTGCTGCTCCCCTAGATTGTGTACGAAGACGCGCGTCTCCTCCGTGAGACCTTCGACGCGGCGTACGCGCGCCTCACCTATGGAGGACAGCCGCGAGACGCGCTGCCCGACCCGAACATGGGGTAGTCGCATACGGGGTTACGAGGAGCGGCTGTTTGTGGTGGCGTACAATGTTGTGAATATAGTAACGCGTTTCTCAGTCATTCGGATGTTCATGTGAGCAGTGTTCATCCAGCCTGGTCGGGAAAATGATTCAAGGTCGGAATGTCGCTCGAGCGAGCACGACTCTCGCCTCTCTCATCGCCGAAGCGCCCAAGTAGAGACAATGGTCAGTGCTCGCTGTCCAGAGCTTACATCGGACTGCCTGACCACGCGTTCCGTAACGGCGTACAGCACGGTGTCCGTCGGCAGCGTCGCGCCCCACCATCCGAACCGGAAGATGCCCTGCAAGCTCGCCGCGACGCAGAGAAGCGCAAAATCGACGAGTATGTGCAGCTCTGCGAGAAGCTGTATGCCAAGGCACGTCCGATGCTGCCCATCCGTCGCGGAGCGACATCTTTATCTTTGCCGGCCTGGCCGCCCGTTGCTGATGAGCGTCCCCGATCTCTCGCTTGATCAGCGCGCGGCAGGCGATTGCTCAGCAGAAGCCCTCGACTTGACGACCAAGATCCTCACGCTGAACCCCGAGTTCCAATCGGCCTGGGCATTCCGGCGGCGAATCCTGCAAGACCAGCTTGGCCGGGACCAGTACGCATACTTCCGCTCGGAGCAGGCATTGTAGCGGACTGATGTATTGATCTCCTCACAGAGATGCGGACGCTCGGCAGAAGAGGCTAGAGGCGGACCTCCAGCTCACGAACATCGCCCTGCGGCGGAACCCGAAGAACTACTCTGTGTGGGAACACCGCAAATGGGTTCTCGATACGATGCCGCAAGCCGATTGGAGTCAGGAGCTCGCTCTCGTCGAGGCTTACCTCCAGAAGGACGGACGGAACTGTGAGTAGAACCCCGCGCCTGAGTGACCAGGTCCGCCCCGCTTTGTCGTTCCGCGACTGACGTTCGTTCCTCGAACAGTTCACACCTGGGATTACCGTCGATATGTCATGGCGAACTTCCTCGTCGCGTCTCCCGCCGAAGGTTCCGAGCTGAGCAAGGGTCAACCGACTTTGCGAACGGAGCTCGCCTTCACCGGACGCAAGATTTCGGAGAATTTCAGCAACTTCAGCGCGTGGCACTATCGCACGAAGCTGCTCGGGAAGCTCTGGGCGGAGCAAGGGCTGGACGTTCGAGATGCGGCTCGTCAAGCTTCTCTCAATTCAGGTAAGCCCGATTGACAGGATCTGGCACCCGAGATTCGTCTCCCTCAGCCGCTCCATCTAAACTGCTTCTGACAATGCTCTCCCGACCCAGAATTTGAGCTCGTGCGACAAGCGCTGTGGTCTGATCCGAATGATCAGAGTGCGTGGCTGTATCATCGGTGGCTGATTGGACAAGGTGAGCTGCGGACCTCTCGCTCGATGCTAGTCGCAGCTAACACGAGGTACTGTCATCTAGTGCCGCTCGAGGGCGTGCGACGCGAGATTAAGGGTTGCGAGGAGCTTTTGGAGGAGGAACCGGACTGTCGATGTCAGTCGACCTCTCTTCACATGCTCGAGCACTCGGGCTGATGATCGTCCACGCTGCAGGGGTGCTTGATTCTCTCGTGACGTACAAACGCATCCTCAGCAAGCAACTGGAGCAGCAGGCCGGCGGACCGGCGGACGAAGCGGATGCCCTCAAGATGGAATGCGTGGACATGCTCCAGCGACTTCAGGAGGTCGACCCGATGCGACGAGCTCGTTATGTTGATCTGTGTACGCCTCATTTAGAACGTCCTCATCCCCCTCCATCTCAACCATCCTGATCCGATGCGTCTACAGCACTCGAAATTGTACCTGCACGAAGATAGGTACCTGTCGCATCCATCTTGCAAACACCACGTCTTCATGCTTCGCCTTGGTCCGTTTGCAGAATGGCTCGTTCTGCGCAGGGCTTGAACTCCTCCTTCGGGAAAAAGGTACTTTTTTTTCCGGACCATCCGTGCCGTGGCGGACCTGGAGCGGCTCCTCCTCGTGATACCCTCGCTTCTTCTCCGATATGGGTCCGTTCCTCGCTCCGCCGAGACAGCTCCTAGCTACATAGACAACTGATGGCGTCCACGAATGCGGCGAACGGCACCTGGACAGGGTTTGCTCTGTGGCTTAGGCCTGCGGATGCGGGACTAGATGACGGCAAGCGCATCTCGCCAGCCCGCCGCGGGCCATAGCGGAGACTGATTGCGCTACTTCATGCATTGCAGAGCTCAGCGGGCTGATCGACCACCTCGCTGGCGCCTGCGGTGGTCCGAAGTTTCTTCCCCACGTTACCCTCCTCTCCGGAATCCCCACCGACTCTCCCCTGGACGCTGTCCAGGAGCGTCTGTCCGAAGGCGTCAGCATTTGGCGGAAGGCGGCGGGGAGCAAAGGAAGGCTCTCGCTGCAGCTCGACGATGTGGATACTCGGCAGCCGCGGTTCTTCCAATTCGTCTTCGCGCACGTCGCCGCCAACGCCGACTTATTTGCCCTACGTTCGGCCATGCGGACGGCGTTCTTCTCGCCAGACGCCGCAGAGAAGCCGGACGACTACATGCCGCATCTGTCTTTGGCCTACGGCGAGGCGGGCGCCGAGGATCTGATCGACTCGCTGCGGTCGGGCACGTTCACGCCGGCTGGGTCATCGACTTCGACTGATGCTGCATCGGCATCCCCTTCATCGTCGTCATCAACGACATGGAACCATTCCGGCCGGCGCTTTGATGTCCCCGCGGTCGAGTTGTGGGCCTGCGAGGGACCGCCGGCGGCATGGAAGAGCATCTCGACCGTCTCGCTGTCGGAGCAGCCGTAGACCTCTCTTCTAATCTTCCCATGGACGTCTACCTTACCGACTGGTCCGTACGCTCCTTTGCGAGTCGCTTCTTCGTTGCCAGCTTGTGAAGCCTCGCTCTTCCTGATTCCGCCTGACGGAGGATTGACGATCGTACTTGAAGAGATTGAGCGACCCGCAAGATATGCTTCATTCATCCGATCTCTATGTTCTATCTTGTAAGCGCTCAGAACTGGCCTTGAAATCTCGAAGAAAGGCCTGGAGCTACCTATCAGCAGAAATCCGGAGTCGGAGAGACTTGTCCTTGCCTTCTCTCCTTTCATGCCGACATGGTCAAAGCGACTCGCGGTGAGGTCTTATTGATGCTCTGCCTCGTGAACGTACACTAACCTGTCTTGTCTTCTCCTCAGGTGTCCTCGTCACCTGGTCCGTCTACTTCTCCCGGGCTCCTCCCGGCAAAAGTCCTGACATCCGGTGCCCGCTTCAGCGACCCGGCGGTGAAGCAGATTCTCCTGCAGCTCGACGAGAACGCCGGCAGGCAGCGCTTCATAATCTCTGACCTCGACGAGACGCACGTTCTGATCGCTCCGGCGTCGGTCGAGCGGGTCAGGCAGGTGAGGAGGCCCCTCTCATCTTGGTCTGGCTGGAGCCAGCATCTGAGACGCATTGCGCACAATTTACAGGAACTGGAGGACGCTCTGGAAGCGAACCACTGGAATCCGCTTGCTGTAGAAGAGCAGTAGTCGCTCCCTTCCCGCGCTCCGGGCCTTTTCTGTTGTTGTAACACTATCCACCTTCACCATGCCGATCGGACCGCAGCTGCCTCCACATCTCGCTCAGCAAAGAGAAGCAGCTGGTGCAGCTAAAAGCGACGCGCCCGCTGAGCCCGTTGCCGCCGGTCCTTCCCGACCACCTGCGCCGGAAGTGGATGATGATGACGACGACGACGACTTCGGGCCCGCACTTCCGCCCGACCTAGCTGCAGAGCGGCAAAGTAGCTCCAAAGATGCCTTCTCGAGCGCCGCAGCCGTGGCGGGCCCCTCCCGACCGGTGGTGAGCGGACCGCAATTGCCGCCTCATCTCGCCGCCCGCAGACGGTCGCCCTCGCCGCCGCGACGACAGGCAGGCCCAGTACTCGGACCGTCTCGGCCAGACGCAGGCCCTCAGCAGTACGGCGGCTTCGGGGCGGATCCCGACGACGACGACGGCGTCGACGTCGGACCGCTGCCCCTTCCAGCAGGGTACACCTACGATGCCGTCGACGACGGGGCCCAGCAGATCCGGGAACGAGAAGAGCGAGAACGCAAGCGGCAACAAGATGCGCTCGAGGACAAAAAGCCGAAGCGGGAGGAGTGGATGCTGGTTCCGCCGAAGGAGATGGACTTGCTCAGCTGTGCGTGGTCTTGTGGCCCTGGACCACCCTGGCCTCTCATTGACCGAGCTACAACACCACATTCTGCAGCTATGGACACCACGAAGCTCAAGTCGCGAGGTTTCGCGACCGGCAAGGCGGCCCAATCCGCCGCGAGCGGATCCGGTTCAGACGGCGTCAACCTGTGGACCGAGACGCCCGCCGAGCGCCAACAGCGCTTGAAAGACGAAATGCTCGGCAAGAAGAGGAAAGCTGAGAATGCCCCGGCGGACGAGGAGACGGACGACGAGCGCCGGAAACGCCTGAGGGACCTGCAGCTCCGCGAAGAGGTCGACAAGCACAACGTGCGTGTTTCGGTTCTTTCCAGCTCTCCGTAGGACGAGCTAACGGTAACTTTTCACCGCAGAAAACCAAGCGAAGCGAGTCGCTTTTGGACAAGCATGCCAAGTCGGGCAAGAAGGGCGACAAGGGCGAGGCAGACGACCGCGCGCCGACTGCAATCTGGGACCGCGATCGCGACATGAGCATCGGAGGACGCCTGATGGACGACAGTCAGCGTACGAGTGCGGTCAAGAACGCCAAGGGCCTCGGTGGGAGGTTCGGCGGCGGCTCTTTCCTCTGAGGCTGCGGATCCGGTTGCCGCCGTATCGGACCGCAGCGGTTCGAGCAGTTTTGCGCCCGCCCACAGCACCTTGGTAGATCGCAGCAGCTCTGTAAGACTGGATAAGCTCCGAAACGGTTCCCGACTGTCGACCTTATCCCGTTACTGTCCGGGAAGACGCAGTCAACTTCTTCGGCTCCCGCTCTTCTCGACAGACATGGCGAACGTGCCACAGGACAAGCGGATCCTCTCCATCCAAAGTCATGTCGTTGCAGGCTACGTCGGTGCGTCCTCCCCGCGCAGGCTGCCGCCGCTGTCGGTGTCCGAGTCTCTCGACCGTTCACCTTCCCGGCTGACGGATTGCTCTTGCCGCTGCACACAGGGAACAAGGCGGCGGCGTTCCCGCTGCAGCTGCTCGGCTGGGAAGTCGATGCAGCGCTGACTGTGTCCTTCTCGAACCATACGGTGCGTTGTTCGCCGTTCCCTCCGGCGGGCCTGTCAGTGTATGCAGTCGCGCCGCCGGTCGTGGTCGTTTGCTCGAGCTGACCGCCCAACTTTCTTTCGCTCGTCCGCTCTCTCCCTCCTTCACACCACTTTTTCCGGCACTTCTACTCTCGACATATTCGCTATGCTTCACTGCTCTCGTGAATTATGCTGCGCTCGGGGCCGCGCCCTGCGTGCTCGCTGATCTCTGCCGCCCTCATCGAAATGCTTTCAACCTCTCCTCGGCGCCTTCGCTCGTACAGGGTCCGCGTAACTCCCTTCGTCCCTACCGCAGCTCGAACATACAGGCTGACTCGCACCGTCTCCTCAGGCTACGGACGCTGGGGCGGATCCAAGTTTGATGCTGCTCATCTCGAGGACGTCTTCAGCGCTCTCGATGTGAGTCCGCGTCCAGAGCTCCTCGCCTCGAATCGAGGCGCCGAGACTGACTTGCCCAAACGCATCGATCAGGCAAACGGACTCCTGCGGCAATCGCATGTCCTGACCGGCTATGTCCCGGGCGCGGACGCGCTCAAGGTCGTCGTCCGAGCTGTCGACCGGTTACGCGCCGTCAATCCCAAGCTGGTCTACGTACTCGACCCGGTGATGGGCGACGACGGCCGCATCTACGTCAGCGAGTCGGTCATCCCCATCTACAAGGCCCTGCTGCCTCGGGCGACGTGCGCGACTCCGAACTACTTCGAGGCCGAGCTGCTCACGGACGTCAAGATCCTCGACGCTGCCTCCCTCAAAGCGGCTTTGAAGACGTTCCACGAGCGATACCGACTGCCCAACATCGTCATCTCGGCCGTTTCGCTCGACTTGACCGAGCTCGAAAAGCTCGGTTTCCCCGTCCATGCCGACGGCTTCGCAGACCTCGCGTCCTCGTCCCGCATGCTCGTCTGCTCCGGCTCCACACTCGTTTCGGGTCCCGGCGAACCCGTCAAGTCGGTCGCTTTCGGTGTCGCCTTCCCCGAGCTCGCAGAGCACTACGAGGGCGTCGGCGACGTCTTCTCGTCGCTCGTGGCCGGTCGCTTCCCTTCCTACGACGACCCCGCTTTCGCCGAGCACGCTGTGTCCCCGCTGGCACACACGGTCGAGCTCGCCATCGCGTCCCTCCAGGGTATCTTGGCCAAGACCCGGCAACACGCTCTCGCGCTCGCCAATAACCGGACCGACGCCATCGTTCCCCGAGAAGGCGAGACGGCCGACGAGCGAGTGCGGCGACTCCGAACAGTCGAACTTCGGCTCGTCCAGAGTCAGCAGGAAATCTTGAACCCGACCATCAACTATCGGGCGACTCGGTTCGAGCCATGAGGCGCGCGCCGACCCCCAACACATCGCATCGCCTCCAGCAGTACTTGTTGTCTTTATCACCGCCGCGACCCTTCTCGCTCATCCGTAAGTGTCTTATCCTTCTCGCGGTCCCGGCCTGCATGCACGAACACCCCCGCGGCGTCGCTCTGGCGCGAGATGAGCAACCAGTGTCGCCCCTATCGGAACTACATGACCGATTTGACCAACCGGACAAGCCAAACCGTCCATATCACTGAGGCCAATCCGTCGTCGCTCGGGTTTCGTGCATGCATGCCCTCACTTGCTGGACCTTGCGGTTCTGGACCCGCTCGATCGCATGCTGACTTGGCCCGAATCCGCGCAGTCCCTTCGTCTCAAACGTGCTTCACTAGCATGCTCGTTCCGGTCTCTCGTCCTGAACAGGTCAGTCCCTTTCCGTCGCATCAAGAACCTGCTTCTCCCCTCCATCCTCCCCGCGTCACAATGATGATTATACTTCCATGCTAAGACGTAAAAGCGTCCTCGATCCTTCGGAGTCGAGGAACTGATGTCGAAGCCAATGTATTCATTTTTTGTGCTTAGTGACGACCAATCCCAGACTTGACGAGGACGGAACGTGCTGACCGGTGTCCGTCTACCCAACTCCGACAGCACTCCAGCCTGGCACTCGGGCCGACCGGGTCGAGTCCCAGCATTGTAGCTTGCGTTCTCAATCTGCATCGCGCGAGCCTCCAGACTATACAATCACCCGGGACAATGTGACCGATCCCGACACTCGAGTGGAAGAAATGAAAGCAAAGTACGTTGATGACACAACAAGCAACTCGCGGCACGCGCAAGGATCGCACCCGCACAAGCGAACAAGCCTTCACCGAAAAATACGCCCTGAATCCGATCATTCGTCCGCTGCTCGGGCTGCCGCGCTCGTACTGCCCTGCGCCGCCGCGACCGCCGCCGTCCCCGGGCCTCGCTTCCTACGCTTCTTGCTCCCGCCGTTCTCGGCCATCTTCTTCGCGAGGTTCTGCTTGCCCTTCTCCGTCTTCGGACCGGAAGGTTTCAGCTTTCCGAGGTCGCACGGACCGCGGCCGCCGCCCGGCTCCTCGCGCCACATCGCATCGTGGGTGAACCCGCTCCATTCGCTCGCGCAGCCGCGAACGCCGATTGAGCGACAGCGCTCGAGCTGGGTAAGCAGTTCCGCGGTGCCGAGGCGGCGGAAGGCGTAGATGTTGAGTTGGCGAGCGAACGAGGCGACCGTCGTGTGCCGGAAGAACCGGCCGAGGATCTCGAGCAGGCGCGGGGACGTATGCGCGTACAGGATCACGGTGCCGTCGTCGTTCCAGCGGATGACGTCGGAAAAGCCCGGATCCGACAACAGGTGATTGAGCTCTGCAGCGCAGACCAAACCCAGGTCAGAACGGTCGATTTCCGGATGCTGCCGACGGAGATCGCTAAAGGACGTACTCGAGATGAACGGAGTCGCCGTCTTGTGCTCGTCGCTGTCGACGAGTACCATGTTCTGAGCCATCGTGCTCGGATTCGGCAAAGGCGGCAGTACAGACGCGAGCGTCCCGTCGAGATTGGGCAGCGACGGTGCAGAAGTGGACGGGGATTGCGAAGACTTCGAGCGGGCTGCGAGCCCGGCCAGCTCGTACGCCACGCGGAGGTCCGGCGGACCCATCTCGAGGTCGAGCGGCGCGGTCCCGAAGCTGGAAAAGGTCTCGCCACCCGACGAGGAGCCGGAGGGGATCCGGCGCATGCTCTCGAGCGGGGCGTGGGCGTTGAGCGCCGGCGGGAGATCGGGCGACCCATACAGGCACGGCGACACAGCTTCGGGCGCGCCTTGCTTGAAGGGGTCGGGGGGCAAGGCGGGCACGCCGTTCGGCAAGAGCGCAAGGACCGGCATCTGCGGCTCGGAGACTGGTGGATAGCGCGCCTCCGGCGATGTCCCGGACGCGAGTCGACGGGAGCGCGGCATGTCTGCCTCTGCGAACATTTCGCCACCTCGCGGACTGGTCGGACGCAGGCGCGGCGAGGCAGAACGGCGCGGCCCCCGGCTTGTCATCAGGCTCTGGCTTGAGACCGAGGGAGTGTCTTCGATCGGAGCGATGGAAAAGTCGATGTACTGGAACGGAGAGGAATGGTCGAGTTCGACGCTCTTGGCTGGTGGCGACGCGGCGTTGCGCATGCTCTCGGCGAGGCCGTACTTGCGCATGGATGACGTCGACTGCCCTGGCTCTCCACCAGAAGGAGGAGGAGTCGACTCGGTGGCGATCCCTGTAGGGAGTTGTGACGGCGATTCGGCGGCCGCTTCCAGGACCTCGGCGGTCGAAAAGGTCGGGTTGAACAGCGGGCACGAGGAGAGGGTGTAAGGGCTGGAGGGATATCGTGATCGAGTCAGCTCAGAGGTTCATCGAGAGAGGAGTCTATGTTCTTCCGAAGCTTCCGCCCCGAGCCCTTCTCCGCCTCGTATAGGAATCCTTCTGGAGCCCTTTGAACCGATCTAGAGGGCCCGGCGTCGGTTCAGGCCGGCCCATAATCCTCCTCCGGCGCTGTATGGTCGCGTATCCGGCTTGTAGAAGGCGAAGCGGAGAGTGCCGAGCCGTGCTCGGTGGACCGAAGGGAGGACCACCTTTACGAACGGCCGTTTGGACTTTGAGAGCTCACCATTGCAGGACGACTGGGCGCTCAGCCGGAGCCGGGAATGCACAGCCGCTGTTTGTCGCCGTCGAGGAGGAAGCTTCCTCCGAAGCTTGGTCCATGGCGTTCGGTCCCAGGCGAGGCGGACCGGAAACAGGAGCCGCAGCGGCGAGGGAAGCAGCGCTCGTCTTGGCGAAAGTTGCGGTGCCGTCAAGTCGCCTCTTTCGCGCGCAGCTCGGGCGGGAGAGCAGCACACTTGTTTGCGTGCGAAGAGACTGCAAAGAGCAACGGTGCGCGAGCGCTGGCGGCGGTGGAAGCTTCGACCTCGCTGTGCCGAGAGCGAACTGCGGCGGGCCGGTTCCGCTCGGAACCTCGGAGCGGGGCCCTCTGCCTTGAGTGCAGCCTTGGTTGCACCAGCCCCTGCTGCCCAATGGTACAGGTGTCCCAACGCTCAGCCACACGAAGTTTTATGTACATAGCTTGCCGACCGCACGAAAACCTCATCGCCCAACCTCTCGAGCGCAGTCGCGCTGCCGATCGGGGAGCCGGGTCAGAAAGATGCGCGTGATCAGTCGATCAGTGCAGCACGGTGCTCGACCCACTCTCGACCCGGTCCTTGCAGATCCCCCTCCTCATACCATCAGCCCCGCAGCGGGATCGCACAAGAATTGCAGATGAAGGGCGCTGCTTTCCGCACATAAAGTACAATTTGGGGCCAGCACTGAAATAGAAGAGAGACCAGGGTGCTGATGATGCAGAACGATGCAATGCAGGCTCGATGACAGAGCTTTATGTATTATTTACCAGGCGACCCTCGGCAAGACTAGTTAGCCACTTGGCTCAGCGTGTGGCCCAGCCAAGGAGAAAGACCTCAGTATCCGAGCGGCTGCTGCGGGGCCTGGTGCAGCAGTTTCAGGTGCACCAAGTTCAACGCCTTGACGGCATCCCGCTCTTCAATGACGCAAGAGATGCTGCAGAAGCAGGTAACGACGAGTCAGGTCGGGCGGCAACAGGGGGGAGGAAGGGGAGAGAGGACGAACTTGATTTCGCTTGCGCCCTGCGAGATCATCTCGATGTTGACATTGCCCTCGGCGAGGGTGCTGCACGACAAGAGTGAAAGGTTTAGTCGGAAATACAGCTGACTGGCAAAGAAAGGCTGGACGCACCTGAACATCTTGCCGGCGACTCCGACCTTGTTCTTCATGTACTTGCCGACGAGCGACAAGATGGCCATGTCGCGCGAAATCGAGATCTGAGCAAAATAAGAAGCGAGAACAAGTGTCAGCCCATGGACGTGCACGATACGCTCGCCGGAGGGCACAGCCTGCCGGGAGGAAGGGCTCACCTCGCCGACGACCTTGAGGTCGCGCACAACGCGGTCGATGACGCTCTTCCGGATTTCGCCGTGAATCGCCATCGAGACATGCACCTCGGACGTCGAGATCAAGTCGACCACGATCCCGTGCTTGTCGAGCGTGCCAAAGATGCGCGCAAAGAACCCGTGCGAGATCGTCTTCCGGTTCGAGTGGACCGACAGGACGACGACCGTGTCCTTGATCGTGATCGCCGTCGGACCGAGGTGCGGCTCCAGCACCGAGGCAGGCACCGATGCGGGCAAGGAGGGGGCCGTCGAAGGCGGAACGGCATCGCGCGCACCGTGGGCGGGCGCCTCGTCCGCCTCTGCCGGCGCCGGTGCGACCGCGTCCGGGAAGATGATCGTGCCCTCCCCGTTCGGGTTCTCGACGTTCTTGATCCGGATCGGGATCGCCGAGCGGATGACCTGCTCCATCGTAAAGGGGTGGATGACCTCCGAGCCATAGTACGTCAACTCGGCCGCCTCCTCCGGCGTGATCGTCGACAGGAGCCGGGCCGTCGGCACCTTGCGCGGATCTGCCGTGAAGATGCCGTCGACCTCTTTCCAGACTTGAAGCTCGGCCGCCTTGGTGCCGACGGCGCAAAGGGCCGCGCACAGGTCGGAGTAGCCCCGACCGACCTGGGCCAGCAAGGAGCCGGGGACCACACCGAAGAAACCTGTGCACCATACGCGAGTCAGCACCTAACGTCGGAAAAGAGACTCATTCGAGGCATTGACGCACCGGTGATGACCGGGACCCGGTCGCCGCAATCGGCGAGACGCTCGCCAAGGCGCTCACTCAACCGCGTGTAGAAAGCCTGACTCAGTTGCGGCGGCCCGTCGCTCGACTTGGCAGCGGCCTCCGGATCTTCGCCGAATACGTCCCAGTCGATGATGCTGTCGAGCGAGACCAGCTCGGCATCGACGCCCTGCGCGGCCGAAAGAGGAGGACGGGTCCTCCTGCATCAGTTATGCTGCGGAGGGGCGGAGCGGGGGCGAATAGACGCTATAAATCGTGCTGGACGTACGCGATCCCGTAATGCTGCCGTAATGATACGGCATGCCAACCGTTCGCCGACGCCCATGATGGTGTCCTTTGACCGCGTCGAAATCTCCTCGATGATCTGCGAGTGAGCGGCGTGCGTAGAGAAAGTCAGCTTTCACCGGCATTCCCGTAGAAACCAGTCGGACAGTGCTCACCTGCGCCGCCCGCAAGAAGCCCCGCAACCGCTCGCAGTCATACTCGAGGTCCTCCTCGACCTCTTGCAGCACCTCGGGCGAGTTCCTGACAATCTTCCTCGCCGCCTCGATATGATCCCGCTTGATCTGATCAATCGTCTCGTCAAACAGCTGTCGGTCGTCCTCCGCTGCGCCGTCCGCGCCGCCGCCGATCGTCGCTGCGGCCGCGGCGTTCGTCAAGCTCGAGACGGACGAGCTGGTCCCGTTCGCCTTTGAAAGGGCGACGATCCCACCCCCAGCCGACGTCGCGCGCCTGGACGAACCGCTCAGGAACCCCGACCGCGGGGTCTGCGGCCGCGAGGGGGCGGGCGACCCCGCCGGCGAGGTCCGGAGGGACGGCGCGACGGAAGAGAGGTCCGGCGCGCGCGGGCGGATGGCTTCCAGTGCGGCGCGGAGGAGGAGGTTCGTCGTGCCGGTCGCTTTGGTGTGGCCGGACCGGGCGGAGCAGACGAGGGCGACGCGGTTTCCTCCACGGATGTACTTCCTGCAGGTGCCGAGGTCGCGAGCGCACCGAACCGGATCGAGAGAGGGATCAGAGTCAGCTCGCTAAAGGGTATCATTACAATACTGGAGCCCGGGTCAGGCCTCGGAGGGGACGTACGGGACGATCTCGCCCGCGATCCGCTCGGCGCTCTTGCCGACGCTCGTCCCGCCAAACTTTTGGATGACCCACGCGCCCTCGGGCGGGTTCGACAGCATCTGCTCGGCCATCCTGATCGGATCTGTGTCGCTGCGTGTGCGGCGCTGAATTTGGAGTCCGGTGTGAGGACGAGGAGTCGCTCGTAAAGTCCGAAGTCTCTCGCCGGATGAAGGTCGTCCGAAGGCGAAAAAGTCTCGAGTGCGGTCGTGTGAGGCGCTCGGCGCTGCTGCTGGTCGACTGCGAGCTTCCAAGGACGGTCACAGGAGCTCCGGGCTGGCTGTGCTAGCTGCGTACGGCTTTCGCTGTGCTGAGGAGCTTGTGAGAGCCGCGGCTGGGCAAGGCGTGATCGTCATTTCAGCCTTGACTCTGCGCCGCGCTCTCCGCGGCCTCGGCGCATTTTTCTCTCCTATAGCCGATCCAGCCCAAGCTTTTTGCGAAACCGTAAAGCATTATCGCGAAGTCCAGATGCACGCGCAAATCCCCTACGCCGCTGCCCGCTGCAGTTGTCGCGCCTCTTCGGCCGCGTTGACGCTCTTGCGGAACTCCATCTTCTCGACGCTGACGTCTCCGTCCCGCTCCGTGTACACATACCTGCGAGGCGCGCACAACCACGAGAGAAAGTAGACTTGCGTCAGTAAAGAAGCTTGACCAGCGACAAGAGCAGAAGGCCAGGAGGCCCCTCGGAAGAGAGGGTCACGCACGTCACGACGACGGTACCCTGAATGTCGAGGAGCGCAAAGCTCGGCGTCGGACCTTCCTCCTGCCTCGCAGTATCTGTTCTCGGCACCTCTGTCGTCGAAGGAGGATCTGCCGCTGCTTCGGTCGAGGCAGGCGCCTCCCCTTCTCGCCCCTTCGCCCCTTCCTCCGTTCGTTCAGGAGTCGGACCCTCCTCGGCTGCCTCTTCTGCCGCTGGTCGAGGCTCTCCTCCCACCCCTTCTCCCCCGCTCGTCGCCTCTTCAGCCTCCTCCCGCCCTTCCGCGGCCGTCCCGGTTGCCTTTCCCTCACCCTCACCCTCACCCTCAGGCGGAGGTGTCGGCGGGGTCCATAGCGGCGTGAACGCGCCCGTGGCCGATCCGGGGTTCAAGAAGAACCGCCCATCAGACTCGAAGGCTTCGAACCTGCAGAGCGGGCAAGGCGGGCAGGCGGGGCGGGCAATCGCGCGTCAGAAAAGCCCACCAGCGGCCCGAGCTAGGTTTCGCTGCGGCAGAGCAAGAAGACCGAAGCGTACCGGTGCGTGGCGCCGCTGATCAGGACGTCGACGTCCATCTTGCGCGCGGTCGCGGCGAGGACTTCTGCGTCGCCGAGGGGGACGATCTGGTGTCCATGGATCACCCCGATCCGGAGCGGGCCGTGCTGGACGACCATGGACGGGGGCAGGTTGGCAGAAGCCTGTGAGGGCGGGAGGGGAGGGACAAGAAGGTGTGCAAGGTGAGAGGGATGCGGTCAGCCATGCGTGGTGTGGCGACGGGAAATTGATAGCTATTGCCGCGGAAAGACCGGGGCACCCATTCGGGCACTCGCTTCGAGAGTAGGCACGGTGTGGCGACTCTCCCAGTGATCCGGAAGACTGAAGCTGGTCGTCGCAGCGCAGGGTCCGCCCCTGATCCGGATAAAGAAACGGTATGGCCAACTGAGGGCAAGCAGACTGACCTCGTCCCAGTCGCCTCGTACGCCTCTGACATCGGGTGCGACGGTCCTGAGGTAGTCGTACGTCTCGGGGTCTGTGGTGTTGCCGGTCGAGAGGATCTGGGCGATCTTGCCGGGGACGAGGAGCTTTTTAAACTTGGCGGGGAGGTCGCTCGCGCGGTAGGGGATGTGCAGGTCGCCGATGACGAGCACGAGCATCGTGGGCGGACGCGGCTTGAGCCTGTTGCTGTCGAGGGCTGGCTGAGCGGGGGCGAGGGCCGCTCAAGTCCAAGTGAGGGCGCTGGTGGAGGGGCGGAACGGCGGGAGGGGGAGCGACTAGGCGGAGATTGCGTCGCTTCTTGAAGCAAATAGAGACTGTATTCAGTGTCAGGACTAGCCCAGCAGGGACAGCGCTCGAGCAGGCGGATGTCTCCCGTCCCACTCGCCCCGGGCAGCTGCGGACGACGCTGCACAGAACCGCGACTCTGGCGCCCGGAATTCTCGATGGAACGGCAGAGACGATACAATTGTGTTACAAGCTAGCGTGCATCGGTGTGGCGCTCCCACGGCTTTGCGAGAGATTCGACTCGAGGGGCGCGTCATTCTTTCGTCGACGGGCGGTTTCGGCAGCGCAGGCTGGACTTCGCTTCCTCGCTCTCTCGCCGTCTCGCCCAGCTCGCGCACACAGGCAGCAGAGGCAACTGCGGCAAGTGCACGCGTCCCCTGCGCCTGAGCACGCGCTGCCATGTCGCGCCCGGCGGACGCACACTCGGACCGCGGGTTCCTCTCGGGCCTGAAGCACGCCTTCCTCCCCTCGTCTGCCACCGCTGCAGACACACAGGGCAGCAATGCATCGTCCCACCAGCGAACAGACTCCGCGCGGACCGCCAACAACGTCCTCGTCGACCTCGCACCGCGGCTCGTCAGCTCCTCTGCCCGCATGCTTCACCCCACCAACATCGCACACCACCAGCAAAGACTCCAGGCCAACGGTGGAGCGAGCAGTAGCGGCGGCGCGTCGACCGGGAACGCCCTCGTAGCCTCAGCCCCACCCGTCGACCCGACCACCCTCTCCCTCCGCCGCAAGCTCGCCTACGTCCGCGCCGGCCTCACCCTCGGCCGCCCGAACAACCCCCTCCAGTCCTGGACCGACTTGAGCACCCAGCTCTACCTCTGCGACCGCGTCGACGACCTCCTCGGCCTCCCCATCCCCGCCGCACCCTTCCCCCTCTCCTCCCCCTCTCCTTCCTCCGCCTCCTCTGCCTCGACCCTCGCGATAGAGGCCCCCCTGCCCCCGCCGAGACCAGACGACCCCGTCCCGCTCATCCAAGGCTTCCGCGCCACGATCCCCGCCGCCCGCGCCTCCAAGGCCGAACGTAGGCGTCGCCGCGCCGAAGTCAGCGAACGCGCCCTCGGCATCGCCGGCGGCGCCAAACTCGGGCTCCGTCAGCGCGGAGACCGCGCGAGGGGGCTTTTGGCGGGGATCGACGAACGCGACGAGGGGCTCGACGACCGAGACCGGGAGGGAGGTGAGACGATCGGACGGCGGAGCAAGGCGCGACGGAGACCGGTCTCTTCGTCCGCTGCTGCTGCGGATTCGACGGCCACCCTGGACGACTTGGAGGCTGCGGGACTCGGCGCCGAAACTCGCCCCGAGCTCGAAAAGGACATTCAGCAAGTGCGCGGGGACATGGGCAACGTCGCGGTCCGGAGGGCGCTGCTGAACGGCCAGATCAAGGACGTCGAGGGCAAGATTGCCGCGCTCGAACGAGTCCGGGAGGACCTCCGGAGGGGGTTGCTTGGGCTCAAGGAGGAGGAACTCGAACTCGAGGACGAACGTGAGTCCTTCTGCCGCGCTCAACTGGGCACCCCGGATGTCCCGTGTATTGACGCGAGAATATGTCCACCGCATTTTGCAGTCGAAGGAATCGAGATCCGCTTGCAGCGACTCCCGCTCGAAACGTCCGCGCCGGTGATCACGCCCGGTCCTGGCGCCGCCACGGCAGCGACGGGCCCCACCGGCGGCGCCGGCGGCGGTCACAGCCGGTCGGACCCGGCGTCCAAGCTACCGACGACGAGCTCGAGGAGGCGAAAAGGCCCGGCGTTCTTGCCGAGCGAGCATGACGACTTGCCTGCGAACGTCGCCTTCATGGTGCGTCTGGGCGACCTCACCGAGACGGCTACACAAGGTTCTCGAAATGACTAACCCCCCGCGCGCGGGAACAGACGCTCGCGGGACACTTGTCTCCGGTGATCGCTCTCGACTTTACCGAGCCGTACGGCACTCTCGTCTCGTCTTCGTCCGACTCCTCCGTCCGGCTCTGGGACTTGACCACCGGCACCGAGACCGGGTTCCTGAAGGGCCACCGAGGACTCGTCAAGGCGCTCCAGGTCGAAGGGAGCGTCTGCGTCAGCGGCGGCGAGGACGGCGGGATCCGCGTGTGGGACCTCGATCAGGCGGAGGAGATGTTCTATACGGGCATCGTACCCGGCGCGGGTGCGTCCCCGGATCAGCAGGCAACGGCGGCGGTGGAAGAGGATGTGTTTGGTCCGACGGCGACGATTGGCGCCGGGGGATTGGTCAATGGCCCGCCCCCATCTGCCGCCTCGGAGGACGATGGGCTCCTGCGCGAGCCGACGAGCATCCGGGACGGGTCCGGAGACGGCGCCGCCGTCGCTCCTGGCCTGAGCGGTCCCGGCGCCGCCGATGCGGCTACGGGCCCGTGCATGCGCAACCTGCAGGGCCACACGAAAGCCGTCACGAGCCTGTTCTTCGACGGCCCGACGCTCGTCACGGGTTCGTCCGACTCGACGCTGCGGCAGTGGGACTTGACGACGGGCCAGTGCGTTCAGACGATGGACATCCTCTGGGCGATCTCGAACCCGCTCCCGACGTCTTCGGTCCTCTATCCGGCGTCGTCGTACTCGCACTCGGCGAACGACCCCTTCTCGCTTTCTTTCTCGCAACCGCCTTCGCTCACGAACCCGGCTTCGAACATGCCCGGCGGGGTCGGCGGGGCAGGTGCCGGTGCGGGCGGCTCGACCGCCTCGCCCCCTCTGACGCCCCGCAAAGCCTACGCGAGTTCCCTCCGCCGGCAGTCTTCGCTGTTCGAGAGTCCGGGCGCCATGGCCGCGCCGACGACGGCGACGTACGCGGACGGGAGCTGGGAACTGTACGATGACTTTGTTGGCGGGGTCATGTTCTGGGGGTACGCGCTCGCGAGCGGGACCAAGGACGGTTGCGTCCGGATGTGGGACAGTGAGTCTCTCCCCTTCCCTCTCCTTGAGAGTCTTTCAAAGATCGTAGTGCGGGAGCTGACTGCGATGGGGGCCGTGACAGTGCGGACGGGTCAGGCCCACCGAACGCTGGTCGGACACACGGGGCCGGTCACTTGCCTGCAGTTCGACGAGTACCACCTCGTGAGCGGCAGTCTTGACAGGACCATCCGCGTGAGTCCACCTCTCTCTCGGTCCTCTCTTTTTCGACGAGAGCCAACAACCGATTGACCGCCTCTGCGTCCCCGCGCACAGATCTGGGACCTCCGCACGGGCGCGATCGCCGACACTTTGCGGTACGACCACGCCGTGACCTCTCTCCAGTTTGACTCGCGCAAGGTCGTCGCCGCCGCGGGCGAGAACGGCGTCAAGGTGTACAACCGCACGACGATGGAGCACTCGGCGTTGCAGCTCAATGGGCATACGGCCCCGGCGGAGAAGCTCAGGTTCATGGATCGGTACTTGGCGAGTGGAGGACGGGACGCGATGGTCAAGATCTGGGCTTTGCAGTAGACGATTACCTCAGGCCAGAAATTTGCCGCATCTCGCATCTCGCATCGGCGCGCACGAGAGGTGCAGAATGCCGCGCCGACTGTCTCGCCTCTCAAAGCCTGCAGGCGGCAGGGGGACCAAACTCGAAGATGTACGCATTTCAGTCGCGCTTCTTCCGACGTGCGTCAGAAACGCCTCTTGGGGCCCGCAAAAGCGGCAGGACGACCCGGTCCCAATTCTCGTCCCAGTTGTCCCACGGCGCTTCGTGGCCCTCTCCGCCGTACCGGGTCGTGCGGATCCCGTCGCGCAGTCGGTCAAGGGGCGCGTTCGGTTCGGCCCGGGGCGAGGTGCCTGGGAGGAGATCCTGCGTGCGTGCGAGACCGCGAGAAGGTGAAGAGGAGGCAGGCAGAGGTCAGCTCGGTAGATCGAGCAGCGGTGGAGAGCGAAGGGAGCGGCATCGTACAACGAGGAGCTGCGCGAGCCCGGCCAAGTCTTTAAAAGTCCGGCCGTTCCGCCCGTCCTGTACCAGCTCTCCGATACTACTCGAGGCAACGTACAGTCGCAGAGAACGGTCAGTAAATGTCCTCTGCGGCGCCCGGGCTTTGTTCCCGCCCCGCCTCTTTGCGGCACTCACCAAGCGAAATCGAGAGCGACGACGGGCAGGCCACAGCCAAACATGTCCACAACCTTCATTGGCAGGTCGATTCCGCTCGTGCTCGTGTGCAGACTGATCCCGAGGTCGGCCGAGCCTGCAGCGCGCTTCCGGCGGTCAGCTCCGTCGCCCTTCGAGAGCGGAAACCAGTCATCAAGACCGGGGAAGGGGCAGAGAAAGGACGCACCGAGCAAGCGCGGGTAATCCTCCCGCTCGAGCCACTCCGTCCGGACCCTGACCGATTCCCACTTTTCGTCCCTCTCGCGCACCGCGACCTGCTCCTCGAACGCTCGCTTCCCCGCCCCCTTGCCCGTAATCACCACCACAACCTTCCTCAGCTTCCCCCCTTCCGCGCCACTGCTCTCGCTCCTGAGCCGCGCGACCCGCTCGTACTCGCTCAGCGCGTCGAGGAGGATCCCGAAATCTTCATCCGCGGTCCACGACGTCGAGGAGACGACCAGCGCGGGCCGGTCGGGCAGGTCGCGGCCGTCTGGATCGGTCAGGAGCGTTGCGGCCGGGTCGGCGTCCGGGTTTGCGAAGGTGGTTGCGTTTAGGGAGACGAGCGAGGGGAGGCGGCCGAAGAGCTGCATTGGGGAACGGGAAAGGGAAGAAGTCAGTCAGGGGCGGTCGATCAGTGCCGACCGACTCCTTGGCGCAGAAAGATCAAGCGAGCACGCACCTCGTGCGATTCGTGTGGCGCGAGTCGCCGGAATGACGCGGGCGGGCGGTCGTGCAGGATGACGACCGTTCCCCTTTCCACCAAACCATTAGTTCTCGTAAGTCAGGAATCACGAGCCAATGTGAGTCGCAACACGAAACATTGACTTACTTGAGCCGAGCCTCCTTCAAGAGTTGCGACCGCATCGCATCCGTAACACATAGGTGCGCATGCGCGGTCCGACCGAAAAAGTGCTCATACCTGCGTGAAAAGACCGCCATCTCATCAAGAAACAGTCTTCGACCCCGGCCGGACCGACCTGGACTCACCAGCGCGCGAAGGAGACAGCCTTGTGGTCTGCGCCGAGCCGGAGTGCGAGGACCGAATAGCCCGTGTTGTGCCAGTCGATGACGACTCGGCTGCCGCTGAAGAAGGCAACCGTCTTGACGACGGCGAGGGTCGGGATCGCCGGCGGATTCTGCGGGCGACGAGTCTAAGGGCGTGAGTGGATAGCACTCCGCGGAGGTGGCACGCTCTGCAGGGGAAAAGGGACCGACCTGGACGAGGAGGAAAGCGGGCGCCGGACGGAGGGACGCCAGGGTGCGGTAGAGCCCGATGGCGCCGATCAAGATCTTGAGTGGCGCAAAAAGCAAGAAGAGCGGTTTCGGGAGTGCAGAGATCCACGGCAGCGGCGTTTCGAGGTAGTCGAAGCGGACGTGGTCGCGATTCAGCAGAGTCTGCGGCGGCTTTGAGCCTGAGCCCGTTCGTGCGGAGACCGGGAGCGAGAGCTTCAGCAAGTGGCAGCAATTGGCAGGAGCGGAGAGAGCTTTGGGCGGCGAGCGTACCGCGGTGGGCGACGATGCGAGTCTCGAAGCCGTGTCGAGCCAAGCTGTCGGCGTGGTAGCACATGCGCGGACTCCGGCCAATGTCACCCAGGACGACGAGCACGACGCTCTGCGGCTGCTTTGGTCCTGCGGCGCCTGTAGAGCCTGGAGCAGCTGCGTCGGCATCTCGAGGAGGCGATGGTCGACTGCGGCGAACGGCAAAGAGGGCGCGACCGGCGCGATAGACTGCGGCGGTCAGCAGCGTAAGCAGCGCAATCACGGCGACGACCAGCATCTCCGCCTGAGCGCTCCAGAATGCGGGCTGGAGAGAGAATATGGTCGAGTCTACGAAGTCTGCGCTGCCGTCATCGCCGACTTTTGATCTTTTGAGGCTCACACTCCGACACATTCAGGCGACAGAGCGACAGGCCCGCAAAGCATTTCAACAGCAACAGCAACAGCAACAGCAACAGCAACAGCAACAGCAACAAAGCCAGCCCAGCTTCCCCCGACCCGCTGCACCGGCGCGAGGAACTTGTGTCTTGAATCTTCGTCGTCCTTAGCCCTCGCCACCCAAAAAGCCGTCGCCATGTCCGCCGGCAAGCAGCCTGGCAAGGCTATCAAGCTCACCAACGTCTCCGTCGTCCGACTCAAAAAGGGAGGGAAGCGCTTCGAGGTCCGTTCGCCCCTCCGCTCCCGCTCCCGCTCAGCTTCAACCGTTCCCCTCTCTCACCCTCTACCCTGTCCGACAGATCGCATGCTACTCCAACACCGTCCGGGCCTGGCGAACCGGCGCCCAGACCGACCTCTCCGAGGTGATCCAGATCGAATCCGTCTTCACCAACGTCTCCAAGGGCGCCGTCGCCTCCTCCGACGACCTCCAAAAGGCCTTTGGCACCACCGACACGCAAGAGATCATGCTCCAGATCCTGAAGAAGGGTGAACTCCAAGTCGGCGAGAAGGAGCGCGCGGTCGAGCTCGAGGAACTCCGGAGGGAGATCTGCACCGAAGTCGCGGCGCGGTGTGTCGATCCGAACACTCAGCGGCCACACACGGTTGGCATGATCGAAAAGGCCATGAACGAGATTGGGTACAACGTCCAGGGGCACAAGGCCGCCAAGGCACAGGCGAGTCTCGCTCCGTTGGCGCCCTCCCTCCGCAGCTCTCGCGAGACTGACCGCCCCTCATGCGCAGGCCCTCGACTTGATCAAAGTCCTGCAAGCGAAGAAGACGCTGCCGATCGCCCGCGCCCAGATGCGAGTCCGCGTCACCATGTCCTCCAAGGAGGGCAAGAAGATGAAGGAAAAGATCCTGCCGCTCGTCACCAAAGTCGAGGACGACGAGTGGTCCGAAGAGTGGGAACTGGTGAGCTGCGCCTTCACCTACCTGTCGGAGTCCTTCCTTCCTCCAGAGAGAGCTCTCGTCTTTGCCCTTGTCGGCAACACATGCTGACTCCCCTCCCCGCGCCCGCGCCCGCGCCCGCGCCCGCCCCTTTGCTCGCTCCCTCCCACGTCGCAGGTCGCCCTGATCGACCCCGGCTCGTTCCGCGTCATCGACGACCTCCTGCAAAAAGAAGTCAAAGGCCCGAAAAAGATCGAGACCATGTCGTTCGCAGCCGTAGAAGACGACGGTCGGATCGAGTGAAACACAAAAAGCCCACTTCCCCCCCCGCGAGCTCGTGCCAATTCTGTGGTTCAAGCGGAGGCGAGAGAGTGGCTGTGAGGTCTGTCCTGTATACTCCATTCGCTCAGTCTTGACCAACGGGCAACGAAGGCTGAGGGCGGGAATTTTTTTGCTTTTGCGTTGCTTATCGACATCGCCAGCTCCCTGCCCCGCGCCACCATAGTCCGGCCCGTCCGTTCTCACCAGACGCACATGCGCCGCCTTATGAGCTCGTGGGAGACTGAGCGAGAGAGCCACTGCGTGGAGCAGAACGGAGAATTCACGAGAATTGTCTTGACATGTCTACAAAAGCCGGGCAAATCAAAGGGCCGACCCGCCCTCGCCTTCGCCATCGGAACGAGAGGATACGAAAGGACCCCCTCTTCAGGCCCCTTGCGTGTAATTCGCCGGGAACTGGCCCTCCATCCCTTCGACCCGGCCCGTCCACCAGTCCTGATCCGACTCGGTCCGCTTCACGATCTCGATCCGGTCTCCGGCGCGGAAGGACAAGTCTCCTTCCGCCTGCGCGCCACCGGGCGCGAGAAGAGAAGGAGTGGGGACGGATTCCGGTTCGGTCAGCATTCGTTGTTTCCAGCCTACGCCGGCCAAGGAGGGGGACTCCTTCCCCGAAAGGCAGAAGAGCTCGAGAGGCAGAAGAAAAACGCACCTGCGCCTCATAGTCATACAACGCCGTCACAAACTCCTTCTTCGCCGCGCCCGGCTTCCCCGGCGGCGGCGGCGGCGGCGCCCTCTTCCCGCTCCCTCCACTCGCCAACCCAGGACTCCCCGCCGGCGGGGGCGTATACGCAGGCGGAGCTGCGCCCGCTGCGAGACCGGGCGAAGCCGCGGCGGAGGCGGGTTCGGGGCGCGAATAGGAACTGGCGCGGCCGAGAGAGGAGGACTTGGTCGAGCCGGCGTCGGACAGGGAGGACGCCGCGCCGCCGCTCGCGCGATGCTGCGACATGAACTTGGCTGCACCGCCCAACTTCCAAGTAAGCATGAGAGGGCCGCACCGCGTGGGCAAAGGGAAACGCACCGGTCGAGACCATGCGCTTCGTGATGCTGAGCGCCTCGATGCGCTCGGCCACGTCGCCCATGCGCTCATAGTGCATCGACTCGAGCCCCTCGGTCGCGAGCGCGTCCGGTCCGTAGGTGTTGGTCGCGAAGGACTGCAGCTTCTCGAGGAGCGTGTCTGTGCGGACACCAGGATGAGGTCAGGGCGGGGATGAAACGATCTTGAGGGAGGAGGCCAGACGCACAGAGGATTCCGACCTCGATGAAGTAAAAGGTCTGGAAAATGGGCGCGATAAAGCTCGACGACATGTTCAGGAACTGCGGGATCTCGGCCTTGAGGAGCCTGCGTGCGCGGGGTGTTTCCGTCAACCAACCCAGCCCTTAGTTGACTCTCTTGCGGCCGGAACGAGACCCTTACCCGTTGTAGTGCTCGTACTCCTGGGTCGCGAGCTCGAGTTCCTGCTCGTACTTGAACAGGTTCTTCTCGTCGCTGAGCGACTTGTCCTTCTTGTCCTTCAACTTGTTGTACGAGTTGTTGTGGCGGTCAAAGTCGACGAGCTGAGGGGAGAAGGGGGGCCTGGTCAGCTACCTTCGTCTGGGCCCCCGCCGAGGAGAGACGGACCTTGTGCTCGCGCTTCGTGATGGTCTTGCGGATCTTCTTCAGCAAGTCCTGGTACTCCTTGAGAGGCATCGTGACCCTCGCGTCGACGAGTTCAATCTCGGGCTCGATCGCCTCGCGGAGTTCGGTCATGAACTCTTGGTACTGGTCAATGTTCTGGAGGGTCGTCTCGGCGTAGGGGTGCTGGATCGTCAGGGACGATTCGCCCTGGAGCGGGGTAAAGAGGGTCGTGAAGGCGGTGGCGAAGCCATTCTGCGACGTCAACATGGCTGCGTAGGGGCCGAGACGGTAGGTGTCAGCTTCGGGGCGTTCAGGACCGGAAGGCGGGCCGTGGTCCGGGGAGGACGCACTGGCGACGGCATCGCGGAAGCTGCTCGTGTCCTTGACGAGCTTGGCCGTGTACTCTGCAGGGTGGGGCACATGAGCACGGGTTCGGAAAAGGAGCACTGGACGGTTGCGCACCTTCGAGGCCGGCAAAGCGGCGGACGATCTCGTTCGTCTCGGGGTCGACGCTCTGCTTCCCGAGGCCGACCTTGGAGCCGAGCATGTGCGGCGCTGTAGCGTTCGGAATCGTCCCATGGAGGCTCGGATCAGTGTGTGCGCCTGACTTTGACCTGGTTCGGGGCCCGCTGTTGGCTGCGTCTGCGGCTCGGCGTTCTCTCGGCTCGCAGGGGGAGGCCTCTCGGGCGTCGGGGCGGTGCGGCGCGTGCACGGCAAGCTTCGGACTTGATTGTAGCCATCGACTGTAGCCCCCGTGCAGCGCAAAGAGATGCGCCCTGCAGCGTTTGAGGCTTGAGGAGCGGCGGGCCGAGGAGCCGAGTGATGACGAGCGGCCGCGGGGGCGGGCGGCGAGCAGCGCCAGGCAGAGCGGAACAGGCCAGGGGAGAGCGGGACTGACCTCGTGCGAATGCTTTGCCGATTCCCTTCATCGTTGCGTGTGTCTTGGCGTGTGCTGGCGGGAGATCGTGGGCGAGGGGCAGGCGGCACGCAGCAGCAGCAGCAGCAGCAGCGGCGGCGGGCGGCTGCAGGCGGCAGGCTGTGCTGCTCCCCACTTGGCTGGCAGCTGCGCTCTCGCGGACCCACAGCAGCGGAAAGATTAACGCTGTCCACCGACTGCTCACACGCTCCACGCTCGGGTCCATATCGCCGCTCCCGCTGTCGCCTTGGCTTGTTCCGCCACCGCTCTCGCTTTGCGGCTCCCCGCTGTTCTCGTCGAGCGCTGCGCTACTCCCGGGACACTCGGCTAGTCTGTTCATAGCTGGACTGCGACTCGATTCTCACTCGCCTGCAAGAAAGAGGGGCTCCCAACCGCCGGTTGCTGCCATGTCTTCGAGGCCGCGCAAGAAGGCCCGCCCTTCCGACTCTGCTTCTCCCGTGGCTACAGGCGCCTCTGACGCGAGTCGCCCGCGAGTATCGCAACGAGCACCCACATCGTCCGTCTTCACACGCTGGCGCTGGCCTCCTCTTGCTCGTGAACAGAAACGGCGGACTGACGCCATTTGGGGGGGTTTTTGCGACCCCACGCAGATGTACCGCCTGTGTTCGCGGTAAACGAGCATGCGACAAGTCCCAGCCGTGCGGACAATGTCAAACCCGCGGGCTCGGTCCCTCCTGTTCACGAGAGTGAGTCCATCCCGCACACGGCCGGCCCGCCGGGGCACACCGACGGCCACCGCCAGCGTAGGCTCTCCACACCTTTACCGGCTTTGACCGTCGCAATCCCCTCTCGGTCACTCCTATCCACTCGAAATAGAGTCGTCGTCGTCAAAGGCCAGCTGGTCGGGGGCAAGCCGGAGCAGGCGACCCCACCCCCCGTCTCGGTCGCCGAGCTCCTCGCCGAAAACGCCGAGCGTGCGTCACATAGTCCTGCCTGCCCACCACCTCAGCCCCGACAACTAAATCATCGGCTCGTTCAGTCCGACGGCAGGTCGCCCACCTGCGCGGCGAAGGCAGCTCTCGCGCCCGTCCCCGCGGGCGGCGGTCCGCACTGCGCGCCACGTCTGCACCGGCGCCTGCCGAACCGCCGGCCGAGACAGACCTCGTACATGCCCGCTCGGACTTGAGCGCCCTCGGCATGTCCACCACGTCGGTCGCTGATCCGCGCTCGCCTGTCGAGAACAGCTGTCTCTACCCGACCGCGAACCTCGAAGCAGCCGCGGCGGCAGCGGCAGCAGGCGCACCCGGCCCTGGTCTGACGGACTCAGTTGTGGCCGTGCGACCCCCGGCGATCGACAGCACGACGATCCCGCTCGAGCTGAGGCACCTGATCCCTCCCCGCCAGCTGAGTCGCTTCCTGATCGACCGCGCGCTCGGGTTGGTCGGGTGGATGCACGTCACGGTGCACCGGCCAACGTTCCTCAAGAAGCATGACTGGTGGCAAGACGAACGCGCGGTCGACGAAACGGATTGCTACCTCGGGCTGCCGTGGCTCGCGCTCTACTTTGCGCTTCTCTCCGTAAGACCAATGTTTTCTCCCGCCGCTGCCGCCGCGTAGATACGGGCGAGCTCTGACGCTGCGATCGAGGGGTCGAACAGCTCGGCTCCTTCTTCGTTGACGACGACGACGCGATGGCGTCTGTGGCCGGATTGCCCGCCGGTGAGTTTCCAGAGGTGAGTTTCCGGGACACTCCCCCACTGAGCTGAATGGGAACGACTCGAATGTACAGACTACATGTTCAGCTCGAAGATGTGGTTCGGAGCCGCTCTGACCACGTTCGAAGCGAGTGATTACCTCCGGGTTCACCGAGGGAGGGCGGTCCAAGCGATGCACATCCTGATCCTCGCAAGTCACAGGAAGTACTCCTCTGACGGTGATTCGCGCTGATTGGTACGAGAACTTCCTGTTCCAGATCGGCAATGCCTTCGAGTGCGTCCCGGAGCGTGTCCAGCTGCACAGGAAGTACCCTCACCGGGTCGCTCTGCCTCCCGCAGCGAAAGTCCGCGCATGGCGACGATGCTCGCGTGCGCGTTGCGCATGAATCAAGATTCGCTCGGCCACCTCCTGCCGCCGGAAGCGGACCCGGCCAAGCCCGGGGTCGTGACCCGAGAAGTGGTGCGGCGACTGCGGGAGGTACGCAAATTGCTGCTGCTGCCAAGAGAGCTTACTTCCGCGGAGGGGCTGACGCCATCATACATACCTTAGGGGCTGCTCACTCAGGAATGGTGCGCCTGGCTCACGTGCTGTCTCAGCTTCCTCCTCGGCCGCTCACGATCGGTCGGGCAGGCTT
This sequence comes from Rhodotorula sphaerocarpa, assembly GCA_024713535.1. NCBI lineage: Eukaryota > Fungi > Basidiomycota > Microbotryomycetes > Sporidiobolales > Sporidiobolaceae > Rhodotorula > Rhodotorula sphaerocarpa. The sequence continues at coordinate 907,297 of JANIBP010000006.1, read as the reverse complement.
TCACCCATGTGTCAACAGCCCGGAAGTCCAGCGCTCACCATGAGCCTGCTGAGCACCTCGGCCCACTGCAACGACGAAGACATCCAGACCGGCACACCGCTGCCGGATTACGCGCGGACGGACCTGAAAGAGACGTCGTTCCACCATTTCATGTATGCCCTCGCATGCCAGTGCCAGACCTTTGCCGGGCAGTTCGTCGCCGCCGCGGGAGACGCCGCCCGACGTGTCGCCCTCGTGGCCGAAGCCGACCGCGCCCTCACCGAACTGCTCGAGCAGTTTCCGCTCTTTCGCTCCTCCGTCGAGCCCTATCCCCCTTTCGACGTGAATGACCGGAGCCTACAGAACGCTTTGCCATGGATGCGCTACAAAGTCACTTTGACCTTGGCGCATCGACGGGCAATTTTTCACCGACTTTTGCTGCGAGACACGGACACGGTAGCGGATCCCGCTCGCCAGGTGAGCCTCGGTCGGAGATTCGCCACCGACGTCGTGATGCACACTCTACTGACTAGCCAATCCGCTCATGCCAGGTCTGCGTTGAATGCGCTCATACGGTGATCGCCGAGCGAAGGAGACCGAAGCCAGGCCTGTTCGACCGCGATTGGTGCGCGACGGCCCGCTTCAGTACGCTCATATCTCCTCCTGACACGCATGTCCATCTCTTGCCGCTCTGGGATCACACGTACAGGCGTGTCGGCTTCGAGACGGCCACCGCCGGCTTTCACCTCGTCGCTGCCTACAAACACGTGCAGCGTCGAACGGGCGGAGCTGTCTCGGACGAAGCCGAAACGCTCCGCACCGAGATCCTGGACGTGATTCGGATCCTCGAGCTCGATGCGAGGCATAACGCCGTCGCGCGGCACGCCGTCGTCACCCTGCAGAATCAATTCGACCTTGCCGTCGGCCTCGGGACAATGTGTACAGTCACCGCCGCCACCGACACCCTCGGCGCCGGCTCCTGGAACCCCTCTGTCTTGAGTGCCGATTCATCTTCGCTCGAAACGGCCGGTCTCGCCGGTCTCGTCGGTCTGGGCGGACCAGATGCGCTACCGGCGCCCGGCAACGACAACGACCCCCGCTCACTCCTTGCAGGCCTGTCGCCGGCCTTCGACGGTCCTGGCGGTCATGGCGGCGGCGGATTCGACTGGCTGACACCCGAGCCTGATACGATGCCTTGGGCGGACGCCCGGACGTTCTGGACTCTTGGAGACTGGCCGGGGCTTGACATGCCGTGAACTTCGGCACATTGCGTTAATAGGAGCGAAGTAACCTCTTCGATCGGTTCTGCTCTGTTCGTTCGCCCGAGTCTTTGAAGGAAGCGGGATCTACTAAAGGTCACAAATTGATGGGGACCGGTCATTTACAGTCACGGATGCCACACAAATACTGCTTTGAGATACTTTCGCCGCTACACACACACGTCACGTCCAGAAAAGACGAGGTCTCCTCGACTCAGTGCTTTGCCATCGCCTGCTGCTCGACGTGACCGACATCCGCCTTGTCTGCCTCGGTGATGACATGGCTTGAGAACTTGCGCGTCGGCGTCTTGAGGGCGAAGAGGATATCGAGTTCCTCGAAGGAGCGACTGCGAGTATCGGGACACGGTAAGGAGGTGGGTCCGGAGCGAGCTGCCGACAAACAGGGGGAGAGGACGCACCCTTTCATCTCGGGCAGGCGGAAGAAGGCCCAGATCAGGAGCAAGAAAGTCATACCGGCCGCCGGGAACGCCGTTTTCCCCTGGTGAGCGTCGCCGTAGTCAGCAAAAGCGTCGGGGTTCAAACAGCTGAACTCAGTCCGTGCGTGGACTTCTCACCTTGAGGTTCCAAGTCTGGAACATCCACGGCGCCAGGACTTGCGAGATGATGGACGCGCAGTAATAGACGATCCGAGCGAGGGCGAGCGTCTTGGCACGCAGCTTGTTGGCGGATGCCTGTGGCAGGGGCGGAGCGAGTCAGAACGGGTTTCATGCGAAGCTTCGACGAGTCTGCGCACCTCGGAGGCGATCACATACGGCACCGGGCCTTGCGACGATCCATACGCGAAGAAGTACACCCTGCGCCGTCTTGGGATCAGTCGCAGGTCGCAGCTCAAGGTGCCGACTTCGCTTGACTCACATGAAGAAGCTGGCCTGCGCCCAATGCGCTGCGTTCGACTTGGCAAAGTCGAGGCAAGCGATGAGCGTCGTGATCGGAAGCATGAAGCAGTAGCCGTAGAGGATGATGGTCCGCCGGCCACAGTACGTCTGAAGGATCCAGGAGAAGATCGTGCCGCCAAAGGCACTGGAATTGCAAGGTTCAGTTAGCGGGGAAAGCACGGCTCGAGAAGGCGTATCGCCTTACATAGCGTAGTTGCCGAGACCGAGCGCAAAGGCTTCGGACGGTGCGAATCCGGCGCGGGTGAAGAAGAAGGTGCCGTAGACTGCGAAAGAGGATTGAAGTCAAGTCGTGAGCCCGGAGTCTCGGTGGCCGATCATGAACGCAGAGTGGACACCTACATTGGAACTGCAGGCCCATGCGCAATACGACGGTCTCAGTCGGTGTCCAGGATTGTGAAGCTCGGAAGATGTGCCACGCACCGCGAATCCGACCAGGGCAGGCGAAGTCCAGGCGACGATCGCGATCTCGGTCCGGCGCCGGTTGACCCCGCTGAAACACGCCGCCCACGTCCCGCCGGTCCTCATCTCGGACTCGAGCCGGTTCGTCTCGGCGATCTGTTCGACGAGCTCCCGCGAGTTGACGGAGGGATGGGCCGCGTGGAGCCGGTCCATGGCGGCGGTGGCCTCCTCGAGACGGTCCTTGCGGGCGAGATAGTATGGCGACTCGGGTGCGAAGTAGAGTGCGAGGGCGAGAGGGATAGGCGGAACCAGGATCAGGAGGAAGGGCAACTTGTCTGCGGAGGACAGAAACACTCAGTGATCTGAACTTCGGCAACAGAGCGGAATTCCGAAAATGGCTTACACGTCCAGGCCGTGCCGTAACTGAGGGTCGCCTTCAGCACAATTGACGCGACGAGATGTCCTGCCACCCAGCAGAGGTTGACTAGAGGAGCATTTGCGGAGATTCCGCGTCAGGCTTCGCGCAAGATGGTCGAGCCGTAGAAAGACAGCGCACCGTACGACGCGAGGTAGTTTCGCAGCTGACCGGGGACGACCTCGACGGCGTACGCCACCGCACAGACCGAAAACAGTCCCCACGGAAGACCACCTGCTCGGGCACAGCAAAGTCAGAACGGCGACATCAAGCTGGACCGCGGAGGATCGCCTTACACAGCAAATTGCCGGCGAGAAGGTACCGCAAGTCCTTTGAGAAAAAGATGAGGAAGCCGAAGGCAAAATTCCAGACGAGGCCGCCGATCATGCACTTGCGCGACCCGAACTTGTCGATGAGCGGGGCGCCGAGGAAGATTCCGACGATGAGGGCGGCCTGCGTGCCGCTGCCGAGCGCCGACTGCCATTTCGTGGGGATGATGTATTTGCCGCTCGGCTGACGGACGCCATAGTCGCGCTGGAAGATCGGGTTGGCGTACAGACTATTGAGGAGGATCGTGTCGTACGACTCCACTGCAGCCGGGTGAAGAAACACGTCAACCTGACGGAAATGCGTCGATTAAAAAGGGTCCGAGGGGCAGGTGACGCACTGATGACGGCCATCGACAGCACGAGAGACCAGCACACGCCGAAGCGCCAGACCTTGAAAGCTTCGCGCAGGCTCAAGGCGGAACCGGGCGACTTGGGCAGCGGGGTGTCGCCACCTTCGACCCAAGCCCCGGAGTCTTCGAGGTGCTTGTCCTGCATCTCTTCGAGGTCTTTCGATTCGTTCGACTTGAGGTAGGACCTGCGCAAGAGGACATGGCCTGTGAGGATTGGGTGATCCCAGCCTTTGAGCTCGAGGAGAAGGCGGCCTACATGGTAGGTGCTGCCAGAGCTGAGCTCCGGAAGGTCGCGACGGCGGGAGTATGCTTCTGTCGGAGAGCCGGCAAAGTGCGGCGTCGAGACAGAGAAAGGAGAGCGCCTCCGAACAGGAACGCCTTGGTCGACGACGGAGTTGACCTCGAGCAGAGGGGCTTCTTGATGATGATCGGAGGAGATGCGGGCGGGTCCCCACGGAGGAGTCACGCCGTCTATTATCGGGCCGACGGAATCAATCCCGGTGCCGAGAGCGGCGAGCAGAAGCGGCAGCGTCCCGGCAGATCAGCCAGCGGCAGCGGGGAAGAGCGGGCGGGCCGGACAGCAGCGCCGGCGGAGACAGGGCGGTCCTCGCGATCGCGGGCTCTGCGGGGGCCTCAGAGAAAGAGCCGGTAGCATAGCCAGCGGTTTACCATATGCATGGGGGGGAAAGCGGCCGGAAGAAGACTGTGAAAAGCGATCGGGAGAGTCCGAAAACTCGTCCGGATCTCGTCCGCTCCGCCGCTTGTGCCCCCCACCTCGCCATTCTCCTCCCGGCGACTGCTCCGCCACTGCCCCGCATGGCTCTAACGATACAGAGGCAGCCGACACAGGCCTCAGGGCAGCCACCGCGCTCCGCCGCCGGAACTTGACTTTGCTTACCCACTTGACTTTGATCACCTCGACCAGGCGAGCCTCCGACTGAAGAGCGTCAAGTTCCTGTACAGCGAGCTCACTCTTCTTGTATACGCAGTGACCCGCCATGCCTGCCGCGCCGGTAGCCCCTCCCAACATCCTGTTCGTCATGGCGGACGACCATGCCGCGAAAGCCATCAGCTGCTACGGCGCCGCCATCAACTCGACGCCGCACCTCGACCGACTTGCCGAAGAAGGGATGCGCTTCGACCACTGCTACGTGACCAACTCGATCTGCACGCCGAGTCGCGCAACCATCCTGACGGGAACTCACAACCGTACGCACGTCCGGCCTCTTCTGTCCTTGGCCCCGGAGAATCTCACCCACCTGCTCCTACAGATGTGAACAACGTTACGACGCTCGACTCCAAGATCGCAAAGGATCTGCCAAACGTCGCCAAGCATCTCCGCTCGAACGGATACCAGACCGCCATGATCGGCAAGTGGCACCTCGGCGAGGGCAAGGCGCACGAACCGACCGGCTTCGACACGTGGGACATCCTGCCCGGCCAGGGAGCCTACTTTGACCCGCTCTTCATCAACGAGAGCGGCGTGCACCGCGAGCTGGGCTACGCCACCGACATCATCACGGACAAGACGATCGACTTTATCCGGGACCGGGATCCAAGCCGACCGTTCTTCGCCATGTGTCACCACAAGGCGCCGCACCGCTCATGGGAGTGCGACCCGAAGCACCGCAACCTGTACCGCGATCCGGTCAAGCTGCCCGAGACCTTTTCGGACGACTACAAGAACCGCGCGCAGGCCGCCGCCGTCGCCAAGATGCGCGTCGAGTCCGACATGAGCTACAACGACCTCGGGCTCGCGCAGCCGGAAGGCGGCGACGAGGTCGGCGAGCTCGAACTCCCCGCGTACCCCTTCATCACGTCGCGCAAGGTCCCGATGCCGGACGATGTGACCCAGCTGCACCTCGTCGACCGCGAGACGGGCGAGAACTTTACCTTCAAGACGCGCGACGAGCTGTCGCAGTTCAAGTACCAGCGGTACATGCAGCGGTACCTCCGGTGCATCCAGTCCGTCGATGACAACATGGGACGCCTCCTCGATTACCTCGACGAGGCGGGGCTAGCGTCGAACACGATCGTGATCTACACGTGTGCGCATAGCTTTTCAACCTCGTGTGACCAAGGCATGAGGCAGACGACTGACTCCTACCTTTGCCTGCCCCAGCCGATCAGGGCTTCTTCCTCGGCGAGCACGGGTGGTTCGACAAGCGATTCATCTACGAAGAGTCGTTCCAGATGCCGTTCCTGTGCCGATGGCCGTCCGTGGTCAAGCCCGGCTCGGTCTGCACCGACATCGTCAGCAACGTCGATTTCGCCCCGACTTGGCTCGAGGCTGCGTCCCTTCGGATCCCAACCTACATGCAAGGAGACTCGTTCCTCTCCTCGCTGCGAGGCATCCCTCGTCCGGCAGAGGACGACTCGGTTGCTTACCACCGGTACGCCCCCTGTCGCCTCCCGAAGTTCAGGGACAGTCGAAGCTGACGAGCCGCATCGTCAGCTACTGGATGCACAACGACAGCATCCACAACGCGTACGCCCATTACGGGATCCGCGACCAGCGGTACAAGCTCATCTACTGGTACAACGAAGGGTTCGACATGCCCGGCGCCGGCGCCGGCGGCCAGGAGCGCGAGTGGGAGCTGTTCGACTGCCTCGAGGACCCGCTCGAGCTGTTCAACGTCTGGAACGAGTCCAAGTATGCCGACGTCCGCGAGGCGATGGTCCGCAGGCTGAACGACAAGATGGCCGAGATCGGCGACGTGCCGGTGCATCGACTGGGGGTTTCGGCGGCGGAACTTGAGAAGCTCGACCGCGCGTACGCGGGCTCGAACCTTGCGCTCAAGGCCGGACAGACGAACATCCACTAGGATACCCTCACGAAACCTTCAAGCGGCTTCCCTACCTGCATGCCGGCTCCATCGTTGACTTCTGCTTCGACGCCGAGATCCGCAGTCCTCCTTTTTCTTGTTCCCCCCGGTCCTTCAGCGCGCAACCGACCGTCGCGCTCGTACACTTTCATAAGTTGTATACTATTCTGCAAGGGCATTTCTTGTTCCCGCCCCGCGCGTCCAGTCATTAGTATCTGCCTTTCCTTGCCTTTCCGTCATCAGCTCTGTCAATGCCCTTCATGTTCGGTCTCGAGGTCCGCTCGCGAGCCAACAGCGACAGCACGTCTGCTCTCGCGCCAGACCGTCTGCGCAGGCCCTGAGCAGCTTTCCTGGACCGCTCATCGTGCCGTCGGCCGGCAGATCGGCGGCTCCACTTTGCTTTGCTCCCTCAAGGCTGCCCTGCTCGCCCAGCGTCCGCTGCGGACATGGGCGCTGCGCATACTGATAGCTACGATGCCAAAGACGCCTCACCGCCCGCGACACCGCGCCTCGGACCCACCGCCGCCGCCGCTGGACGTGCCTCAACCTCTGCACGCGACTCGGCACCAAGTAGCCACCACCGCCGCCGTCCGAGCACCGTCCATCCAGACACGCTCCTCGAGAACGAAGATTTGTGCATCATCGGCGGCGGAACAGGGTGCAATGCCGTTGTCGGAGCGTTCGCCGGCGCAAAGAGGGTCTCGTACTGCTTGCCCGTGTCGGATGACGGAGGGAGTACGTCGGAGATCCAGCGCGTGCTCGGTGAGTCGGTCGATATCTCTCTGAGCGTGAAGCGACTCCGCTACTACTCCTGCTTATCTCCAGCTGGACTTCTTTCGCAGGCGGACCCGCTTTGGGCGACCTCCGGTCCCGACTCGTCCGGCTGATTCCCCCCGCGCCTCCCGGCTCTCCACTCGACTGCATCCGTCGCCTGCTCGAGTACCGTCTCCCCGGGGGTCCGAACGTTTCACATGCCGAAGTCAAGCAAGAGTGGGGCGACATCGTTGAGGGCACGCACAGGCTCTGGAGAGTGAGTCGAATCCGTCTCCGAGGCGCGGACCGTCACCGGCGGGCCTGACGGGGCAATGACCACAGGGGATCCCGGGAGACCGGAAAGAAACGATCCGCGCCTTCCTGGTCCATTTCCAGAGTCGCATCCTGAAGAAGGCCCAGCGCGGTTTTAATTTCAAGAAGGCCTCGATCGGGAACCTCTTCCTGAGCGGCGCATCTCTCTTCCTCGGCTCCGTGAGTTCGCTTTCCGTCCTGCATGGCGCCCTTCGCCCGAGGATATTCCTAATCCGGCGTGACGTGCACCCAGGTCCCCTCGGCCGTCTTCCTGTTTCAATCCGTCACGGGCATCTCGCACGACGCGATCCGGATCATTCCGGTCATCAACACGAGCGCGACCGTCACGATCGCAGCCGAGCTCGAAGATGGGCACATCATCGCGGGGCAGAGTGAGATCTCTCACCCGTCAGGAGGTCCGCCGCCTCTGCTGGGAGAGGGTCATGCTCCGCCCGGACGAGAGGGCGAGATCGCAGCGCCGGCGGTGAGAGCGACGCGGACCGAGGCCGTGTTCCCTCTGACGCGGGCGACGACGCCTTCCTTCCCGGAGCCGCCGGTCCTCGGGGCGGAAGAGGACGAGTCGCACGCCGACTGGCCCCCGTCCCCGGACATGCGGCTCGCTGTACCGACTGCGGTCAGTGCCGACGCGTGGACGCCCTCGCGAGGGAGCACCGCATTACCGCGCCCGTCCGATCACCTCGATTTTACGAAAGACGCCGCCGAGATCCCGCCCTTGCCGTCCCGGATCGACCGCATCTTCTACCTCTCCTCGTACGGCCTCGAGATCCACCCGCGGCCGAACTCGCTCTTCCTGCAGGCGCTGCAGGACGCGACGATGCTGGTCTTTGCGCCCGGATCGCTCTTCACGTCGATCGTGCCGTGCCTCGCGCTCCGGCCGGTCGGGACCGTGATCGCGCATCAGCTCGTCCGGACGAGGTACAAGATCTTGCTGCTCAACTCGAGCGAGGACCGCGAGACGGCCGGGTTCGATGCGCTCGACTTTGTCCTCGCGCTCCACGAGGCGTGTCGGCGGAGTCAGGTCGTGGAAGAGGGACCGGGAGGGCAGCGAGCGGGGCGGCAGATGCAGCCGTGCGACATTGTCACGCATGTCGTGTACGTCCGGAACGGACAGATCCCGGTCGACGAGGCGACGCTGAGGGTGCGTCGGAGCGAGGCGCCCTTTTTCTCGCATGCTCCCACGCTGACAGATATGCTCTCCCGATCGTTTCTGTACACCGACTTACATCACTCGCAGCGATATGGGGTTGTGCCGGTGGCGGTGGGCCCTACGCCGGAAGGTCTGTTCGACGACGAGGTGGTCCGGGATGCGCTGGCGCAAATCCTGCAGACTCCGTGTCCGAGTGTTCCGTCTCTGTTGGATCACTCGTAGCATGTGATCGAAACAGAGAGGGATTACGAGGGGTGTCAGGGTTGGGCCGAAGAGCGATCATCTGGAAGCGCTGGCCGTCGCGGCTGCACCGCCTCGCCGTCGGACCGACCGACGTCACAAAGTCGGCGTGGACAAGTCGCCGCCACTTTTTCCGCACAGGTTTCCAGTCTCGACGACAGCGTCTCGGCTGCCCAGCACACTCGTCTTTGACACGTCCAGCGACCATGTTCCGACCGACGCGCCGTTCCCGGCCGTCCCTCGCCGCGTGCTGCCTCGCCGCGCTCGGCGCCTCGTCCGCCCACAGGGTCTCGGCCCAGAGCCAACTCTCGACCGCAGCGCCGTCCTCGGCGTCCATGAACGCCACAAGCAGCAGCATGAGCATGAGCAGCATGTCCGGCAACGCCTCCGAATCTTCGATGACGCCGACGAGCAGCGCCACGGCCATGTACTCGCGCGCAACGTCCCCGAGCCTCTTGAGCGGTTCCGCAAAGGGAGTCGACACCGTCACCGTGCAGGGCCAGGTCCCGGCGTACCCCGTATCGTACCAGCAGGAATTGAATGCGACGATCGAGGCGGTTTGGAGTACGGGGGAGGCGCGCGGAGTCGCCAAGTGAGTCTCACATAGGGTCCAGCCTCACGGCGATGGCCGAGCAATCATGCAGGCGAACCGAATCGACGGGCTGACGACGCCCTCATCCCGCAGACAAGGACTGTCCACGCTGCTGAACGTCGACAGTTCAACAGACTATGTGAGTCTCGGCGGACCAGCCCGAGTCCAACGGCTCTGGAGCTAACCCCCCCGATCTCCTCTCGCTTTCAGGGCGTCGTCCTCCGTTTCAACGAGACGACCGCAAACCAGAACTACACGTCTACGATTATCCCCTGGATTGCATACATCTCGTGCGATTCGGCGTACCAAGATTACACCCTGCCGGCGTACGAGTATACCGGCTCGACGACGTCATCGTCATCGTCGAGCGGAGGGGACCAGACCGTCTCGGTCGACGTCCTGCAGCAGGCACAGAGTCTCGGAGCCAAGGCGATCGTGCTGTACTCGACCAAGCAGTCGGTGGGTCCGGAGGCTGTTCAGGGTGCGCCACCGCGGACGCTTCAATTAACGGGTCTCTTTCCGCGCGCAGTCTTGCCACTTGAATGATACGGCACTGTATGGCAACTCGTCGGATGGGATCTCGGCAAGTGATTTGACGGTCCCGATCTTTACGACCGCGACGCAGCAGACCGCCCAGATCATCCTGAACCAGTTCGAGTGAGTCGGGCGTTTCCTTCCGCCTCGCTCCGCGGCCATCCGCTGGCATAGGACGAGTATTGACGGGAGCTTCGATTGCAGCAACGTCGAGCAAAAGCGCGTCTTCTACAACTCGACGCTCCTGTTCGACTCGATCGGGAACCTGACGAGCGCCCTCTCGGCCGCGACCGGCGGCAACGTCGCGAACGCGATCGACTCGATCATCACCTACTACGTCGTCGCGCGTATCACCCCCTCGTACGACAAGGGCGAACTCGGCAACGGCGTCGTCGCGACGATTGCGCATGCTCCATCGTCGACGGGCCGGACGGCCGCGACGGGTTCGGCGGCGCAGAACTCGAGCGGGAACACGAGCGGCGCGGAGCGGAGCAGCCGGCGACGGAGCATGGCGACGCTTGCGGCTCTCGGGTTCTCGGCGGGGGCGCTCCTCGCCGGCGTAGGGCTTCTGCTCTGAGGAGGGTCGGGCTCCACCTCACGCTCCTGAGGGTCAGGCTGTGTGCCTGCACAGATCCGACCACCGTCTCTCTACTCAGCACATTTTCCAGACTACTTGCACCTCTATACGCTCGCACGCTCGCATATATGCACATCGCATCGTCCCATCACCACCGCCGCCACACACCCTCGGAACCTTTGACGGGCACCTGTACTGTATCACCTCCTCTTGTTGATCACTCTCTCCTCTTGTCTCGCTCTAGCTTGACCATCCGCGGTGTAGATCGTAGCGCAGTGACTCCTAATCGTGAACTGGACAACATAGACTCTTTCCTCCCGATGCGCGCCCGCGACCCGGGCGCGGACGTAGACCCGGAATGCGCTCTACAGGTGAATTGAGAAGTCCTTCCGGTGAAGGGTTGGGAGTGCGCGCGAAGAGGTCTGTCCGGGCAAATATGCTGCGGACCTCGAGCTGCGAACTAGCGAACAGGAGATACAGAGATCGCTTTATGCCGGAGACTCTCCGGGCTGGGAGGGTCTCGTCAGAGGAAAGGCTACGTCGTGACGGCGAGTATTGTATGGCGTTCTGCTGCGGTTGGGCGGACGCCCAGGGGCATGCAGGTTGGAAAATCCGGTCGGAACAACGAGTCCCCTAACCGGCTCGACGGTAAATCCGCGGCGCGAGGTCCGCGCTCGGACCGCTCGGGATCCGGGCCAGCTTATGAGTCTCGTCGAGATAGTGTCGAGATTGCCCTTAGACCGCCAGCGCGATTGGCGTCCGTTTGCGCGGACCGTCCGGGGTCGAAGTTGTGGTCCGGGTGGCGTCGCTCGTTCGTCCGTCGCGGCGCATGCTTACGCATGCATGGAGCGATTGTGATGCTCGGCGCTTCGCTCAGAATTTCGACTGGCAGTGACGCCACGCTGCGACTGCCCGTAAGTCCCAGCGGTGGAAGGTGGCGTCGAAATGCGTGGACGGCCGCGGAGGACATTTGATTTGTACATCTTAGCTGCGAATTCACGCGCACGGATACTTGTTCTTCAACCAGCTGCTCTGCTCGAAGTCTCTGTAGGATTGTTCTCCGTGAGCTGGGTCCCCAGACCGGAAGACACCGCGAGTGGAGGCATTTCGAGAGACGAAAGTCGGCGCACCGAGCGACTACATAAACCTTGCACGAATTGCAAGCTCGTCGAATGAACCTGCTTCATCGCTTCATGATGCATCTGAGATGGAGCCGCGCCGCCACTTCACAACCGTCAATTTGGAGCATATTGATGTGGACGAGCTAAGCTTTGCAGTTCGAAGAATGCTGCGGGGAGGTCAGAGCGCAGTTGCAGGGTGCCCTTGGAGTGCGCAGGCCTCTCCTGGCCAGAATACGAGAGCAAGTCGGAAGCGGCAGTCGTGTCTGAGGGCGAGAGTCCAGCCCAATGGCCTTGGTCCAGGGTGGCGAGAGCCGGGCAAAAGGAGAGACGTGCCGGCGGCAGCTGCGGGCCCTGGCGTGTCTGAGACGCAGAATTTTTCTTTCATTACCTCGCGAATGAAATCGGCGAGATGACAGTTTCGGAAACGAAATGAGGTCCGATAAAGAATTTTATTATTCAATGCGTGGCCCGGGGCGAGGCTCTCGGCGCAGCGAAGCTGGGGAAACCGCCCGCGGCCGCCGCGAGCCGGACACTGCGCGACGCTTCGCTCGGAGTGGACCGTAGAGGAGTCTGCAGAGCGCCACACAGCTACTTCGCTGCTCTGCTATCTCATCGAGCGAGGGCAGCGTCAGGAGCAGCCGCCGTGACCGCCCCGTTCCGCCCACTGAGCGACCGGCGACTTGCCCGCTTTCCCCGACTTCGCTGTTCGCCAACAGCTGCCCTCTCGGCGCGCAACAGCCCTAACGACCGCACCAAGAACACAAGAGCCAGTCTGCAGGCCCTCGGAGCGCCGGCGCATCCTCGCGGCATGGCTGCATCGCTGTCTCCCCCGCCAACTGCGGCGGTCCGGACGACCGCTTCATCAGCCTCGGCCACTCCGCCCGCCTCGTCGCGCATGAGGCCCGCATCGCCCGCTCCAGGCAGAGCGCGCACTTCCATCTCCGCCCTCGCAGACGTTACGGAGCAGGTCTTTGGCTCACCCAACACCTTTCCCGGCCGGGCTTCCGCACGCTTCTTTCCCTCCATCACTCGCGAGGAGCGCGAACGCCTCCGGCAGGCCAGGCTCGCCCGCGATCCATCGCAACCGGCACAATCGCACACCGCGAACGAGGCGCAGTCGGTCCTTCCGGCTGCTCTGCCCGCCGGCGAGCGGTCGGAAGCGGAGGAGGAGGCCATCCGGGCTCTGCAGGCCGGAGTCGGCGCAGGCGGAAGCGGCGGGACGAAGCGCAGCTTCCGCGACGTCGACCGGACAAGCTGGGATGCCGCGAGCGAGCTCGTGCGCCTCGAGCGGGAGCGCGTCTCTCCAAGGAGCCGCGTCGCGAGTGGTGGCGATGAACGAGACGCCCGGGCGGTTCCGGCGAACGGCGGACAGAGCCCTTACCCGCTCGATCGCGAAAAGACGCCGACGCCGGGTATGGCTTTCGCGGCAGCGAATGAGGCTCCCTCAGCATGGCGCAAGGGCAAAGAGCGCGATATCGACGCCCATCCTCGCCCGGACCATCCGGCCTGGACAGAGCGCCGCGGTTCCACCTTTACGCAGTCCGACGCGAGCGATGCCGAGGACAGCATGGCCGTGGACGCCGACGATGATGCGAGCATTGTCACCGGCGAGACGGGCGCTTCCGCGGGCGGAAACGGCAGCGACGCGAGCGGGAACGAACCGGCCAAGAAGCGCAGCCGGACCCTGACGACGCCTGCACAGACTGCGGTTTTGAATGCGCTCCTGGCCAAGGTGCGTCACTCGCTCAGACGACGACCTCTTCAGGCACTGACTCTCCGAAATGCGCAGACGCGATTCCCGTCCACCGAGACGCGCGAGGAAGTCGGCAAACAGATCGGCATGAGCGCCCGGCGCGTTCAGATCTGGTTCCAGAACCGCCGCCAATCGCAGAAACGGCAGCGCGAGCGCGAGGCGCAGGAGGAACTTGCCGCGGCGCGGGCGGCACGTGCGATGATGTCGGCGCAGGCGCAGCACATGATCGGCTATCCGCTTCGTGTTCACCCAGCGTACGAGCCCGCGCACGGTGGTTATGTCCAAGCCGCGCACTTCTATCCGCCCCTTCAACCGAAACCGGTCTCGACCGACTACGTCCTCGCAGACGGTCATGCTGCGCCTCCAGGGTACCACCTCATGCCCGCCTCTTCCGTCGACGAACGCATGTACGGCGTACCCGGCAGTAATTACGCTCCGATAGCTCTCCCGGTTCAACCGGGCGACCCGAGGTATGCGCCCTCGTACGGAATGGCCGCGCGGTCGTCCCGGTTGACCTACGAACAACCCCAACGAAGACCTTCACAAGGCGACTTGCCGGCTCATTATGCCTCTGGCGGACGTGCGCCAGGTCTGCCGACGTCACAAGTGTACCCGTCGAAACTCTACTTCCCGCACGTCCCACGGGCCGTCCCGGCAGGGTACCGCCCGGCGGCGCAGTCGTACGCGGCACCCGCACCCGCGCCTTCTTCGTCCCTGCCCCCACCGATTCCGATGCCTTCCGCTGCCTCGGCTGGCCCGAGCCCGAACGGCGCATCTCCAGAGTTCCGGCTTCCGCCAATAGCCGCTGTCTTCGATCGCAACACCCAGGCCGAGCTGCCCGATCCGCGCGCGTACCGACCGCGGGCGCCGTCGGTCTCGCCTGGCGGCGGCGAGCGGTCCGTCTTTAGTCACTCGCCCTTTCCGCTCTCTGGCGGCGCCGAGGGAGGGCAGCGACGAGACCGCCGAGACTCTCGGGACGTCCCGCAAGCGCACGAGCAGGCGCACGAGCAGGCGCAACCTCGCGCGCAGGCTCAGGGACCGGCGCGGGCGGTCTTCTCTCCGGAGCCGGCGTCGTCGTTTGAGCGCCTCAGGATCTCGGGCGACGGGGCACGCCCTTCTGCTGCCTTTCCTCGAGGCGGCGCCGCAGGACGAGTCTCCCCGGACGGATCCGCGTCGGAACGGCGCTCGGGAGGCGACTGGTCACGGAGGCCGCCGTCGATGGATGTCCTCGATATGGCGGTCGATGCCATGTCTGACCAGTCGTCGCGCGCCCTGCCCGCTCGGCACGTCCTGCCTCCGCTCCGAGCCGTCTTTGGCGAAAGCTCGTTCGCGAAGGAGCAGAACGACTCGCGGCGGTCCAGCGAGGCCGACCAGGCGTTGACGCGCCCGATCCGGCCGCCGGGCGCACCCCGGTCTGATTCGTCGTCGTCCGCGCTGGGTGGTCAGAGACTGCCTTCTCTGGCTCACCTCGCGCCTGGCTCCCCCATGAGCCATGCGGGGTCGCTCCCGCCCGGCGCCGGCGCCGGCTCGCATCCTGAACTGCCCGCTCTCACTCCAGCGACGAGCTTCCATTCCGCACGGAGCGTCCAATCCGGCTCCGACCGTCGCAGTCACGAATATGACCGGACGGATGCAGTCGGTTCCGCGCTCTCGTCTTCGCACTCGAACTCGACCATCTCGCCGCGGAAGCCGGCGAGCGTCGGCGACGCGACGAGCGTAGACGAGGAGGCCGACTCGTTCTGGCGAGACCGGGGTGACAGCGTCGGTACCGCTGAGACGAGCTTGGGCAGCACCGATGCGCATGCGGGGGTGATGGGAAAGTGAACCCCATCCTCGAGGGGGGGGGGGTCGGATGCGGCAATCCTGGCTTTGTAGATATTTCCCACTCTGTTGTTCCTTATTCTTCATGCCGGAAACGCCACGATACACGTTACCCTAGCCCTCTTATGTTTCCCCGAAAGAATCGCGATGTATGTAGCTGCTCTTCGGCCCAAGCGTATGAGAAGCGATCGGCGAAGTGCTCGCAGCGGAAGAGCTCGTTGCCCTCTTCCTTTTGTCCGACGCCCCGCGCGTTTTCGCCGCACAGCGACAGTACCTTCGAAAGTTCCAGTCCACCGCAGACCATCGGTTGCCCGTCCGCTGCGCTACTGATCCGAAATGCCTGCCGCCCCACCATCGCCGTCATCTCCGAGGTCGGTCGTCTCGAAAACTTCACGCTCACGCCAGCGCTGACGACTCTTCCGTTGCAGCTTGGAGCCCCTTCCAACACCATACTATGTCTTCTTCGCCCTCGTCGAGCCGCTTCTGACTTTCGGAGGAGCCGGCCGGGCGTACTTCGACTCGGCACAGTACTTTGTCGATCTCTATCCCGCCCGTCTCGCGCCTCAACCTCCGCTCAAAGGGCTGCACCCGGCGGCGCCGATGGCGGTGCGGCAGCTCGGGAGCTGCTTCTTCCTGTTCGCGATGTTTGCGGTCGTTTCGTTGCCGACGATGCGGCGAACGCTGCGGGATCAGCCTCGCGAATTGGAAAAGCTCGTGACGGCCTACCTCTTCTGCCTTGCTGCCGCAGACCTGACCGTGAGCTCTGCATTCTCGTCCCACCGACGGAAGGACGAATTGACTAAAGACGGGTCCCGGGTTTGACTCCGCAGCATATTGGAGCGACGCTGTACGACCTCGGCTGGGCCGGATCGACCAACCTCGCGGCGTGGAATACCTTGACTTGGGGCAACGTCGGGATCACTGTCGGACTATTCACGGTCCGGTCCATGTGGTTCGCGCGAATCGGTCGACAAGCAGACGGCGCTTCTCGCGCCAAGAAGGCCTCCTGAGGGCTGAGGGTTCCTCTGCCTCCGCACTGTAAAGAATGTAGACAATGCGGCATTGCAAGCGAGCAGGGAATGCACAACAGAGAGGAAGGAAGGGCTGCAATTGGGAGACATGAAGAGAAGTCTGTGGACCCCCCTTACTGCTCGCCCTCTTAGTCCGAGGTCGTCTTCGGCCCCTTGGCGCTCCAGTACGCCGCGCGCTTCGCCGCCTTGGCTTTGCTCGCCTCGCGCTTCTCGGCGCCGTCGCCCGCCTCGGCCTTGGCGACCTTGGTCCGCTCCGCCGCCGGGACCAACGTCGCGAGGACGTCCCCAGAACTCGACCCCGACGACGACGAACCTCCGCTGCTGCTGCCGCGACCGCGGCGCGACGAGCCGCGCTTCCCTCCCTTCGAGACGCCGTCGTGCCGGACGAGGTCGCCTCCGCCTCCACCGAGGATGACGTCCCCATCGGATTCGGAGTGCGCGGCGTCCGCCTCGCTCGAGTCGGACGAGTTGTCCGTCACGTGCGTGTAGCGGCCGCTGCCCATCGCGGCGGCGGCGGGGGAGCCTCTCCGAGACGAGTCGGCGGAACGGCCGGCCCCGCGGGCGATAGCCGGCAGCCCGAGCGAGTACCTCGACCCCTCGTCCTCTTCGGCGTCGTCCTCCCCGGTCCGAGCCGATCTTCTGCTCCCCTTCGTCGCCGCCTGGCCCACCGAGTCGACGACGAAGCTGGGTTGGCCCGCGAGGCCTTCGAGCGCGGCCTCCTTCGCGAGGGCGTCCTCGATCGCTCCTGGCCGCGCGAGCGGCTGGACGACAACCCCCTTGACGCCGCTCTCGGCCGCCGCCGCCTCCTCGGCCTCCTTCGCTTGCCTACGCGCGCGCTTCTTCTCCTGCCGCTTCTCCTTATCCTCGACCTTGCGCTCCAACCTCGCGATCGTCTTCTCGCGTTTCGCCCGTTCACGATCCTTGCGGTACGCGCGCTTCTGCGCCTTGCTCCCGAGCATATTGACCTCGACGCCGTCGGGCTCTTCCGTCTTGTGGAGCAAATCCTGCAGGAGCCCTTCGTCGTACAGGCGCTCGTTCGCCTCGCGCGACTCGAGGTCCCGCTTGTTCAGGCCGATGATACCCCCGAGGAGGCTCTGGCTGCCCGCGCTCGGGGGGTCCGAGTCCGCGTTCGGGAGCGCGGCGGAGCTCAGCGGGACGAGGGAGGGGTTGCCTTCCGCTGCGAGGAGGGACTGCCGCACGATCAGCCAGGAGGTGAGGGTGTCGAAGCCGCCGGCAAAGGTTTGCCGGACTCGGAGGATCGCGTGCGAGCCGCCCGAGACGTCGTTCTCTGCGCAGAGGCGGTGCGCTCGTGTGAGTCTTACCGTCAAGCAATCGCGGGGATCGAGAGACGAGAAACTCACGGGGATCGTTCGGATCTTCGATGCTGAGGAGGTAAGGCTGCTGCGGCCGGAACCAGCCCTTGTCGTGCTTGTTGAAGTATCCCCCACGAGCCTTGATGGTGATTCCCGCCGCGTCGTAGTTGAAGTGCTTGCCGTACAGCTCGAGGAACTCGACGAACAAGAGGCCGAGGTTCCGGTTCGGGTTGATCTGCGCAGTCTGGATCTTCGGATGCAGCTGCGAGGGCGTGCGGTGGCTCAGTGCGAGTTCCAACGGGATTGACGAAAGAGCAGAGGGGGGCAGACTCACTTGGAGGAAGGACACGACCATGCAGATGATCGAGTAGCTGCCGAGACCGCCCGTAAAAACCTCGTTCATCCCCCGCTGGCCAAGGAAAGCCTTGACGAGCAGGACGAGCGACCGTGCGACGCCGTGGTCGACCGCCTGCCGGACGATCCCGTTCGCCTGCTCGATGCTCATCGCCGCGTCTTGTCGCTCCTTCCCTCCCCCCTTGGCAGTCTGTTTCCCCTCTTTGCGCTTGCCGGAAGACGCCGACTTGGTAGCCTCGACTCCGGGCTCGACGTAGCCTTCCTCCCGAAAGGCATACTCCTCGAGGAGCCCGCGCACGTTGACGGCGGCATCGATTCCGTTCTTCTGGTTGACGCTCAAGTCGACGGCAAAGCCGCCGTAGCGGGTCTGGAACTTGACGATCGGGACGCGGGCTTTCGCGATGACGACGAGGGACTGCGGGGCGGCGATGGAGGAGGCGAGGAGGAGGGACGCGAGGCGGTGGAGGAGCGAGACGGTCGGTTTCAGGGGCGGAGCGGGCATCGACGGCGAGAGGACGACGAGGTCGATGTCGCTGCAGGGGGGGAGGGGCACACACATCAGTTGTCTGTATGACTCGAAGCTCGAGGAGCGCGCGGGCTCACCCTCCGGGGAGGTACAGGCCGGTTCCGACGCTGCCGAAGCACTCGACGGTGCTGTCGGGGTACTTGCTCCGGATCGTTCTCCGGATCAACTCGATCGTGTGGATGCGGAGCTCGTGCTCGATGACGGTCGGGGAGATGTAGTGCACGAACGCGCGGGCCTCGGCGTTCAGCTGGTCGATCGCAGAGCGGTGCGCAGACCAGTCGACGCCCGGGTCCTCGCACCAGGGGGTGCTCCGTGCGCGTTCGCGATCGCGGAGACGCCGGCGGCCCTGGTCGAACTGTTCCTCGTCCTCGGCGGCGGTGGCGAGCGAGTCCTGCGGGCCGTGGCGTTCGCTGATCCGCCGCTTGCGAGGGTTCCGGGCGCTGCCTGGCGTCGCTCCTGCCCCCGCTGGAGGCTCCCTAGGAGGGGGCGACGCATCGAACGAGATAAAATCCTGCTGATCCTCGAATTGGGCGCGCTCCGAGGCGTTGGCGGGCACCATAGCGGGCTGTACACTTGACCGGAAAGCTGTCCGAGCAAGAGTCCTGGCGTGCTCGCTCCACGTCTGCACGAGCTGCGGAGGCCTGTTGGGCGGCGGAGCAAGCGCTGTATGACCTGGCTGAAGTCTCTGTCGGGGCTGGCGAGGCCTGTGAGCGCTGTGAGCGAAAATGTCAACGGCGAACTCGTCGCGAGCTGGACACAGGAGACTCGAGCCGACTCGGCTGCAGACTGCCACACGCACCGCCGCAGCTCCAGAGAGGTACCGACAGCTACGTACAGAGCTGTCAGAGAGTGTACGCTCAGCCTAGAGCTCCGCCCGCCTCGTGTTGGGCCAGTTGACGCTCGCTCTCTGTGCCTCCGCCTCGACGCGTCTGAACGACGGCCGACAGCTTCTCGACCTCGCGCGCCGCACAGCGCCGCTTGAGCGCCGACGAGCTCACGGGAGAGCATTACTAGCTCACAGCCAGGCGACAAGCACCCGCAGGCAGCGTCGAGGCCAGCAGTCCGGCCGCACTCACCGTCCACCGCGCCTCTGGATCGGTTCGCTCCCCACCTGAGACCGAACCATCCGCCGCTCTCGCCCGCCTTGGCTCCTTCCGCACGCAAGCACAGCGCATTCAACACCGATCGCAGCGCCCGCCATGCCACCCCGCATCCGAGATGCGTCCGATGCCGAGATGGAGATCGTCCCCGCCAAGTCGACCTCGACCTCGACGTCGCGAACCAACTCGCCCCGGAAACGCAAAGCCGCCACCAGCGCCGGGCCCATCGTCCTCTCCTCCTCGTCCTCCGAGGGCGAAGACAGCAAGCCCGCCAAGAAGAAGAAGCGGACAGCCAGCGAACAGCCCCGGCAGGACAAAACGACCAAGTCGGCCGGCGCGACCGCTGGCGGAGCAGGAGCCAAGGCCGCAAAGCCGGGCGGAACTGCCAAGAAGAAGAGCACCATAACGAAGAAGGGAGACTCGAGCAGCAGCGAGTACGACGACAACCAGAACGGAGCAGACGCGCCTTCCTCCGAGTCGGATGATGACGCCGCTCCGAGTCGCGGGGGCCGCAAGATGCAGGTCGACGATGACGAAGACGAGGACGAAGACGTGAAGCCCGCCAAGGCGAAGAAACCGGCTCCGAAGAAGGCGGCGGCGGCGAAACCGGCGGCGGCGAAAGCAAAGCCGGCCAAGAAGGAGGCGGACGAGGATGAGGAGAAGCCACAGGCGAAAAAATGGCCGTTCAAGCCTAAAGCAAGCACGGGTCCGGCGAACCCCGGTGCGTCCGCTCTTAGGCCCGTCCCCACTGCAGCATGGTCTGACTGTGGCTGTCCCGGACAGGCTCGAAGGAGATCCCGGAAGGCGATGAGGGCTGCTTGACGGGCCTGACGTTTGTCTTTACTGGCGAGCTTGAGAGTCTGAGTCGCGAAGCCGGCCAGGATCTCGTCAAGCGCTACGGCGGGTACGTCCCCCTCGCCCTCCTCGCCCCGCAGCCATTTACCCCCGCTCACCCTGACGTGCTTCCTCGCAGTCGCGTCACGACCGCTCCTTCGTCCAAGACCTCCTACGTCGTTCTCGGCTCGGACGCCGGCCCGAAGAAGCTCGAGCTGATCAAGAAGCACAAGCTCAAGACGCTCGACGAGGACGGGTTCCTCGGGTTGATCGGGAACCGCAAAGCCGACCCGAACGACCCCAAGGTGCTCGAGGCGAAGAAGAAGGAGGAGCAGAAGATGAAGGAGGCGGCCAAGGCGCTCACGCTCGCCAAGGATGCGCCGTAAGTCTGCTGGTGTTGATGCGTCCCGGGGATGTGCGTGACTGACGACGCTTGGAGTCGTCCTGCAGGGAACACGTCACGCAGCTTTGGACTACCAAGTACGCGCCTCAGCGCCTCGCCGACATCTGTGGCAACAAGAGCCACGTCGAGAAACTGAAAAAGTGGCTCGAGAGCTGGTGCGCGGGTCGCTTCCACTGAGCTCCTACAGAAGCACTGACCGCGCGCCCGATGTGTATCCACCTACACAGGCCCAAGTCGCTCGCGTCCAACTTCAAGAAGCCCGGACCGGACGGGCTGAACTCGTTCCGCTGCGTCCTGATCTCGGGCCCGCCCGGAATCGGCAAGACGACTGCCGCGCACCTCGTCGCCAACATGCTCGGGTTCGACGTCCTCGAGATGAACGCGTCCGATACCCGGAGTAAACGTCTGCTCGAGGAGGCGTTCAAGAGCAAGGTCACCGACACGACGCTGAGCGGGTTCTTCAAGACGGCCGTCGGCGCCGGCGCGGAGGGGAACAACGGGGAGCAGCACCCGGAGGGACTCGGCGTCAACAAGAAGTCGCTGATCATCATGGACGAGGTCGACGGCATGTCGGCCGGGGACCGCGGCGGCGTCGGCGCGCTCAACTCGTTCCTGCGCAAGACCAAGATCCCGATCATCGCGATCGCGAACGACAGCAAGAGCCAGAAGATGAAGCCCCTTCTGGGGACGTGCTTCCAGATGACGTTCAAGCGGCCTTCGGCGCAGGAAGTGCGGTCGAGGGTCATGTCGATCGCGTTCAAGGAAGGGCTCAAGCTCGAGCAGGGCGTCGTCGATCAGCTCGTCGCGGGGTCGCAGTCGGACATGCGCCAGATCATCAACATGCTCGCGACGTACAAGCTCGGCGCCAAGGCGATGAACTTTGACGCGAGCAAGAGACTGTAAGTTTGCCTCCGTCCCTTCATCACCTTCGCCTCCTTCCCCGGCCCGGCCTATGGCACTGACAACCATGGCCGACTCGAACAGGGCCAAGATGAACGAGAAGAACACGATCCAGACGCCCTGGACGCTGTACTCGAAGCTCTTCGGCCCGCAGGCGTTCTCGCCCGTGTCAGGCATGACCCTGAACGACAAGGTCGAGATCTACTTCCAGGACCACTCGATCATGCCCCTGTTCGTGCAGGAGAACTACCTCCGGGGGAGGTTCCAGCGCGCGGGAGGGGAGACGGGCCCGGCGTTGCAGCTTAAGAACTTGGAGCTCGCGAGCAGGGCGGCGGAGAGCATCTCGGACGGGGACCTCGTCGACTCGATGATCCACGGGTGAGTGGGGCTTATTTGGTCGTGCTCGAGTGTCACAGCGGCTGATCAGAGGTCGAGATGGGCTCGGTTGCGCATGCAGGAACCAGCAGCAGTGGTCGCTGATGCCGCTGCACGGCATGCTGTCGTGCGTGCGGCCCGCGTCGTTCTGCTACGGCTCGGGCGGCGGCTATCCCGCGTTCCCCAGGTACATTCGCCCACCTTGTCGTACCAACTTGTCGCGCGTTTGCTGACGCGGCTGGCTCCTCTCGCTCGCCTCTCCTTCGGCCCTCGACACGCACCCACAGCTGGCTCGGCAAGAACTCGACGCAGGGCAAGCTCGGTCGCGCGCTCGGCGAAGTGCAGATCCGCATGCGGCTGCGCGTCTCGGGCGACAAGCGCGAGATCCGCCAGTCCTACCTGCCGACCCTGTTCCCAAAGCTCGTCACGCCCCTGATCGAGAACGGCGTCGAGGGCGTGCAGGAGGTGATCGAGGTTATGGATCAGTATTACTTGAGCAAGGAGGAGTGGGAGGCGATCGTCGAGATGGGGATCGGGGAGGGGATGAATGGCGAGCAGGTGATGAAGCAAATTCCGGCGCAGACCAAGTCGGCCTTTACGCGGAAGTGAGTCCCGTTTCTCTTCAGTCTCGTGGCTGAGCTCCGCCGCATGCTGGTGGATGACCGAAGGCGATGACTGACGCGTGCTTCTCGTTGCGCAGGTACAACGCTGCCGACCACCCGATCGCGTACTACAAGCCCGATGCCGGTCGAGCACAGGCGAAGAAGATTGCGCCGCAGGCCGAGGCACCCGATCTCGAAGAAGCCTTTGTGCGTGCTTTCCCTTCTCGACCCCTTTCCCGTTCCCTCAACTGACCCCATCCCTCCACCTCCGGATATGCAGGTCGACGAAGACCTCGCCGAGGCGGACGTCATGGAGGACGAGGACGGCGCGGACGGCGAGAGCGAAGGGGACTTTTCGAAGGACAAGATGGTCAAAGCGAAGAAGCCCAAGGGGGCGAGCGGGGCAGCAGCTGCGAAGAAGAAGGCGGCGGGAGCGGGAGCGGGCGCGCCGAAGGGCAAGGCGGGGAAGAAGTGAGGGTGCCGGAGCATGAGGGTGCAGGCACTGAGGCAGCTTGAATACTTACTTGTCGTCTAGCTTTGTGGATTCTCGTCGCGAGAGAAGAGATGGGAAAAAGTTTCGGAGAGCGCTCGGAGCTTTTCTGCAGGCGAAGCACGGCGAGGGTATTCCTTTTGGTGCTCGATATGCAAGGAATAGCTGTTACAGGTCAAGAGTGGCGAAGCGAGCGTGGTTGTATGCGTCTCCTGCGGCCGGTCCGCCGTCGCACCCGAGTCGTCGCTGACGAAGGCGAGTCGGAGTTGGCCACACACACGCGCGCGCTGCCCCTGCCAGCGCATACGCACACGCTTCACAGCACAGCGCTCGACTGCTCAGGCCGACTGACTTCGCACGAGATCCTCTGCGCTGCTGGGTGACTTGCGACGACGTCCTCGCCCTTCGCCCTCGACCTCGACCTCTCGAAACTCTCCCTCGACGGCGTTCCGTGCCTCAATAAGCACCTGAGCAGGTCACAGGACCCGCAGAGAGACCGACGAGCATGGCGAGGCTCAAGCGACAGCCCAAGAAGGGCGGGTCGGCCCATCCGGGCATCGCCAAGTTCATCCAGCAGCTGCAGGACGTCGAGCAGCACGAGCTGCCCGCGCTCCTCGAGCCGCTCCTCCAGTCCGGCTGGCAGTGGCCGCGCACCGACATGCAGCACTGGATCCACCCCCTGAACCGCTTCGACGAGATCCTCGAAGGCGTCGTCCGTGACTACGACCTCGGCTCGATGGAACACGGCCAGACGAACGAGTTCACCCCGCGGACCAAGGAGCTCGTCTTGAGCGTTCTGGCGTTCCAGAAGCTCCTGCTCGAGAACTCGACGAACCGCAAAATCTTCAACGGATTCGATGTGAGTCCTCCCCCGTCTCCCGCGCGTCTCGTCCCGGCATCAGCGACTTTGACGACTGACTTCACATGTTTCACCCAGCGCATCAACGATCTTCTCCACACGACTGACATCACGGTCCTCCTCGCGACGCTCCGGCTCGCCCTGCGACCCGCCCAGCAGTACTCCAGCTACAACTCCTCCCTCTCTTCCATCGCCTTCTCCGAGAAGCGCCTGCTCAGCCTCGCCCAGCCATGGGGTACGCGCGAACACGGCATCGACATGGTCAAGACAGCCAAGGCGGAGACGCTCGAGGTACCGCTCGAGTTGCAGGAGCCCGAATGGCAGTTCTACCGCAAGGCCGCCAAGGCCGCCGACGGCCCTGCCGACCCCGCTGCCGCCGCCTCGTCGTCGACCGAGGACAAAGCGAGCCGGGGTGCTGAGATGGAGGTGGAGGAGCCGCCAGCGCAAGCGGCGCCCGCGAGTGCGGCCACTCCCGCGCCACCTCGGCGGACCGCGTCGTTTGCGCCGCACCTGCAGACGCCGAGTCGCGAGACTCCGTCGAGTCCGGCCTTTCCCGGCACGCCTGCGACTCCGGCACAGACGCCGTCGGCCGCAGCTGCGGACAAGCCACCTGAGGGTCTCACGACGGTGCACCTCCCGAACCTCCGTACCACGCCGAAGAGCACGGTCGACGTCCTCCTCGACGTGATCGAGAATCACCAGGTCCCCGAGCCTGATCGTCTCGATCTCCTCCAGCGCATCCGCATCGGCAAGGCGCTCTGCTCGAGCGACCCGACCGAGCGACAGCAGCTCCTCGTCGTCCGCCTGCTCGCGCTCTCGGTCTTTGCCCACGCACAGTCCGAGCAGGTCGCGCAGCTCAAGGTCTTTCTCTACGAGCCCGACATCATCTCGCAGATCGCCGAGCTCGTTCACCCCGAGATCGACGTGCCCGTCGAGATCAGGAGCGTCGCGTTGTACGCGCTCGAGGCCTTTGCGCGCTACAAGGGCAAGACCGCCGAGGTCGCCAGCACCCTGAACGCGAGCGTCAGTCACGGCGTTCTCCTGGAGATCGTCCGCAAGACGGCGGCGGATCTCGACTCGGATGAGCGTGAGTCGCGATCCTCTTTCCTGCTCACCGCAGAGCTCAGCGACTGACTGACCTTCCCCGACGCGCACAGCCGAATGTACCGCCGAGTTCGTCGACGCCCTCTTCAACGTGTTGACGTACATCAACATGCACCAGTCGATCGGCCAGATGGTCATCGGCGCGGGCATCGTCAGCGTTCTGCTCGACTTCGTCCGCATCTCGCAACGCGGTCAACTCCAGATGATTGCCGCGAACAAGGCGATCGTCATCCTCGACGGCTTCCTCTACGGCTACACGAACGCCTTTACGGGCTTCATCGCCGCCGATGGCCTGACCGCCTTCATCGAGCGCGTCAAGAGCGAGGTTGACGGCGCGATCGAGCAGTACCGCGAGGAGGCGGACAAACTCGAGATCTCGGTGACGGAGAACTCTACGGGTCTCCTGTCGTTCCCGCAGGGGACGCTTCTGAAGAGCATCCTGCGCGCCATCCACCGCCTGATGACAACCTCAGGCACGACGGAGGGACTCCGCAACCTCATCGACACGTCTCTCCTCTCGAGCGCCAAGAAGGTCATGGAGCACCGCTTCATCTTCGGCCCGCAAGTCTTCGCGCTGGTCACGAACGTCGCCGCGACGTTCGTCCACAACGAGCCGACGTCGTTGACCACGCTGCAAGAGGCCAAGGTCCCCGACGCCTTGTACGACTCGCTCGAGCGCGCCATTCCGGCTTCGAACGACGTCCTGCAGGCCGTCCCGAACGCGATCGGGGCTTTCTGCCTGAATCAGACCGGTCTCGACCACTTCCTCGCCCGCGATCTCATCTCCAAGTACTTTGCCATCTTCACCTCTCCGGCCCACTACGACCTGCTTCGCGACCGAGACTCGGCGGTCAACCTCGGATCCGCAATCGACGAGCTCGTTCGACACCACCCCACGCTCAAGTCCAAGGTGCTCGACACGATCTTCGACATCTTGCGCGAGTTCAAGCGCATGGGCGCGGCGTTTGTTCCGCCGGAGAACGAGCAAGGGTACGGGCTCTTGCCGGCCTCGTCGGCTCCGGGCGCGGCGGAGGCGACTCCAGCCGCCGCTTCGGAGGACGTGCCCATGCAGGAGGGCTCTGCCACGACTGGTGCGCCGGCCCCGGCGTCTCAGGAGGACGCGGAGCAAGCGGCCAAGGACAAGAAGAAGGCCGAGGAGGAGAAGGTCAAGGACAACGAGATCACCAACGCGATCGACACCTTTGGCCGAGTAAGCTGGTCTTGGGAGCCTGCCTCCGGTACCGATCGGACTGACTCGTCTCCCTTTTCCCACAGTTCCTCGAGGGACTCTTCCAGAACGCCGGGCACATGCAGGACTTTATCGACCACTCGGGCCAGCCCTTCGAGTTGCTGCTCGACTTGCTCGACCTGCCGTGCTCGCCGGCGATCATGCTCAAGAACGGCGGCTACAGCTCGATCGTCGCGATCTTCCGCATGTCGACCGAGGTCAAGGCACCCGAAGCCTTGGCGGCCATCCTCACGCGGACCGAAAAGTGGCTCGACGAGACGAGGTGGCTTTGGGACGCGCCGACGAGCGAGGCCGGCGACCGCAAGTCGACGCTCGCCGCCATGGCGCATCCGTCGTCGGACGAGTTCGACTTGCAGCAGAAGCGGTTCCGGGATCTGACGATCCTCCTGACCCACGTCTCGCTGCTTTCCGACGTCTTCACCAACCTCAGCTACGCCCACGGCAAGTCTGCCACCGCGATCCTCCAGGTCTTCACCGTCAAGGGTCCTCAAGGCGAGATCCTCGAGCGCATCGGACGCGTCTACCGCGCTTGCCTGTGGGAGAACGTCTCGATCCGGCCGACGAGCTTCTGGACCGGCGAGGCGTCGAAGGCGGCGACGGAGCAGCTCGCGAAGGACGCGCCGGAAGGTGCTGCGCCGACAGCGGCTGTCGCCGCCGCCCGGGAGCGACAGCAGGAGCAGGCGGCCGAAGCCGCGGCCCGCGAGGTCATCTCGACGCCCGCGACTCCGGACTCGCCGAACATCAAGCTCGTCCAGGACGTTGTGCAGGCTTTCACGCGCATGACGCTGCCACTCTACCAGACGGTCGTGAAGCTGCTCGTGCACCGCCGCACCACCGACGCTTCCCATCGCAAGGTCGCGCGAGAGGTCGCCCAGAAGATCGCGACGTTCATGCGAGACTCGCTCGCATGGCCGGACGCCAAGGATCTGCCGACGAACCTCGCCTACTCTGCTCAGAGCCTGCTCCTCGTGACGAAGCTCGTGATTGACGGTACGTTCATAGGGTTCTAGCGCCTCTTTTCTCTCGCTGATGATGCGCGCTCTTCGTTACACAGAGCGGCCGAGTAGCCTGCAGACGCTTCTCCTGCGGCACTTCGTCCTGATTGGCGGCCTCGACGCGTACATGAAGCTTTTCGAGAAGCTTCTGGCCGTCTCGGGCGAGTACTTCGCGTCCGCCGGCAACGACGCGAGCGCCGCTTCGCCCGTCATCATCCCGGTCTTCGGCGCGCTCAAGACTGCGCTCGACTTCCTGGGTCGCATCACCGCTCAGAAGACGATCTTCGAGGCGACGCAGACGGGTTTGTTGATCGGCCGCGAGACGGACCCGGCGAGCCCGGATTTCCTCGACGCGCCGGCCTTCCTCGTCTGCATCCGTCATGACAGCTTGCCGGCGCTCCGATCGGCGTGGGAACAGCCTTGGCTGCGCAAGTGCCCGCAGAACGTCATCCGCAGCCTTGTCTCGACTCTCATCAATGTCCTCAAGGCCGAAGGCGAGGCGCCGTCCGAGGCGCCACCCCGGCCGGAATCGTCTTCCCGCATTCTCGGCCTTGGCGGCGACGAGGCCATGGCGGGCACCGGCAGTCTCCTGAACGCGTTGGGTGCTGTCTTCGGTGGCGCTGGCGCAGGAGGCGGCGGCGGCATCCTCGGCGGAGCTCCGATCGGCGGTGCTGAGGCTCGAGGGCCTCAGGCTCCCGCCCCTCCACCAGACGAACAGCGCATCTCGCAGCTCGTCGATATGGGCTTCCCGCGAGGCGCCGCCGAACGAGCGCTCCGACGCTGCCGAAACAGCGTCCCCCTCGCGACCGACTACTTGCTCCAGCATCCGGACGTTGTCGGTGCTGCCCGAGAGGAGGAAATGCGGGCATTGCTCGAACCCGAGGCGAATCCGAACGTCAACGCCGAGGCAGGTCCTAGCGGCGAGCAGGACGCGGCTGCACCCGCTCCGGCCGAAGGAGGCACTGTCGCCGGCCCGTCGGACGCCAACGAGGGTGGTGCGGCCTCGGTTGCCGCACAGGACGCACCCGATCCTGCAGAGGCAACACCCTCTACTGATGTCGCGATGGCCGACGCATCAGCCAACGAAGCGTCCCAGCCTGCCGCGCCCGAGCCGTCGCCGCCCCTCGCTCAGGAACCGCAGGGCCCCTCGGCCGACGAGATGCGCGCAGCTCTCAAGGAGTGGCGGCAGGAACTTGCTCCTCACTTCTTCTCTCGCACTCTCGAGCTGGCGGAGGACTACAGCGACCTCGTCTTCGATGTCAAGGGTGTCTTCGGCCAGATCAACGTCACGGACGACGATCGGTACGCATCGAAGACGTTCAAGGCGCTTCTCGACGACCTTCGATCCTGGGCATCCGCTGCTGGCGACGAGAAGAGCGCGGCATCGGGCACTCGGTTGCGACTGGTCGCACTTCTCGCGACCGACGCCGCGTTCCGCGAGACCGTCGAACCGATGCGGGAGGAAGTCATGGCGGTCGCCATGGCGTTCCGGTCGAAGTACGCTGCATCCCCGCCGGCGAAGGACGCGCGGCCGATCTGGCTCGCGCCTTTCATGCTCGTCGCCGATGCCATGCTTTCTATCAGCACAGTCCCGGTGAAAACCTCGATCAAGCTCGAGTCGGAGGACGCCTCGCCTACGAGCGCATTCGAGCTCGGGCCCGCCTGGGCTCAAGAGCGCAAGGATCTATTCGACACTGCGCTGGACGTCCTCGACAAGGGTGTCTCGACCCGCGAGGTCTTCATCTCTACCCTCCGGCTCCTCCTCTGCTTGACCCGCGACGCTGAGTGCGCCAGCCGCTTCGTCGAGCGTGACGGCTTGCGCATGCTCCTTTCGACGTTCGCCGTCGAGGCGCCGGAGACAAAGAATTGCCAGTCATACGCGACGATGATCATGCGCCATCTTGTCGAAGAGAAGGCGCTCCTCAAGCTGATCATGGAGCGCGAGATCGAAGCTTTCTTCCTCAGTGGGCGATCCAAGGTGAGAGATTCTGCTCGAAAAGACCTCCCAAGAGATCTCATGGCTGAATTGCACGCCTCCCCAGGTCGCCGACGCGACCGGATTCGCGCGCGGGGTGGGTGCGATCGCCAACCGTGACCCCGAGACTTTCTTGGAAGCCGCCAAGTCGACGGTCAAGCTGGTGCAGGCCGACGCGCCCGCGCACTATCATATCACCTTGCAGCGCGACGCGGCCGCCCACGGCAAAGATGTCGAGAGCGAACCGATCAAGTCGCCCCTCGGGCAAGAAGGAGCGGACTCGACCGACGTCGGCATGGCCGACACGCCGGCCGCCCCGCGTCTTGGTGCAAAAGCCGGGCTGACGCCTGCACCGTCGGCCACCGAGACAGTGGTCCATTATCTCATGCAGCAGACCCTGGATCTCGTCAAGCCCGCGTTGGCGCCTATCCCTCCTACTGCAGAGAGTGAGGCGACTGCTACTGTCGCGGCGCCGCAACCGGGCGCCGCGGGAGGACTCGCCGCCGACCAAGCCGCGAAGAAGGACGCCAAGGACGCCCACGTCCCGCCAGACGTGCCTCTCGGCGACTTCTACCAATCCGCCTTCTCCCTCGCGAGTCTCGCGGAGCTGGTCGCCTCCTACAACTCGTGCAAATCGAGTTTCTTCACCTTCTCGACGAAGAAGGGTGCTAGCAAGGAGACGGTCGCCGCCCGCTCTCGGTCGTCCTTCCTCTTCTTCCTCCTCAACGACCTCGTCCCAACCGCGACCCTGACCCCGACGTCCGACTTCGACTCGAAGCGAGTCGCGTCCATGTGGGGCTGGGCTTCACTCGTCATCGTCGGTCTTTGTTACGATGCGACCTCCGCCTCCGTCGGCCACGCGAGCGACAAGGACCTTGCGCACGACATCAACTTTGTTCGCAAGGCGGTCCTCGACGCCGTCGCGCGCGCCTTCCGCGATGCCATGGCTTCGAACGAGCCGACTGAGACTCGGTATGCTCGCCTGGCGAGCCTCTCCGACCTCTGCCACCGGCTCCTGACCGCTCGGCCGTTTCCGAATGTCGGGCGCCCGCACACGGAGACTTCGATGCTTCTGGCCAAGCTCATGCTTGAGAAGAACTTCGCCGTCATCTTGACGAATGCGCTCGCCGAGGTCGACCTGAACTTCCCGCATGTCAACAACCTCATCAACGCCATCCTCCGGCCCCTCGAGAACCTGACCAAGATTGCGACCAAGCTCGGTCGAGCAAAGAGCTCGCAGGGCGCGGCTGCTGCTGACAAGAAGCGCGAGGCCCTGCACGAATACTCGAGCGAGGACTCGTCGATGCTGAGCGGCGACGAGAGTGATGACGGCGACGAGTCGGCATCCGACGAGGAAGCGCAGGACCAGGCCGCGGCCGACCTGTACCGTCACTCTGCGCTCGGCATGTACGAAGGCGAACTCGAGCAGGGTCACGGCGAGGAGTACATGAGCGGTGAAGGGGAAGAGTTTGACGACGACGACGAGATGATGGAGGAGATGGACGATTTCGATGGCAGCGATGTCAGCGATGCGTCCGATGATGATGACGACGACGTGAGCATAGCGCATGGCTCTTCATTGCTGAATTCGGTCCGCTCACTGATTCTATTCGTCATCGCAGGACGGCGAGGAGCAGCGGGTCTTCTCCGATGCGAATATGGAGGAGCTCGCTGACGAAGACGAGGCGGACCTCGATACGGACGAGGAAGGTTCCGCCATCAACGCCAGCGACGTCGAGGAGGAGATCGTCATTGAAGGCGACGAGGAGGACGGCGAGGACGGCGATGAGCTGGAGGCGCTTGAAGGAGAATTCGACGATGGCGAGGGTGATTGGATCGACGCGGAAGACGACGAAGGCGGCATGCCCGGCGGCGAGATCGCAAACGGCGACCAGCTTCTCTTCGACGACGGCGGTCCGATTCGCGAGGGCGACGAGGAGGACGACATCGACGATGGAGGCGACAGCGAAGGCGGCTTCACCGACGAGGAAGAAATGTTGACGGGAGAGCTCGAGTTCGATCCGGAGATGACGGAACAGCTGCGTGCCCAGTCGACTGCGCAAGCTTACGGCTGGGACCCTGTCACCGGCGGCGATGGCAGCGGGAACCGCCGAGGCCGCGGCTCTGCTGAGGACATGCTGCTCTCGGACGCCATGTTTGACCGTCCTCAAGTACCTCCTCGTACGGCGCCGGACCACCCACTCTTGACGGAAGCCGCTGCCGCCGAGAACCGCGCCGAAGCGCCTACCCGCCGGCAGCGCGGGAACAACGCGACTTCTCGCGAATCGGCAACCTACCAAGAATGGGTTCGCTCCGTCGAAACGATGCTCGGTCCAGGCGGTGTCAACACCCTGCACGAAGTCCTCGGCTCTCAAGGTCTCGGCCATCTCTCTGGTCCCGATCAGCTTCGCATCCAGCTCGCCCCGGGTCCGAACGGCGGCATGGCGGTGGTGATCGATCCGTCGCCTGGCTTGCGGGGCGGAGCGCACCCCGCTCATGCCAGCCATCATGAGCACCGGTCGTCTGCCGCCGCGCCGTCTGCTCCACAGAGCGCGCGTTCGATCGCAAGGCAACTGTCTGACCGCATCAACGCCGCATCCGCCTTTCTGCCGATGCAGACCAGCCAACGCTGGCACGAGGAACGTGAAATCCTTCAGGGTACGCCCCATTTCCCATCCGGTCGCTCTCGCGATTCAGATCCATTGACTCACTTGCCTTCATGCCTTACGCAGGCTGTTACCTCGTCTCCGAGCGGAACGCTCGGTTGACGAACCACATCGTCAATGTGCTGCACCCTGTCGCTCGAGCCGAAGCGAAGGCAGAGAAGCTCAAGACCGAGGAAAAACGGAAGAAGGAAGAGGCGGCGAAGGCCGAAGCCGCGAAAAAGAAGCGCGAGGAAGACGAGGAGAAGGTGAAGAAGGAAGCTGAAGAGGCCGAAACGAAGCGAAGGGAGGAGGAAGAGCGAGCGACGGCAGCCGCTGCGGCTGAGGCGAACGCCTCGATGCAGGTCGAGTCGAACGACTCCAGCACAGATGATGTGACCGAGGTCATGAACCTCGCTCGCTCGCTCGCCGCCGGCCTTGCGGTTCCGGCGTCGTCGGAGGCGGTCTCGGCCTCACCTTCTCGGCAGCCCACGCCTGCGAATCCGTTCACGTCGGCGTCCTCTTCGGCAACTCCACAAGCAGCGCCCGGCCCTGCAGCCGAGCCTGCAACAGCGACAGCGGCAACGCCAGAGGCGGGCAGCTCGAGTGGCGCTGGCGCGCCTGAAGGAGCCGCTCGCGAGCGCGTCACTGTCCTCATCCACGGCGACGAGGTCGACATTACCGATACCGGTATCGACCGCGAGTTCCTGGAGGCGCTGCCGGATGACATGCGCGACGAGGTCATCAGTCAGCACTTCCGGGAGAACCGCATCCGCTCGACCGGTCCCCCGCCGGCCGTTCCTTCCTCCATCTCCGCCGAATTCTTGAATGCACTCCCTCCAGCATTGCGTGCTGAGGTCATGCGCAACGAGGCTGAGGACGCCCGGCGACAGCAGGCGCCTGGCGCCGCCCCTGTCGGCCCCGAGGCTGGAGACGGAGAAGCAGAGCCCGAGGCCGCCGAGCCAGCCCCGGGCGATTTCCTCGCTACCCTCGACCCGCAGCTCCGCTCGGCAGTCTTCCCCGAGGGAGACGCCGGCGGTCTTTTCAGCGGCCTGCTCGGCGCAGGTCGCGCCGGAGGCGGCATTGGCGGGCGGCCACTCGCTCGACGGACTGGCGCTCCCATCGGATCCCCTGATGGACGTTCCGACCGGCACGCGATGGATGGGCTGGGGCGACTATTCGGGGACGGAGCGCCTCACGCGGGCGCGACCCCGAAGAAATCGTCCGGTCAGCGCGAGGTGATCCAGCTTCTCGACAAAGCAGGACTCGCAACCCTCGTCCGCCTCCTCTTCTTCCCGCATCCCCTCAAGCGGGGCCTGCTCCAGAAGGTTCTAGTGAACCTCTGCGAGAATACCCGCACGCGGGTCGAGCTCGTCAACCTCCTGCTCACGATATTGCAAGACGGTACTCGCGACGTCTCCGCCGTCGACAAGAGCTTCTCCCAGATGTCGCTGCGCGCCAGTCGGGCTCTCGCGCCCAAGGACACGCCCAAGCGCAAGGTTCCCGACACTCCCGGCAGTGCTCTTCCGCACCTGCCCGGCGAGTCCGTCCCCAACCTCATCGCGCAGCGTTGCCTGGACGCTCTCGTCTTCCTCGTCGCCGCGAACGATCAGACGCCGCTATACTTCCTCACCGAACAGGAACTGCCGATGTCTCGGCGAGCAGCGAAGAAGGGCAAGGGCAAAGAAAAGGTATGCGCATGATGTTCCGGAACCCTGCACTGTCGCGCGGCTCGCTGACACTCTCTGAGTCCGACAGGCTGCGCCAATCACGGCATACCCGATCGTCGTGCTTCTCGGCCTTCTCGAGCGACCAGGCCTCCTGAAGACGCCGGCAATGATGGAGGCAGTAATGTCTCTCCTCGCCAGCATCTCGCGCTCGCTACAAGCCTTGCAGAAGAAGACCGGCACCGAGTCGTCATCGGCGCCGGCACCGAGCTCTGAACCGTCACAGGCTGCATCTCGCAACGAGGCCGCCACTTCGACCGGAGCGGAAACCAGCACGATCGCGACGGCAACCGGACCTGGTACCACGCCTGCCGACGCCGAGAAGGGGAAGGCGAAGGAGGAGTCTTCTGCATCAGAAGCCAAGGAAGAGGCGGATCTCGCCAAGAATCCGCCTGCGTTGCCGGCAGCCAGCTTGCGCCTCGTCGTCAACGTGCTCGACGCCGGCGAATGCTCGAGCCGGACTTTCTCATCTACCTTGTCGCTGATCCAGAACCTCTCGCACCTCGCCGGCGCGAGGGACATCATCCTGGACGAGCTCAAGTCCCGCGCGGAGAAGATCTCGGCCGACATCGTCCCGCATCTCGCCAACCTCCTCAACACGGTCAATCGCGACGAGCCCGTCGGTGGCGCTGTCCTCGGCAATTTCACGCCCGCTTCTTCGAGCCAAGCGAAGCTGCTCAGGATCTTGAAGACCATCGACTTCTTCGGCACTCCGCCGAAGCGGCCGACGGCTGCCACGACCGGCAAGCCGGCCTCCCAGTCGCTGTCGCCAGAGGAAGAGCAGATCAAGAAGATCTACAACTCTCTCTCTACCTCGGAGCTGTGGAACCGACTGGGCGACGCGCTCGGCGGCATCGAGGCCAAGCCCGACCTCCTGTACCTGTCGACCGTCCTTCTCCCGCTGATCGAGTCGCTTCTCGTCGTGAACAAGTTCACCGACGCTTCCTCGACCGAGTTCATCGATTTTACGACGGCTCACAGCAAGATCCTGAATACGATGGTCCGCAACAATCCGTCGCTGATGAGCGGGTCGTTCGCTGTCCTGGTCCGGAACTCGTCGATGCTCGACTTTGAGAACAAGCGTTCCTTCTTCTTCTCTGTGCGTACTTTCTATGCTCTGGCCCGTACCTGACGCCAGAAGCTCATCGTGGTCGTCCACGCCTGCAGCGGCTCCACGACCGGGCCCAGCGCTCTCGACCGCATTACCCGACGATCAACCTCAATGTCCGCCGCGCGCGTGTCTTTGAGGATTCGTACCACGTATTCCAGCGTCGCAGCGGCGAGGAGATCAAGTACGGCAAACTGAACGTCAAGTTCTATGACGAGGAAGGTGTCGACGCAGGCGGAGTCACCAGGTACGTTCTTGGCTGTCCTTCGATCAGTCCCCCTTGCAGTGGGCCGCGACTGACTCCTGCACCGGCTTGACCTGTCTCAGGGAGTGGTTCGGCGTCCTCGCCAGGCAGATGTTCAACCCCGGCTATGCCCTCTTCCAGCCTCAGGCTGCCGACTCGCTGACGTATCAGCCGAACAAGGTGAGCTTTCCCTGTTTACTTCCTCCCTCCATACGCCGGCTGTACTGACCGCAAGCTGGTCCTTCCGCGAAGTCGTCCGCCATCAACGAGTACCACCTCGAGTACTTCCGGTTCGTCGGCCGCATCATCGGCAAGGCCATCTACGACCAGCGCCTGCTCGAGGCCTACTTCTCGCGCTGTGAGTCTCTTTCGGTCGTCGCCCTTTGTCCTCGCAAGGCTCTGACCTTGTGTTCGCTCTGCTCCAGCTGTGTACAAGCACATCTTGGGCAAGCCGGTCGACCACCGCGACCTCGAGTCGATCGACCCGGAGTACTACAAGTCGCTGGTCTGGATGCTCGACAACGACATTGACGGCATCATCGACTTGACGTTCTCGGCCGAGCGTGACGAGTTCGGTGTCACCGAGACGATCGACTTGATCCCGAACGGTCGCAACATCGCTGTCACGAACGAGAACAAGCACGAATACGTTCGCCGGATCGCCGAGCAGCGCTTGTCGATCGAGATCAAGGACCAGATGGCGGTGAGTGGTCTTCAGGCGTCTAAGCGCCACCCGCCCGATCGATCACTGATATTGAGCCATCGCTTTCAGGCTCTTCTGCGCGGCTTGTACGAAGTCGTCCCGAAGGACCTCTTGCAGATCTTCTCTGAGCGAGAGCTCGAGCTCCTGATCAGCGGTCTGCCGGAAGTCGAGGTCGAGGACTGGCAAGCCAACACGGGTGCGTTGCCGAGCTTCTTCGCAACTGGAACCGGCGACCATGATTGTTGACCTCGACCACGGCATCTCGCAGATCTGGTCAACTACACCCACTCTGATCCGGTGGTCCGGTACTTCTGGCGCGCCGTCCGGTCGTTCAGCCACCAGGAGCGTGTGGCGTTGCTGCAGTTCGTCACGGGCAGCTCGCGCGTTCCGCTCGACGGCTTCAAGGGTCTGCAGGGCATGCAGTACGTTTCTGAACGGGCTGATCCTTGAGTGTGTATTGGGAGCAAGACGCTGACGGATGTGGCCGACACTTGCAGCGGCACGACTCGGTTCAACATCCACAAGGGTTCTGGCACCGATGGACTGCCGACCGCGCACACCTGCTGTGCGTCCTTCTGCTCTTCTATCGCTCGATCATACCCGAAACTGACGGCTTCATGGTCGTTCACAGTCAACCAGCTCGACCTGCCGATGTACGATTCGTACGAGAAACTTCGCAAGCAGCTCCTGACGGCCATCACCGAGGTGCGTTCCCGCTCCTCGACCGCTCCTCTCCAGGCATCCGAAACTGACTCGAGGCGGTTCTATGTCCACAGGGAGCGACCGGGTTCGCATTCGCATGAGCTTGAGACTAATAGATTCAGCATTCCGCGATTCCCCGCTCCCTCTCGAAGGGCCCTTCTCAAGTTGTTCCATAGTGGCTCGCCGCCTTGTACTCTCCCTCTGCAAATATTCATCTCCCACCCATCTCGTCTTCAGGTTCTGGGAATACTAGAATCGGAGACTGCCCTCGATATCGGCGAGTTGGCGACAGCATCGGCTCGCTTCTGATCCGGCTCGCGCTTTCCTGCTCTTTCTCCGCTGCAGGTCATGACCTCGCCGCCTCACAAGCTGTCAAAGCTCAGCCATTCACCCTCTGCCATGGCTGCCGCTGCGCGTGGCGCCGATGCGGCGTACGCAGGAGCTGCGCCTCCACCCCCATCGTCGGCTTCGAAGCGACTCGGATTGACGAGCGGCGTCGACAAATCCAAAGTCAAGAAGCTTACGCTCAAGCCCAGAGGTATGTCGATGCTTCAAGCTGTGGACCCGTCTGCTTGCTGACTCCGTCGCGGTTTGCGGACACAGCGCGCGAGTCTCCCGCAGCCGACCCCACCACGCTCACGAACGGCGCCGTCTTGACGCTCACACGCGCCGTACGCGCAATCCAGTCGCGCCCACCACAGCCGACGCCCGATTCTTTGCAGTCCCTCTTCTCCCAGTGCGAGCTCGCCGTCGCGTCCGGCCCGCAGACATGCCAGCTCCTGTACGACCGGATCCGCATGGAGATCGAGCGACAGACGGGCGAGATCCGGCGCGCATTGGCTGGCACTCGGGGAGAAAGTCTATCGGAGGGGCAGGAGGAGCAGTGGATGGGAGCATTCGAGCGAGAGGGGAAGCAGTTCCTCGACCAGATGCTCCTCGTTCGGAGCATCTTTCTCCACCTCGACCGGTCCTACGTCTTGGCCGCTCCGGACCTGTTCTCAATTTGGTGAGTCGTGTATCCTGGTCTCTACCGGACCGACCTGAGTCTGATCCGCAAGTGGCGCAGGGACCTCGGGCTTGATGTCTTCCGGCACGGCGTGCTTGGAGACGACCAGGTTTCGGACCGAGTCACGGCGAGCATCGTGCGGCTCGTCGAGCGGGAACGGTTTGTTCTCCTGCTCTGATTGTATGACCTCCGCCGAATATGCATGCTCACCTAGTCGTCCGCCGGCCCATGCAGGAATGGCGACCTCGTGCCGCGCCCGCTCCTGCGGTCTTTCCTGCTCCTCCTTCGGACCTTTTCCTCGCAGGTTCACTCGTCTCTCTTCGTCGAACCTTTCCTCGCGAACACACGCGCGTACTACCAGGCCGAGGGAGAATCTCTCTCTGTTTCGCTCGACCCGTCCGCGTACCTCAAAGGGGTTGCCCGGAGGC
Source organism: Rhodotorula sphaerocarpa (assembly GCA_024713535.1). NCBI lineage: Eukaryota > Fungi > Basidiomycota > Microbotryomycetes > Sporidiobolales > Sporidiobolaceae > Rhodotorula > Rhodotorula sphaerocarpa. Next base: position 869,283 of record JANIBP010000006.1, on the reverse strand, counting down.
TCCAAGACGAGGGCGAGCGGTGCGACTCGGTCGTCGGGGTCGAGCTCAAGGGTCGAGTGCTGCGCATCCTCGAGGATGCGCTGATTCGGCAGCACGTCGAGACGATCGCCGAGCGCGGTATGTCTCCGCTTTTCCGTTTACGGGGCCAGAGCGACGGATCAGTTGAGCTTACCTTTTGCTCTCCTGTGTGGCGGCGCAGACACGAGCGAGATGTGCAAACGAGACCAGGGCACGGAGCTCGTCGCACTTTACGTCCTCCTCGGTCGGATCAGCAGAACCGAAACGCTCCGCAAGGCATTCCTCGAGCACATCAAAGTATGCTCTTTTGTGTTGCGACCACCTGCTCGGATTTTATGCTGAGCAGGCACCCACGACAGGCCACGGGGCTCGCGATCGTGCAAGACTCGTCGCAAGACGCGCACATGGTCGACAACCTCATCGAACTGCGACATCGGGCGATCGAATTCGTCGACGCTTGCTTCTCGAAAGACATGGAGTTCCACGGCGCGATCAACTCGGCGTACGAGTTCTTCATCAACAAGCGGGAGAACAAGCCGGCAGAAATGATGGGCACGTCTTTCGCTTCGAAGAAGCTTGAGATCGGGCACTCATCTCACCCGTACTTTCGTCCGCAGCCAAGTACCTCGATGCCAAGTTGCGGAGCGGAGGAAGCCGTGGTATGGACGACGCCGAGCTCGAGAAGATCCTGAACGACGTCTTGTACCTCTTCAGGTTCACGCAAGGTGCGGCTTCGATCCTCGCATTTGGCGCTTGACACTGACGGCCTGTATCTACTCGACAGGCAAGGACATCTTTGAGGCGTTTTACAAGCGCGACTTGGCAAAGCGTCTCCTGCTCAACAAGTCTGCTTCGTTCGACGCCGAGCGCAGCATGCTCCTCAAGCTCAAAGACGGTGCGTCGATCCCACCCAGCTCGAATCATGCTGTCGTCGCCCCGGTCAGGTTTTTGTGTTGCTGACCTCTACTACCCGCTCCGCCTGCAGAATGTGGCGCCGGGTTCACCCAGAAGCTCGAGATCATGTTCAAGGACATGGAGCTCTCGGCAGACATCATGCACGCCTACTCGGCGACCGCGTCCGGCTCAAAGAACCGTGACGGCGAGTCGTCCTTCGACCTGTCCGTTTCGGTCCTGTCGCAGGGCAACTGGCCTTCGTACCCGCCCTTCCCGATCGTGCTCCCGGCGGCGCTCACCTCGTCCCTCGAGCGATTCAAAGCGTTCTACGTCTCGAAGCACAGCGGTCGGACGCTCAGCTGGGCGCACGGGCTCGATACGTGCTCGCTTCGAGCGCACTTCCCGAGCAAGGGGAAGGGCGGCGGGAGGAAGGAGCTGCTCGTCAGTCTCGCGCAGGCGGTCGTCCTGCTGCTGTTCAACGACGTCGGAGATGGCAAGCTGAGTGTCGAAGAGATCGGCGAAGCGACCAAGCTCGGTCAGTCCTTGCGGTTTGGGTGGGATGTTGCGGGAATCCCAGCCGCTGATATCTCCGCCGTGACTGATTGCGACAAACAGAGAAGAAAGAGCTCGCACGCACGCTGCAGTCGCTCGCGTGCGGCAAGGTGCGAGTCCTGACGAAGCACCCGAAGGGCAAGGAGATCAACCCGGGCGACCAGTTCTCGTTCAACTCGGTGCGTTCCAGCCGCTGCAGTGCACTGTAGAGCGTCTACTGACGTCACGCCGGGGTCCGCGTAACAGGATTTCCGGGACGATCACGTCCGCATCAAGATCAACCAGATCCAGCAGAAAGAGACGGTACGGGTGGCGGGGCTGGCTCTGCTCTCGGGGATGGTGCTGACGCGTTCGGCCATGGCTTATTAGGTCGAGGAGAACAAGTCGACGACGGAGCGCGTCTTTACGGACCGGTCTTCGCACCTGCAGCTCGCCATCGTCCGGTGCGTTCTCGAATCCGGCTTGTGCCTGGCGCGCGGATCAGAACCAGCGCTGATGTCTTCCGCCATCATCTTGGGGACCATGTAGGATCATGAAGGCGCGCAAGACGCTCAAGCACCAAGAGCTGTGCGTCCTCGTTACTCACGCTCCTCCGTTCCCTTGAGTCGCCGCTGACCCTGCGCCTGTGGCTGCCTCGACAGTGTCATGGAGGTCGTCTCGCAGATTGGGCAGCGCTTCAAGGTCGAGCCTGCCGAGATCAAAAAGGTGCGTTCTGCGAGAGACAGCCCGAGGACGCTTTCGGTTGCTGACCGCCCTCGACGCCGCTCGGCAGTCCATCTCGAGCTTGATCGACCGCGAGTACATGCGCCGGTCGGACGACGCGCCGAACGTGTACGAGTACCTCGCCTGAGAGGCCGCCCGCCGTCCTAGCGCTGCCCCCTCGTTTCCTTTTCGCTTTGCGTCCCCGTATCGGTGTTGGTGTAACTTTTTCTTGCCTCCCGTCCTTGTGTAGCCTCTTTTTTGCCCTGCATTTCTGCGTCTGTTGCGCATGCTCGTGATGCGCTGACAGAGAGCTCAGCGCTGCGTGCGAGGTGAGGGTGCGGTGATGGTGGCCTGGGGGAGGTGAGAGGAGGAAATGTGCTGCTGCGGAATCCGCAGTTTGCACAAGCAGATCGGCAGTGGCCTCCGGCGCCTCCCCTCAGGAAGCTGCCACGTGGCGGCTGGGTTGTCCGAGAAAAGCGCGGGGGAAAGTGCGGACGGCCTCGGCGCATTTGCATGATTTTGCACCGCTCGCGCCCGTTTACAGCCTCGCAGAGCCTCTACGAGCACACAAGCTACACCCAGACGCCTGCAATGCCCCGCCCTGCTGTTCCGGCGGGCCGCATACGCCGCGCTGCGGCTGCGACGACGACTTCCGGCAGAGAGCGCTCGGGTCGGACCCTCGAGCCGTCATCGGCGACTGCAGCACCCCCCAGGCGCCGCAAGGGCACGCCCAGCAAAGCCCCGAGCCGTACAGAACCCTCGAGCGTCCCCGTGCGCACGCCCGGCCTTGTCAAGGTGCTCTTGCGCGCGCGCCAGCTCGACCTCGACAACTTGCGGAGCGCGGCCCCGACGCGCCACGACGACGACGGCGATGCAGGCGGCTCGCCGAGCAAGAAGCGCAAGCGGACAGTCGCACGGGATGCTCTCCCACCGGCCATCGAAGGCTACGGCCGCGGGAAGCGCGCGTCGTCCTCCGGCGCTGCTGCTGCCGCTGCGATCGCCCCCGACACCGAGCACCGCGCAGTTGGCGCAGACCGCCGCCGCTCGCCCGCGCCGCAGAACGCATTGCTCGGCCACGGCACAAAGAGGGCGCGCTCACCCGTCGCCACCCACGCCGCTGCTGGCTCCCGCCGCGCCATGTCGACCTCGCCGCGCATGACGGCAGCCGGAGCCGGAGCCGGCGCATACAGTCAACACGGACACGCCCACCCGCTGCAGCACTCTCCGCTGCACGCTTCGCCCCTGTCGCCCCCCAATCATCACCGCATGCATCGCTCTCGTTCGACTGGTCCAGCGGCGACGACGTACGGTATGGCTACGCCGACGGACCCGGGCCTCCCCTCCGCCGTCCACACGAGTGGACCCGTACTTGCCGGCCCGGCCGCACCCGCGCACAGTCACTTTGGCAACGCCTACGCCATGGGAATAGCCGCCGTGAACGCCCCGTCTCCGCTCGCCCGGAGCTTCTCCGCCAATGGGACCGTCGCCGATGCCATGGCCGCCGCGGCGACTGCCGCGGCCAACAGCAGTACCTCACCGAGCGCGGATCCCGTCCGTGCGCGCACGCCGAGCAATACAACCCACAATGGAGGGGCGTATCGTGTCGCCGAGTTGTCCGGCGCTCCGATACAGTGCGTTTCCGCCCTACGAGACCTCTGGACGCGCCATCGCAGCTAACTCCTTCTTGATGGTCCGCTTTATCATGTCCAGCAGCACCCTCCATGCCGTCGCCGCATGATGATCCCGATAGACCCGCTGACCCGCACTCTTATATTCGCATCCTCATGTCTTTGCTACCTCCCTCGTGTTGCTAATCCTTGTCCCCTTCCCTTCCTTCTTGTCGTCGTCGTAATTCTCCACGCCTCTTGTCCTTCCCTCTCTCGCATGACATGCTCGCTTATCTCGGGATATAAAGGAGAGATGTCGATGGGCGAGACTCGACGTATTGCTACAACCTAGGGTCCCTACTCTTGACTCGCTCGCCCCCACCCTGCACCCCGCGCCCTCGACTCGACTCGGACCCCAGGCCTCACGCGAGCTGGACCGCAGGGCCGTTCTGCGCCGGCGCCGGTCCCGGGTTCTGCACCGGCTGCGCGCGCGCCGGCGCCGAGCCCATCTGTCCCGCAAGGGCCTGGATCTCCTGCGGCTGGACCTGACTCGTGTCCTGCTTCGCACGGTGAAGGACCGCGGCCGCCTCTCCGACGAGCCGGTTCACCTTCAAGCGTTCGTCCGCGACCTGCTGTTTCTGGACTTCGAGCGCCCTCCGTTCCGCATCGACGAGGGCCTCGAGCTCGTCGAAATGTTTCATCTTGAGTTCGAGTTTGCGGACTTGGGCTTCGACGACGGCGGTGACGAGCGAGTGCAGAGAGGCGTCTTCCTCGAGCGCGAGGGCGTGCGCTTTCGCGGCGGCGGAGCCGAGCGCCGTCAGCGCTGCTTTCCGCACGTTTGAACGCGCCGACGTCGAGGAGGCGTCGGTCAGTGCATCGCTGCCATTCGCGTTCGCATGCACGTCCGGTTTGGCGTCGTCCGAGCCTTGCTGCTGCTGCTGCTGCTGCTGCGCCTCGCCGGATTCGACCTTGTCCTGCGCCGCATCGACCTGCATGTCGTCGCCGCCCTTCGCCTCCGCACCTGCAGCCGTCTCAGGCTGCTTCGCTTCCCGCTTCAAGCCCTTCTCGAGCTCGTCGATCGCTTCGCCCGCCGCGCGCGCCGCGACGTCCTTGTCGACCGCGCCGGCCAAGAACGCCACGACGCTCAGGACCGGGTTCTCCGTCTTGCCGAACGGGACCTTGCCGAGTCCGTACGGCCCGCCGGCGGGAACGCCCGCTCCCCCATCGGCCTCGGCGAGGAAGCGGTCCTCGATGGGGAGTTTGAGGAACTTGGCGATGCAGTCCGATTTCGAGCGGGTCGAGACGTGCTCGGCGACGCGGTCCCAGTCGTTTTCGGGAAACATCTCGAGGCCTTCGAGCAGGAGGAGGATCTCTTGCTCGGACCACGGTCGGGAGGCGCCGTCCCCTGCTCCGTTGCCGCCGTCGTGGCCGAACGGGTCCGCGTCGAGCCGGACAAAGTCCCCGGCGTGGAGCGTCGACGGGAAGCGTCCCTCGGCGTAACACGCGCCACAGATCGACATCGACTCGCCCGGAGCGGATTTCTGCTTCGCGGCCGGGGACAGCGCCGTGTACCTCACGGTCGGGGTCGTCGCGCCGCACGTGTGACAGGGCGGGACCGATCCGGAACCCATTCCGCGCTCAGAGGTCGAAGCTGCGTGCTCTGCGAGGGCGGCGGCGCTCGCGGGCGTCAGGCGCTGATCGGGCGCGCCCGGCCGCGAGGGGTCTGTCTTGACGAGGTCGGTCCGGATTGTCGAGCCGGGGGCAGCAGCTGACGAGGAAGAGGCAGCCGATGTGCCCGGGTGTAGGGGCGCGAGTCCTCGCGGGGTGTCGACGAGGATGCGGAAATGGCCGGTGAAGGGAGGGCCGAGGGCGGACGGGCGCGAGTCGGCGTCAATCTGCGGGACGAGGGGCGGCGGCGTTTCAGCAAGGAGCGGAGAGGCGCGAAGGAGGCGTCAAAGGTCGGGCGTACCTGATAGTTGATGAGGCCCCACTGTTCGAGAAAGGCGTGGACGCGCATGATGGCGCAGACGTCGCCTGCGAGGTTTCGCCTGCATGCGGTGACGGTGAGGTACTCGGAAGGGTTGAGGCGGTAGGTGTGGATCATGAAATCGCGGTAGTCCTTGTAGATGGAGGGCGTCTTTGAGCGGTTCTTGCCGTTGAAGAACTCGGGGAGGCTCCTCCGTTCGAGCGGGTGGATGGCGGCGAGCGAGAACCAGGTCGCGTAGGAGGGGATGATGACGGGGTGCGTCTGGGCGGCGAGGTGCCTCCGCGCGGTCGACAGCCGCTTCTGCACGCTCGCCGCGTCGTCGCCGCCCATTCCCGCGTCGTCGGCCGTCCGCTGGTTCGCGTCCTCGTCCTGTGCACCCGCTGCTCCTGCTCCTGCACCCTCAGCCGCGCTGCCGCCGGGCGCTGGGGTCGCGTGGCCATTACTCGGGGCTGCCGAATTGTCCGTGCGCTGTCGCTTGGCGTCCCGTTGCGGCGTTGCGGCGTCATCCGGCGGCGCGCCTTCGTCCCCGGCGGCGGCGGGGTTGATTTGGGCGTCGGCGTCCACCGCGCCGCTCTCCTCGCTCGGGCGCTTCTGCGGCAGTGCGGACGGCGCAGCAGGGTCCATACTGGGCACGCTTGTCTCGGCTTGCATCCCCAGAGGCTCGGCGAGTGTATGTTGACGCCGTGTTTACCTCGCCCGCCCGCCAGCCGGCCGCGCAGGAAAATGTCACGCGCTTGTATTCACAACATGCTATATTCTTTTTGTAATGGTCGGCTAATGCCCTCGATGTGGAGCTCCCGTCGCCCTTTCCTGGCCCAGCCGGCTGCCCTTGCGCTGCTGAGCCTCGCGCGACAATGTGATGCTTCTGTGCAGCTTGACGGCTGACCGCGCTGTGAGCGCTGCACCTTGTGCTCGAACGGGTGGGCGAGGCGATTTTCGTGGCAGCATCGCTACTATGGCCTCCACTCTCGTGCGACTACGTACGAGCGGCTTGACGGAAGCAGACGGCGCTTGTCAACGAATGTATGTATCTGCGTTCGAGGCGCGGCCAAGAGCCGGCGACCGCCCGGAGGCTCTTGCGGCGACCCGCCCTCCTCGCCAGGTGGTCGCAGAGTCTCCCCGAGCGACCACCGCCTCCTATGCAGTCGCTCGGTCGGTGAACATCACTTAGACGACCGTACTGAGCTTTCCTCAAGACACGTGCTCTGCTCAGACCAGACTCGGCCGACCTGCTCCTCCGAGGTTCACCGCTCGTTCTTAAGACGGCTGCGCCATGAGCTCTCATAAGGGGTCCATGCCTGTGCTTCTGGTCCACCCGCTCGATCACACGACCATCTCTGCTTGTGCGGCATGTCGTCCAACGCAGAACTCTGCTCGCTTAGGCTCCCGTTACCGACGAGCTGCCGGATGAACATCCCCCTCGGCCCCCGGCAAAAACCTAGTGCGCATCTCTTAAGGCACTCGTCCGCATGGAGAGGCCACGCGAAGCTCACACGCGCACGCCTTCGAGCCCCTCCCGCTCGAGCCGCCTCTTCCGCGGACCTCCCTGGCCAGTCTACCTCGCGGTACCCTCGCCGACGTTTCCTCTCTCCTCCGGGCCCGTCAAGAGGCCGGGGACTCTGTTGGGGAAGGCATGTCGTCGGCAGCAGGGCCAATTTCTCCATCCGCCGTGAGTCCGCTGGCTCGCTTCTGGTCCGAAAGGCCCCGAGTAGCGACAACTGACCTTCCTTCGCCCGTTCACTCTCTCTTCTCCCACCTCAGACCCCGCTTTCAGGGCGGCGGTACCAGTCCAGCGCGGGCTACCCTTCCGGAACCAGCGCGACCAGCAAGCGCAAGCGCCGGCGGCTGCTCGTCCTCCTCGGCCTGCTCGCCCTCATCATACTCCTGACGGTCCGTCCCACGTCCGACGCTTCCTTAAAGGCTCCCATACAAAGTAACACTGACGCCGCCCCGCCCTGATTTGATCAGGTGGTGATCGTCCCGCCCTCGGTCGTCTTGACTCGCAAGAACAGCCGCCAGAACGCCGTGGCGCAGGAGGTGGCGACCCTGACCACCGTTATCGACGGCATGCTGACGACGGTCACGCGCGAGGGTGGAGTCGTCACGAGGGTCAGTCCAGCGCGAGCGCGGGTTGGGAGGGGGCGGAGGTAGCTGATAGATCCATATTCACTCTCACGCGCAGTCTCGCTTGTCGACTCTGCCGAATGGGCAGGTCGAGACGGTGACTTCCGTGGTCGCACTTCCCGACGTGACGGTGAGTGGCTCCTTCCTGCTATCCTTTCGCGCGCCCGAGGCCCGGAAATTGACCGGAACGGATCGCGTTATCCGTATAGGTGTCGGAGACCAGCGTCGACCAGATCCAGACGCGTGAGCTGCTCCCGGCCGCCGGACCTCCCCTACTCATACGAGTTAGCACTGACGACTCTGGCGTCGCGACAGAGTACGTCACCACGACTTTGTCGGACGGAGTCGTCGCGGTCCTGCAGACGGCCACCGCGCTGGAAACGCAGGTGGCGACGGTGACTTTCACTGAGCAGGGCGGTAAGCTCGTTCGCGCGACTCTGTCCCATTTTCAGACGGTGCTGACACTCAAAGTTCGGCTGCAGGGTCGGTCCGCGCCGAAACCATCACTCTCACCAGCTACCGGCTCGTCACTGTCCTCGGGTAAGTCATGAGGCGGTCGATTGATCTGATGAGAACGGAAGTTGACGCGTAACTCGAGCAACAGTCCCTCTTCGACGCCGTCCCCGACGCGTCAACTCTCGTCCGTCGCCTCGACGACAACGCTGCCGACCCCTTCGAGCTCGCGCACGGCCACGATGGTGTTGTCCTCTTCGACTGCAGCTTCCGCCTCGACTGCTGCACCGGCCTCCTCGACCACTGTGGTACAGGCAACGACTTCTGCGGCGACGGCGACGAGCAACAGGGAGATCAGCACGTCGACGGTGGCAGCATCTTCGCGAAGCAGTTCTTCCGCCCCGTCTTCTCCCGTCATTCCGACTCGGTCGTCTGCAGCATCGGATGGCGCGTCTAGCGCCTCGTCGCAGGTCTCGACGAGCACGTCTCTGTCGTCGCAAACTCCCGTCGGGAGCTCGTCGTCGACTGCAGCTTCCTCGTCCGCCACCGCTTCATCGCCGGGGGGGAGTCCCTCGTCGACCGCAACTTCTTCGGCTGGGGCTACCTTGTCTTCTACGACCCGTCCTGCTTCCACAGCAGTACCTTCCTCCTCTGGCTCGTCGTCGGGAGTAGCGCCTTCATCGACAGCAAGTGTCTCACCGACCTCAGCTGCTTCGTCGAGCGCGGCTTCGTCCCCAGCCACGAGTCCCTCGTCAAGTGCAACTGCCTCGCCGACAGCAGCACCGTCCTCGGCTACGAGCTCGTCATTTGGGCCCAGCGGGTCGTCCGCGACAGGTCCAGCCTCGACAGCGGGTCCTTCGTCTTCCGCAGCTTCGTCAGCAGCATCTCCGTCATCGACGGCTGGCACCTCATCGACACCAAACGCTTCGTCAACAGCAGGCCGCACGTCGACCGCGCTTCCGTCATCGATCGCAGGTCCTTCGTCCGCAACTTCGATCTCGACCGCATCTTCGTCTTTGTCGGGGGGTCTCTCGTCGTCAACGAGTTCATCGGCACCTGCAGCTTCATCGACCGCTGTTTCGTCGTCAGCTGGACCTTCCTCGTCTGCAGCTTCGTCTGCGTCGGCGAGTCCATCGTCGAATGGAGCTTCCTCGTCCGGATCTTCGTCTGCGTCGGCAAGTCCATCCTCCATCGGAGCTTCCTCGTCTGCGGCTACATCTGCGTCGGCGAGTCTATCGTCGATCGGAGCTTCATCGTCTGCAGCTCCGTCGTCCTCAGCTTCGTCTGTGTCGGCAAGTCCATCCTCCATCGGAGCTTCCTCGTCTGCGGCTTCGTCCTCGCGAGCCAATTCGACGTCGACGGTGGGTCCTTCGTCGACCGCAGCCCCACCCTCTTCGTCCCTCTCCTCGACGAACACGCTCTCCGGGCTTCCCTCATCGACCAGTGCCGTCCTGCCCAGTTCAAGCTCCAACACGGTCTCGCTCTCGTCTTCGGCCACGTCTCAGCCGGTCTCACCGTCGGCCTCTCCTTCAATTACTACACTCCCTGAGTCGCCTTCGTCGACCACGGCCGGTGCCTCCACTTCAGGCTCGACTTCGGGTCTGACTTCAGGTCCGACTCTGTCGTCAGCGACGTCGCAGACCACCGCCGATACGTCACCGTCGTTCACTGCGTCGGGCAGTACGTCTGCGAGCGCAGGCAGCAGCGAGCCGGGTACCGGGATCGCGACAAGCTCTTCGCCGACATCGAGCTCCGCGTTGCCGTCCTCGTCGGCCTCCTCGAGCACCTTGCCTAGCACGAGCGAAACCGAGCCGGGCGCCAGTTCGACTGCGGCGGCAACTTCGACCACAACGTCCAGCTCGGCGTCGCTCGGGCCGAGCTCTTCCTCTGCGTCCCGCTCGACGGCGGGCAGCAGCGCTAGCAGCGGGCTGAGCTCGACCACCTCGAGCGGGACCTTGATACCTGTGCCAGGCGGGACCTTGTCCACCTCGGAGGTGCCGAGTACCACGAGCTTTCCGCAGAGCGGGCCGACGACCTCGGCGGCAAGTTCCAGCCCGACCTCCTTCCCTAGGTCGGCGAATAGCACGATCGGCTCCGTTCCGACTAGGTGCGTGGTCTTGATTCTGTCCCTCCACCGGATTCGACGGATAGGCTGCTGACGACCGGGCTGCGTGGCTCAGCGCGCCGAACTCGACGCTGCCGGGAACAGCCACGAGCGCAGTGTTGACGTGCGATCCGGTGTTGTTTCCCTTTGGCTGCGTGCCTATTACGAGTCCGACTTCGGGGACGGCGACATCGAGCAGCTCAGTCTCCACTGGCCGTTCCTCCGCGTCGCAGACGGGCGGGTCCTCGACCCCGTCCAGCTCGAGTCGGAATGCATCGTCCTCGACGGTTGCCAGCGCCACTCGCAGCTCGTCCACCATCACGCTGTCGAGCCGCTCTTCGCCCGTGCCCAGCTCGGGTGGGAATGCATCGTCCTCGACGGCAGGTAGCGCCACACGCACCTCTTCCTCGTTCACCCTCACGAGCCGGAGCTCCACCGCGTCCGCATCCGACTCCTCTCGCTCAGACGCGACGACCGCCCCTCCGCCCTCTTCCAGCCGCTCCAGCTCGTCGACAACGCGAGTCCTCTCGCCCAGCTCGAAGGTCACGACACTCACTTCTGAGCCTCTCCTCACAATCACGACCTTGCCTTCCTCGTTATCCAGGGGAAGTGCAACGAGCGCGTCAAGCACGGGGAACAGCACGTTGACGACGTGACGACCGGTCGGCAGAGCGGCAGTACTGCTTCTAGCCTGACGGGGGCTCCGTCAAGCAGCTCGACAGTCAGGTGCGGAAGATTCTGTTGAGTCGGTGGATACCGAGCGCTGACTGGTGTCAGGAACAGTTTGCCTACTTCCACCTCGTCCGGCCGCTCGAGCCACTCGTCCGCGACGAGGTCGTCGCGGTCAGCCACCACTTCACCCGCCACGAGTGCAAGCACGACGACTTCCTCTCTGTAAGATTGGCTCCTTCCATCCCGACAAGCTCTCGTCGATCTGACCGTCCCTCTTCATAGGTCCTCGGCTCCGAGCTCGTCGACTCGTAGTCGGTCTTCCGGATCCTCCCGATCCGAAACCGTCGATTCTTCTTCTGCCAGTGGCACCTCTTCGACCAGTCCACCACATACAGCGACTCTGTGAGCGTCTTTCACCGGACCGACAGGGAATCCCGGACCCTGGGCTGACCATCAGCCGTGTGCCAACAACACCCAGATCTGCGTCAACAACGCTGCTGCCGACTCGGATGACTACGTCCCTGCGCACGACCACGAGCAGTGACACGGTGACCACCTCCCGGTGAGCTTTGGGCTGACGGGTTTCCTCTAGGCCGGGTAGCTGATGGAGTTCTTTCCGGCAGAGCATCGACTGCGGGGCCTTCGAGCTCGCTTCCTGGCAGAGGCAGCGCGAGCGAGACCCGGACTTTGACGCCCTTGCGCACTTGATGACTTTATCGGAAGAACTATTTGGGAAGCGTAGGGGATTGGGTGCAGAAGGGGGTATGTCGACATCGCGGGACATTGTCTGTAACGACAATTTGGTCCGTTCTCGAGGGAGCCCGCCGTTAGCCTCGAATCCACCTGCGCTCAAATACGCCACTTGCAACTGCAGTGCTGCAAAAGTCGCTGGTACTACATCTGACGTGGATCACGAGGTGGCGCGGTTCGCGAGGACGCGGAGGACCCGGAGCGCCGGCGGACTAGACGTGGCATTGCAGTAGTATCTGGAGCGAGCCAGCTATTTCCTGCTCGAGTCTGTCTGTGCGGTGCGAGAGTGCGATCGAGGAGCAAGTCGGGTGACTGCGCGCCGTCCGCCGCGTCGGTCGAATCAAATCGGACATCGCCGCCGAGTGCACACGCTCCCTTCTGCGCCCGCTTATAGCCCACGCCGGTAGCTAGCATACTAGCTGTCGCTTGCTTCGCCTGCCTGCCTCTGCCGCCCGCTCGCTGTCGCGTGCGCCCGGATCTCGTCGAGTTCGAGTGTGCACCCCCGCCCCACCTTGCCGGACGAACGCACCTTTCGAGTCTCTGCAGCCATGGCGTCCAGGCGAAAGGTCCTTCTCAAGGTACGCAGATGAGGAATGACTTTCACTGGCCGGACAGCGCTGATTGGCGTGCCCCGCCCAGGTCATCATTCTCGGCGACTCGGGGTTAGGCTCCCCTCTTCCTCCTCGACGCAGCAGATGTGGCTGCACCCAACCCGGCTGACTTGCGATGTTTACGCGACGAGGACGACAATGAAGGGTAGCTGACCCCAAAAAAACTTTGCCCCCGCAGCGTCGGCAAGACCTCGCTCATGAACCAGCACGTCAACAAGCGGTTCAGCAACCAGTACAAAGCCACGATCGGCGCCGACTTTCTCACCAAAGAAGTCATGGTCGACGACCGCCTCGTCACGATGCAACTCTGGGACACGGCCGGCCAGGAACGGTTCCAGTCCCTCGGCGTCGCGTTCTACCGCGGCGCCGACTGCTGCGTGCTCGTGTTCGACGTCAATTCGGCCAAGAGCTTTGAGACGCTCGACAGCTGGCGCGACGAGTTCCTCATCCAGGTCAGTCGCGCAGAGATCTTTCGGGCGGGACCGGAGGGATCTCGCTCTCGCTCGCCGGTTGCGGAACTGACCTTATCCCGGCCCGCGCCCGCACCCGCACCCGCAGGCCTCGCCACGGGACCCGGAAAACTTCCCCTTCATCGTCCTCGGCAACAAGATCGACATGGACGAGTCGAAGCGGATGGTCTCGCAGAAGCGCGCCCTCACGTGGTGCCAACAGAAGGGCAATATCCCCTACTTTGAGACCTCGGCCAAGGAGGCGACCAACGTCGAGGAGGCGTTCAAGGCCGCGTGCAGGAACGCGCTCCAGCAGGAAGGGACCGCTGATATGTGAGTTCTCGGGGGACATGCTTTCCTGAGGAAGTAACGGTCGGAGGACTGATTCTCTCTTGCGTGCGCGCCGCAGCCTCGACGACTACCCCGACCCGATCCGGATCAACGCCGCCAACGAAGGCAGCTCGTACGGCTGCAGCTGCTGAGAGCCCTGTCTGCACTTGGGGCCGAGTCACGGACCCCCGAACTATGGTACCGCCACCGACTTGGCGCCGCAGCCCCGACCTATTTCCGTTTTTTTCGCTTTCTCCCGCTCGCTCGCCGCGATCTGCCCCTTATCGTATCCTCCGGGACCGTGCCGAGTCTCTTTCTCTCTTGTCTTCTCCCAGCCCCTTTTTGTTTGTAACAGCACCCAGTCTTGCCTCCTCCCGCCGGAACGAGTCGCCAAGAAGAGGGGACTGAGGAAAGATGACGAGTACTCAGAAATGATCTCGGACCGCTGCCCGTGCCTGCTCTGGGCGGTCACAGGGTCAACTCATGAGCCTCGGACCGGCGCTTCAGAGGTCGCCGCCGCCCCCGCCGGGCGGAACACGAGCACCCAGTTCCCGTTCGCCTCCACCGGGAGTTGCGCCTCCAGCTCCCACCCCCTGCGCTCGCGCTCCCTACCCCTCTCGCCCTCTGTCCCCGACCCCGACCCCGACCCCGACCCAGACCCCGACCCCGACCGCGACCGTGACGAAGCGGCGAGCGCGACGAGCCGGTCGAGCGGCCGGAGGCCGAGCGGTTTATCGGCGTCGTGCGCGCGGGAGCGGATCTCGGTGTCGAACTGCCGGCAGGTGGAACCCGGAGCGCGGTGAGGGGACGAGGCCCTTTGGGTCAGCGACATGCGATCCGTTACTGCATAATTGGGAAGGCTGGGCGGGAACAGCTCTCGCTCGCTCGCTCGCTCGCTCACCTTGGCGTCCGAGTCGGAAAAGTACGCCGTTTCGGAGGGGCGGAAGGGGCCGTAGAAGATGAGGCGCGTCTCGGAGTGGACGAGGCCATGCCGCTCGAGGGAGGTAAAGATACGCTGCGGGCCTTCCGGGCTTCGTGCGGCGAGCGACGAGGCGGTCAAGCGGTCAGGGTAGGCTCATCCAGAGACTTGCGGATTTGCGCGACTGACAAGGGGACCATGTGCAGAAAGTTGGACCCGAAGACGAGGTCGTACGGAGGTCCTGCGTTTGCTCCGGGCCGTTCAGCCTGCTCCGGCCGGGCGAGCTGCTCCCAGTCCGCCTCGTCGAGAATGTCGAGTTTCTTTGCCCGTCGCAGCTTTCCCCTCTGCAGCGACTCAGGCCCCTTTCCCTCCTCCTCTGCGCGACGGACGGTCCCGTCGATCGTCCGGACGCCGTACAGGTCACACTCTGTCGGCTGGACATTCGCGATCGAGTCCGGGCAGGTCCGGAGGAACAGGACCGAGTGTGCGCCCGTCCCGGAGGCGAGTTCGAGGATTCGGAGGCCCGACGACGATGAGGCGGGGGCGGTCTTCAGGTACGGTTCGAGGACGGGGAGGAGCGTTTTGCGGAGGCGGTCTTCGAGGCCAGAGTAGTACGCGGGCGGAGCGAGCGTCGCGGGGAAGCGCGGGCGGGCAGCGTCGGGTGAGTCGCTCGTCATGGTCGTTGCAGAGCGTGCGGGAGGGCGTGCGCAGAGAGCGAGAGAGCGGGGAGCAGAGCGTCGCGCCCCACAAGATGAACCGAGAGCCGAGGGAGAGTCGCGGGGAGGAGAAGAAGCGCAGGGGATGAGCGAAGCCGGTCGTAGAGCACGGCAGGCCACTTCTGCAACAAGCTATGACCCGTTCACACGGGAGCGCAGCACCGTAATCAAGGAGAGAGGGCGATACACGCTTGTATTCTTAACTCAGGTGGGTCGGTATTGAGTGCAATAGTCGACTTTCGATTACTTCCCCCGGACCGTGAGCCTCCGACTGGCTCGCTCGCTCGCTCGCTCCAGACCCCGACTTGCGCTTGCTGCGAGCATACGAGCACTCTACGAATCTTCCGCTTAAACCTCTGCGTGCGCCGCCCTTGTTGCCTCGCCTTGCCGCCGCTGCACTTCTCCTCCTCGACTTGATCGCATTCGACTCGACGAGCCGCTCGTGAACCCGCCGCCATGGTGCGTACAGGACAGTCAGCGACATCACGAGCGCCTTCTGTATGACCCCAGGATTGACTGACCCGTGCCGCCGCTCGTCGCCGCCGCAGCTCATCTTCTCCGTCCTCAAGACGCTCCAGGACCAGGAACTGACCGTCGAACTCAAGAACGACCTCGCCATCACCGGACAGCTCAAATCAGTAGACCAGTGCGGCCTCCTTCTCCACTCCCTCGCCGGGCGGACAGTCGAGCTGACGAGGGTACCCGCAACTCCAGGTTCCTCAACATCAAGTTGGACAACATCCGCGTCCAGGACGAGGACCGGTATCCCCACATGGTCCGTCACCCCTCTACCAGACACGCCCAGTCCGCGCGAAAGAGCGACGCCTCGCTCACGCAAGATCTGCGCCCCCTCCCCCTCAGATGGCCGTCCGGAATTGCTTCATCCGCGGCAGCACGGTCCGGTACGTGCAGCTGCCTCGCGCCGCCGTCGACACCCAACTGCTCGAAGACGCAACCAGGCGAGGTCAGTCCTCGATCCATCCTCCTCTCTCTCTCTCCCGCGAAACTCGGTCTTCCTTTCGATTCAGACTGACGGACCGACCTCGATTTCTCCCGCCCGCAAAACAGAGGCCGGAAAGCAGCGATGAGGAGAGCGCCAGGACGCTGCGATGTAGATTTACCCCAACTACGATATACCCCTCTCCAACTTCCTCCGTCCGGGAACAATCATTGAGAGCGAGAGCGGTCAGAGCCTCGCCGAGACGGGACGAACGCGAGAAGTACAGATCCGTTTCGAGACATATATGGGCACAGACTACATCAGGACAGTGGTGGGAGTACAAACTGGGCCGTCGGCATTTTATATGAGATACGGGACCGAGGAACGAAAGGAGGGTGGGTATCCGGGCGAGGTGGCGCACGAAATGCTTCTCACAGCACATAGCGGAAGTTCCTGTCCAAGACGCGCGAACCAAAGTCAGCTCGGGTCGTGTCGGTCGACCCAAAGGCGTAGACTGAAAGACTGACGGGTTCTCCTTGCGCGACTCGGTCTTGTCCTGCATGCCCGCCGCCGCGGCCAGGTCCCGGTCCGCCGGTCCGAGCGTGCGGTCGCGGGACTTGTTGGACGAGTACATGATGACCCACAGGATGCAGTGCGCGACCGTCTTGGCGATGTAGCCCGCCACTACGATTGACGCCCAACGTCAGTCTCGGCAACGATAGCGAGGCAGGAAAGAGGGTCGGGACGTACTCATGGCGTAGGCGCCCGACTGGTAGCGGGGCTTCTCCGACGGGTAGACGAACTGCGGTCCGGCAATGTTGCCCGCGCAGTACGCCGCAAACACCATCGCGGACGTGATCGAACGCTTCGTGTACCCTCCGACGTTGGACGAGATCATGACGAGACCGAGCGTGAACCCGACGCTCTGGACGTTGACGAGCCAGAACCCGGCGAGGCGGGCCCAGGACATCTCGGTCGGGAGGAAGGACAGGAGGGCGGTACCGATGACGCAGACGATGTTGCCGAGGGTGACCATGAGGAGACGCGTGTTCTTAAAGTACCGCGTCGTGATACCGGCGATCAGGAGCGAGACGATCTGGAACGAGCGACCGACGCAGTCGAGCAAGGCGGCGTTGAACGTCGAGAAACCCATGTCCTTGATGATCGTGCCGCTAAAGTTGGTCAAGATGCCGTTCGGGACGCTCGAGCCGAACATGGCGATCGCGAGGCACCACGCCTTCGGGTCGAGCAGCGCAGCCTTGACGTGGTCGACCCGGAACTTCTTGCTCTTCATGCCGACACCGTTGTACGCGACGCGAGCGACGCCGAGCGTGCCTGCATGAGGATCAGGCGTCAGGGAGTGCGGCCGCCTTCGAGAGGAGGAAGGGCCACGCACGGTACTCCGGCTTGAGCCAGAAGGCGGTAGACGGGCCGTCGGCGAGGAAGAAGTAGAGGACCGCGCCCCAGATGATGGTGATCGAGCCGAGGATGATAAAGATCATCTCCCACTTCGGGACGGCGAGCGAGCTCTCGTCGAGCTTCTGGATGCCGGCCGCCATGAGCGAGCCGATCATGCCGCCCCAGCCGACCGAGGAGTACCAGATCGTCTGGCGGAGCGGCGACTCGTCGCGGGTGTACCAGAAGCCGGTCATGAGCGAAAGGCCGGGGGTGACGGCGGCCTCGAAGACACCGAGGAAGAAGCGGCAGGCGATCGCTCCGGAGAAGCTCTTGACCTGGATGAAGAGGAGAACGCAGAGACCCTGAGGAAGCGGAAGCGGGTTAGTACCAGTCCTTTTGAGCCGACCCGTCACGAACAGGCAGGGCTCACCCAGAGGATACAGGTGATACCGAGGACTCGGTTCGCCTTGTAACGTCCGATAAGGTAGGCAGCCGGTTCTTGTGCGACGAGGTATCCGAACTGGACCGGAGTACATGATCAGCGACTGTTTTCCCGGGCCGACGGCTACCGATAGGAGGACGACTCACGTAGAAGGTACTCGCGACCCAGGAGTAGTCACTGCCCGTGAGGCCCATAGCTTTGTTCATGCCGAAGACCTGCCCGCTCAGATGTGTCAGTACGACTGCGAGGAGACAGGCGAGAGAGACGCCAGCGAGTCCCGGGCCTTACCTTGGCATAGTTCAGCGCCGTCTTGTCGAGGTACTGGAGCGTCTGCGTGAGCAGGAACAGCGGCAAGATGCAAAAGTCGATCCGGCGGAGAATTGCACGATTCTCGGCAGGAGTCTGTACGGTGTTGAAGGCGGTAAGCGGGAATCAGACATCTGTGGATTTGACCTCGGGAGTGAAGGACGCACGATCTGGGCCTGCTGCTGAGACTTGAGGAACTCTTTCTGTCCGACGTTGTCCTCGTCCTAAAAAGGGGCCAGAGCCGGGAGTCAGTCGAGGCAATTCTCACATCAACCCGGAGACGTGGACTCGCCTCCTCTTGGATGGGCTCGTTCGCCGGAACGAACTCGTGGTGGGCGGTAGCGCCTCCTTTCTCGTACTCGAAGGAGCTGGTGATAGAGTCCTTCGTCGTCGAATCCTCGGTCTCGGCCCGCTTGAGCCTGGGGAAGGACGGCATGGCCTTCTTTGCTTCTGGGTCGGGTGGTGCGGCGGCGACGAGCGTCGGAGCTTGGCGGACGAGACGCTAGAGAGACGATAGCGTCTGGGGAGCACTGGTCGTGAGCGGAAGACTGTGGAGTAAAGAGACCAGGACCTGGAGACCCACTCCTGAACACGATACGCTCCATTCTCGGCCGGGCATATTGACGCGTACGAGAACGCCCGACGCCCACGCGGCGTGACACCCCACGCTAGCTCCGTACGGAGTTGCAGTGCTGCAGTCCGCCAGCTGCTCGCGGTGCGGTGCATATTGCGATGGGGTGGGCGATTTCGATCAGTCGAGAGTTGCCAAGGTCGAGCCGGAAGCTGCACGGAAGGGGTGCAACCCGGCTTCCGGAGCGGCTCCACATCCATACTAATCGGCAAGGTAACACAGGAGTCGAATACGCAGCTGTAACAGATCTTCATTAGCCGCCAAGGATTTCTGTTCCGTGCTCGCCCAGCGCCAAGCTTCCCATCCATTTCGCCGACGGACCCTTCTTATAGTGTCCTCTCCTGGCTTAGCACCGCGTGGGGGCAGAGTTCTGAGACTCTAGTATACCTGCAGTATTCGACCGGCGTGGCCGGGCGTGAGCGGGAGAAGAAGCGGAAGGAAGCGGAGTGGCTCCGAGTGTCGGCGAAAGTAGCGACGTCCACGCTGCGAGACCCGAGTGAGGCGCTCTGGTCCGACGCGAGGTTTCTGCTCCATGCATGGGGTGGCGCGGTAAGTGGCCGTATGTAGGAGTCCGGAAGGAAGGCTCCGGTCCCGCTTCGATCGCTTCGCTGGTGGACTTGCGTGGACGTGACATCAGTTTCTTTTCACATCCGGGCGGCTTATCTACACGTTTCGCCTGCCAGCGGAGCCTAGACGTAGTACTGACTGTGGACGAGAGTATTCTCCGGTGAGTGTCAAGTCCCTCGGTGGGATCGCCGCGAAAGGGACGGAGGGACGTACCCCGAGTTCGGGTGGACGACCTGGCCGGTCAAGAGGTTCGCCGTCGCGCAGTAAACGTAAGATTCGCCGAGCTCGGCCGGCTGTCCGACGCGGCCGTGCAGCGGGACTGCAGGAGACGAAAAGTCATCAGTCACCCGCACAAAAGATCTGGCTTCAGAGCGGGACTTGTCAGACTCACTCTCGCCGACACCCCATCCCTCCATCTGCTCATCGCTGCGCGAAGCGGGCTGAAGCGGCGTGAAGACCGGTCCGGGAGCGACACCGCAAACGCGGATGCCCTTCGGCGAGAGCTGTGCCGCGAGCGACTTGGTGAACGTCACGATGGCGCCCTTGGTCGACGACTGCGTGAGGGGCCGGAGTATCAGGTCAGTCACGGACAGTCCTTGCGAGCCAAAGGAAGAGCGAAGACAATCTTACGTAGTCGAGCATGCCGGCCGAGCCCTTGTAGGCGGTGACGGACGTCGTGTTGATGATGCAGTCGCCGTGCTTCATGTGCGGCAGCGCGGCCTTGGTGAGACCGATGTAGGCCACAATGTTGGACTGGAAGGTGGACTCGACGTTCTCCATCTGTGATGAGAAGGATTGGATTCGGGTCAGTCCAGGTGAGCCAGAGTGGCGTGGAGAGAAAGAAAGTTTCTTACGTCAATCTCGGCAAGGTCCTTGCACTGGATCTGCTTCGAGGCGCTTTCGGCACGAGAAGAGCCGTCAGTGCCCGTGCGGATATTTGGTCTAAAGGAGAAGTCGAGCTGACTTGTTGACGAGCAGGTCGAGCGCGCCAAACTGCTTCAGGTGGGCCTCGACGAGCCTGTCGCGCACCTCTTGCGAGCGGAGGTCGCCGGGGTAGAGCAGGCACTTGCGACCGGCCTCCTCGATGAGCTTCTTCGTCTTCTGAGCGCTGCGGGGCGAGAAGGCTGGAGGTCAGAGCCGTCGTCCTTCCGTCAAGCGCTCACTGGGGAAAAGAAGCGGCCGGTGGCGCGACTCACTCGTGCTCCTCCTCCGGGAGGTAGCTTACGGTGACATCCGCTCCCTCGCGCGCAAAGAAGACGGCAACCGTGCGTCCGATGCCCGAGTCGCCACCGGTCACGATCGCAGCCTTGTCCTGCAGCTTGTTCGAGCCGGCGTACTCCTCGAGGCGCGGCTGGCCGCGGTGCCAGCGCTCGACCTGCGGATTCCGTCCATGCGGCATCAGTACAGGAGCTCAACACTGTGGCGGTCCGCAGTCTACGCACGCGAGTGTGCTCCGCGAGCGGGTCCATGTCGGCATCCGATCCCGGAAGCTGCTGGGTGAACTGCGGACATCCGGGCGGGTCAGCTCATTCTGCCCTTTTTCGCCGCTCGACTGTTACCGCTCACCTTCTTGGGCGCATAGTTGGGGTACGCGGTGAGGACTTTCTGATCGGACGACATGATCTGTGATCGAGGAGCCGAAGCGGATGTCAGCGCTATAGTCGGGCGTGTCGGCCGTCAGAACGAGCCGGACTCGAGGACGTACGGGCTGAAAGTGACGTTCAAAGCTAGTGGGAAGGAGCAGAGGGAGGAAGAGAGGCTCCTGGTGCAGCGGGAGGGCGCCCTTGAACGCGAGCCGAGACGACTGATGACGACGGGCGCCGCGCCTGCGGACGGCCTTCTCAAAATCCGGGGGTAAGCCGGCCCCTGTTCCGCTCGTAATCCGTCATTACGACGCGAAAGCAATACAAATCGGTCGGTCCTCAGATGTCTGTAGAGGGGCTGAGAGATACTGATGGATCCTCCGTGTCGCTTTATATCACTGTGAAGCACAGCGTAAGGCCTTGAGAGAGCTTTGATAGGCTTTCACGAAATTTGAGATCATCTCCGCCTTGATCGCTCCTTGTCCGGCTTCATATCAACCGCACGCGAGACGACTGGACAGCTCCGCCGCCCTGCTCTGACTGTCTCAGGCAGCTCAGGCACTCGCTTCGTGGCCATGCCTGCGCCCGGCGCCCGTTCGCTCGCGCACTGGATCCTCGTCTCGGTCTGGCTTCTCGCGTTCGGCTCGCCCGCCCGCCGCGTGCACGCAGCGCCAGAACCCGCAGCGCTCGCCCAGCGGCCACACCGGCGAGCTCCGGTCGAGTCGAGCCTGCTCCCGCAGCATGTGCGGAGGAGGGGAGGCGGCGGCAACGGCAGGGGCGCCGACGACCCCGCCGCTCAGGCTTCCGCTGCGAATTGGCACCCGCCGCCGCTCCCAGAAGCAATCCGCGGCGTCCGATTCAACGCTCCATCAGCTCCGGTCCCGCCACATCCACCCCAGTCGCCCCCGCTCGGACCGGCCGACCCCAACGACCATTCTGGCGGCTCCTCGGATGCAGCGGATGGAGGGAACGGCTTCGAACTCTCTCCACTCGTCATAGCCGTCAGCGTCGACGGCCAGGTCCATGCTCTCGAGCGCGAGACCGGGCAATGGAAGTGGACCTTGCACGATGACGGCGGGGTCGCTGTCGGCGGAGTGGGGAGAGGCACCGCGTCGCAGGACCGTCAGCGCCGCTCAAGCGCCGGTGCGGCTATCGGAGGTCCGCTCGTCAAGAGCATAAGCCGACGACGACGTGCGGCTGCCTCGGGCCCAAGCGCCGAGAGTACCGCACCCTCGAACGAGACGGGCGTTGTGCCTGCCCTCGAGGACGACCTCGAGACAGACGACGAGCAGTACATCATCGAGCCGACCGGCGACGGAGACATCTACGTGTACTCGCGCACGTCCGGGGGACTCGACAAGCTGCCTCTCTCGATGCAGGAACTCGTCAACCTTTCGCCGTTCCGCTTCCCCGGCGACGCGAGTCGCATGTTCAGCGCCAGCAAGAACACCAAGTTCGTCGGGGTCGATCTCAAGACCGGTCGACTCGTCGGCGTCTTTGGCAGTAACGCGGGGTGGTGCGAATGGGACGAGGGGGACGAGCTGTCGGGCGGCGGCAAAGCGGTCGACCAGGACTGCGAGGATGACATCGCTATGCGGCCGCAGGACCTGCTCTACATGGCTCGCACCGGTGCGTGACGTGAGATGTGCTCACGAACTCGCCTGTTCTTTGCTCACCTTCTTGAGGCTCGGCACAGAATATCACCTCTCGATCTACGACACGACTTCGTCGCAGCCGCTGCAGACCTTGTCGTACACGACGTACAGCTCGTCCACCCTCCCGCACGCTTCTCCCATGACTTCCAACAATACCGACTACCCCTCGCAGGCGACCTGGGTCCGAACGCCCGACTCGCTCTACCTCCAACCGATGCACGACGGTTCGCTCGTCTGCTTCCGCGCCGGCAGGCCGGGCATCTTCTGGACGATCGACTTTGCCGCCCCGATCGTCAGCGTCTTTGACGTCGTCGTACCGACAGCAGGACCTGGCGCGCCTTCAGCCGACGGGGCTGCAGCCGGTCTGGGCGGGGACGAGCGGCATCCGATCATGTTCGAGCAGCCGCACCCGCTCCTCGTTCCGGACCTCCCGCTCGATTTTGCGCTCCTGCAGCGCGAACCGGCCGCGACTTTTGTCGGGCGCCTCGCGCTCCCGGCGGATTCGGCGCGGGGCCGGAACGGCGGCGGCGAGCTGTTCGCGATGAGCCGGGACCGGTTCCCGCTCGTGCCCTTTGCGCAGGTCGCAGAGGTCGCTCAGACTCCTTCGCATTCACCGACGGATGCGGATGCGTCTCGTGACGAGTCCGGCAGCGAGGACGCCGGCGCTACTCGACCGCCATGTCGCGGCCTCGAATGCCTGATCGGACGGCACAAACTCCTGAATCCGCCGCCGCCGTCGCCTATCGGTATTGGCGCCACTCTTGACTCGGGCTCGCCGGAACCTCTGCTTCTCGAAGGAGCGGAAGGCGAGGCATCGGCCACGCGGGATGCTACCCTTCCTTCGGACGGTGCGGCGCCGACCGCGAGATCGACGGGTTCCGTCTTGGCTCGCGCCTACCGCGCTTCGGTGCGGGAGTTGCAAGGGCAAGGCGACGCCGGCGGCGGGAGGCTGGCCTTCAGCGTACTGGTGGTGGTCCTCGCTGCGTGGTGGTGGACCAAGTACCGAAAGGCGAGTCCGGCGGAGGCCTCTGATTCCCGCGTCGGTGATGCGAAGATGTCAGAGACGGGTGGAGCGTCTCAGGCTCGTAACGACGAGCCTAGGGTTGCCAATGGTGCCGACTCGACCGGACGTCGGAAGCGATCTCCTTCGACCCCGCCGACGCCGACAGAGCCGACCAGGCCACACGGTCTCCGGCGCCGTTCCTCTTCAACATCTGTCCTGCCGGCCGTGCCGATCTCGACCGTTTCGAAGGAGCTTCCTCCTTTACCACCCGCGGTGCCGTCCATCGCTGGCGGCACCGAGCTGGGCGCCCAAGTTGACTCCACGCAGGCTGCTCGAGCGAATGGGGCGGCGGACGGCGACGAGGGCGAGTCGGACTCGGGCGCGCTGGACGGACCTGTCGGGCCGGGCACCCCGCCGCGGAAACGGAACCGGCGGCGGCGCGGAGCGAAGAAGAAGAAGCCGAAGGACGGCGTTCCGGGTCTTGCCGACGAGCTGGGCGACGACCGCGAGTTGCTCGAGGGGATCGCGCTCAGCGAGCGGGAGACCCGCGACGAGGATGGCGAACCGAATATGCAGGTGGACGCTGCGGGTCGCGGCGTCGATGGGGAGAAGGTGAACGCTTCGGCGCCTCAGAGCGCGACAAAAGCGAATGGGAGCGCTGCGGCGGCGCTCCTGGATGGCGCGGTCGCGACGGAAACTCAGCTCGGCGGGGGCCTGTCTGTCAGCGAGACTATCCTCGGTACGCTCAATCGCGATACCACTGCAGCGTATTGGTAACTCACCGCTTTCCTGCACAGGATACGGCTCGCACGGCACTGTCGTCCTCCGCGGCGAATTCCAAGGTCGAGCCGTTGCCGTCAAGCGGTTATTGAAGGACTTCGTGACTATCGCCGCGCACGAGGTCAACCTGCTGCAAGAGTCGGATGACCACCCGCACGTCATCCGGTACTTCTGCAAAGAGCAGCGCGATACCTTCCTCTACATCGCGCTGGAGCTCTGCCCTGCGTCCCTCTTCGACCTGATCGACCAGCCGGCGACGTTCCCCGACCTCGTCGCTCAGCTCGATCCGAAAAAGGCGCTCAAGCAGATTGCCTCGGGCCTGCGGCACCTGCACACCCTCAAAATCGTTCACCGCGACATCAAGCCGCAGAACATCCTCGTCTCGACGGCCAAGCGCGGTCAGCCCGGCCTCCGCATGCTCATCTCCGACTTTGGGCTGTGCAAGAAGCTCGACGTCGACGAGTCGTCCTTCCAGCAAACGATCAACCACGCGGCCGGATCGTTCGGCTACCGTGCGCCCGAGGTTCTCCGCGGCCTCGTCGATCCGAACGAAACTGCGAATGGGACACCGGGCGCAGCGACGCCGTCCGGCAGCACGGGCTCGGGTGGCTCGTCCAGTACTCTGGCCGGCCTGACGTCGACGGATCCGAGCATGCGCCTCACTCGCTCGATCGACATCTTCTCCCTCGGCTGCATCTTCTATTTCACCCTGACGGGTGGGGAACACCCGTTCGGAGGCCGCTACGAGCGCGAGATGAACATCCTGCAGGGCAAGGCCAGCCTCGAGCGCTTGGATGGTCTCGGGGAGGAAGCGGTCGAGGTGCAAGACCTCATCCTGCGGATGGTCGCGACAGATCCGCGAGAACGGTAAGCACTTGACCACTTTCCTGCCGTACTTTCGCCGACTGACGGTCTCTTCTGCAGGCCAACCGCCGACGCCGTCTTACTGCACCCATTCTTCTGGAACGCCCAGAAGCGCCTCCTGTTCCTGTGCGATGCCTCCGACCGCTTCGAAATCATGGAACGCGACCCACCGGCGCCGACGCTGGTCACTCTCGAGAAGCAGGCGCGGTCCATCGTCGGGGACGACTGGCAGAAGGCGCTCGATCGGACTTTTCTCGACAACCTCGGTAAGTACCGCAAGTACGACGGCGCGAGCGTCCGCGACTTGCTGCGAGTCTTACGCAACAAGGTAAGGAGGTCTGTGCGGTGCCCGATGACAGGGCTGAATCGCTGACGGGAGAGGGCTTCATCGCGCAGAAACACCACTACCAAGACCTGCCCGAAAACGTTCGGCGGGCCCTGGGCGACCTGCCCACCGGGTTCCTCACCTACTTTACGACCCGCTTCCCTCAGCTCCTCTTGCATGTTTACGACACCGTTGCGGTGCACCTGTCCGATGAAGCCATGTTCTCCTCGACGTTCCGAATACCGGAGGAGGATTGAGGCTTCATTTCATGCTCATCTTGTTGTAGTAACATCCGTTCTGTACCTACATTCTCGCATGGCTTGACTGCGTGCATTCGAGCGAATGCGTCGGGGCGCTCGGGAAACGATGGGCTGCCCTCTTTCAGCGCCCATCCTACTATCGGCGGCTCGCTTCGTTCTCGAAACGCTCAGCTACATACCGATCTGGTCCTTCGCACTTCCCCGGCTCAATGGAATTTTGATCGCAGCGGCTCCCGGTTGACGTCGGGGCCTCCTCCGGTGTTGATGTCCGCCTTCCAGACGGACAGGCCATGGGACCTCCAGACAGCTTCACGGGCGCACGGCCCCCTGCTTCGATCAAGAAGACTGCTTCAAGCCCCGCTTAGATGCTCTGCTTGCTCTTGTGCTGCTGTTGTCCCCTCAGCCGGATCCTCACCGCCTGGCGCCCAACGCTACCGGCCGGCTTGTGCCATCGACGCTTGCGAGCCAGCTCAGGTCAGACCGGCTCGTCTCGGTGCGAATGGCGTTCTCATCGTCGCCTGCACCCGTCCCTCGTGTACCCGGTCGAGCGGGTCCCACGGAGCTGCGCTCCTCTATTCGTCGCCTCCTCCCGAACGCGCCGGCCTGGTCGCTGCGTCGCATATCGCATCGCCAAGATGCTTGCCTCATCTGCTCTCTGCTCACGGGAACGGCCCGGAATGCAGCGGGAGCGGAACTATCATCGCCCGATCCTGCCAAGGCCGAAGCGATCAAGCCCCTTGCTCTCAAGAAGCTCAAGGCGAGACTCATCAAGCCGGTGCGTCCATCCCGTGACGTGGACACGGCAGCTGCGAGGGTCTGATCCGTGGACAAGCAGCCAGACGCCTTGAAGATCATCAGCGAGCTGAAAACGCTCGACCCAGAAGGTCGCCCTCCGCGTCAGTCGGCTCAAGATGCTGCCGAGGCGGTAGGTGGGCGTCTCGCCAGCCTCTAAATCGAGCGCGTCCTGACTCGCTCGGAATCCAAGGCGCAGCCCTCGGGCTCATACCGCCTTCAGGCCCGTGAGCCGCCTGCAGGCTCGGATGTCTTGGTCAGCGCCGCTCTTGAGCCGTGCTGACGAAGCCGAGAGCCGCTTCTACAGTCACGGCGCTCCGAGGCTCCACGTCTGAGAACCTTCTCCGGCTCGTCGAGGCAGAGACCGGCGCCCTCACACTGCTCGGCGATTCCTCCGCCATTTTTGTCCGGTGGACCGGCGTTCACGAGAACGGCCCTCTGTTGTCTACTGAGGAGGCGAGTATCTGCGTGTACTGGTGGGGCTACGAGATCGCTCTGCCCCCTCCGGCAATGTCTGCGCTCGCCCAAGCCCGATCGACGCAGCGGACCATCCTCTGGTTCCTCCAGGTCTATGTTGCCGCCGGAGGTACATCGACCCGGTCTCCCTCTAGCTTTGTGACGGTTTTGCGTCTGAACTTGAGGACATACAGGTGCTCCGGAGCTTGCACCGTTCGTCCGCTTCATCTCGGCGTATCTCGACTTCGAATGGCAGGCCATCAAAGCGCAGGACAAGGGTACACTAGGTCACACTCACAGGAGTGCGTTGCATCTTACTGAAGAACGACTGACCGCAGGAAAGGGAGTCGTTCTTGCGGCGACTTGGCTCCTCCCGGTGGTACGCTCCTGACTGACCCTTCCGAGTGGTCCCACGGCTAACTTTCGTCACACAGGCTCTCGTTCCGCGGCCATGGAACGTCGTGAGCGCTGCGACGGACGGGAGCTAGTGTCGGCTGGCTGTAGCTGTGAGGGTGGCCTGATGGGATACACACATCAATTTCCAGACCCGGAAGAACGGATTCCAGATTTCCGCTTCTTGGTCCGGCCACTGGACAGGGTCGCTTCTTTGTGCATCGTTCGCTCGGGATCAGCGTGCTTGCATGCCCTGTCAGGCTACATGAGATTCGGGGAAGAGATGAGGAAATTTGCGGGTGCACCGCCTCGCTCGCTCCGAAGCTCAGGCGCTGATCGCTTCCATCGACTATACAGCCAATGGCGCCCGCCAAGCGAGCAGTGGACAGCGAGCAGAAGCCGCGCAAAAGCAAGAAACCGCGCACGAATCGCAAGAAGGCCGCCGCCGCCGATGCCGCCGACGCTGCGCCTGCGCCGCTCGGCTCGACGTCGCTCCTCGCCCAGCACGCGCAGGCGCACGCCAAGGACGAGACAGAGCTCGAGCTCGAAGAGGCAGTCTTTGGAAGGCGAGCGGGGACCCGCGACGCGGATGTGTACGGCCTCGCCGAGGAGGACCTCAAGGGGAAACGGAGAGCGGACGATGCGGGCGCAGACGACGCGGACGAAACCGACTACGAGGACGACGAGGAGGATGAGACGGGCCTCGGGCGACTGCGAGACGACAACGTATGCTTTAGGTTTGCGGTCGCGCTGCTGGAGGAGACGCAGCACTGACGCCCGCCTCCTTGCCGACAGCTCTTCTTCGTCGATGTGCCGCCAACTGCCAACGGGGAGCCAGCTGCCGAGGAGCTTGCCGAGGAAGAAGACTCGGACCAGGAGCTCGCCGTTGCTCTCGGCTCGGACGACGACGCGTCCGACCCCGAAGCCCCTGCTGCCCTCACCAAGAAACCGGCGCTCCGCTCGCGCAACCTGCGGCAGTCCGTGTGGTTCGACCCGGCGGACGAGCAACTGCAGATCAGCCTGCTCGGGCAGAAGCGGACGCGCAAGTTGCGAGACGTCGAGGACGAAGACGTCGTAAGCGGACTCGAATACGAGAACCGGCTTCGGAAACAGTGAGTCTCCGCTTTGGCTCGAGCTTGTTCGAGAGCTGGGTTAGTTTCTGACTCGTCACACGCCCTGCTCTACCAGATTCGAAAAGCTGCACCCGCCTCCGCAATGGGCTGTCGATGCTCGGCGCAAAATCCTCCGGCGGCGCGCCGCAGAGGCGAAACACGGCGGCAACGCGGCGCTCATTATCGACTCTGACGAGGAATCAGACGCATCCGATAATGACGGGCCGGGAAGCGCGGACGAGAAGGACGAGGCCGACGATCTCTTCCGCAAAGTCAGCGTTGGAGGCAAGGGCGGCAAGAAGGTCAAGGGGGGCAAGCTGGAACCAGGCGAGATTGATGTCGACCGAGTGCGGGATGCGAATCAGCACGAAGCCAAGTCTGTAAGTCTGCCAGATCACGCCTCCGTGGTGTCAGATGCCCGACTGACAGTCAAGTTTCCGCAGGGCTCGGTTGTGGAAGTCGGATTCCACCCGCGGGCCCAGGTCCTCTTCTCCGCAACGGCCAACCGCCGTCTGCGACTGTTTCAGATCGACGGCACCGACAACCCGCTCCTCCAAACCCTGCATCTTCCAGAACTCCCCATCACCTCGGCCGCCTTCCATCCCTCTGGCTCGTCGATCCTCCTCACCGGCTCGCGACCGTTCTTCCTCTCGTACGACCTCCAGACGGGTCAGACGCTTCGCTCTCCCCGAGGCTTGCTCAATGCTGGTCTCGGCGGCAGCGACAAGCAGTCTACGGGCGGCGCCGGCGGCATGGAGCGCTTCCGCTTCTCGCCCGGAGCGGGCGACGTCCTCGCGCTCGCCGGTCGACGCGGCTACGTGCATCTGGTCGATTGGAGCAGCAGCGGCGTCAGTCGAGGCGGGCAGGTCATCGGCGAGGTCAAGATGAATGTTGCTGTTAAGGGGGTCGCGTGGCAGCGCGAGGGGCGAGAGCTGCTCACCCTCGGTGAGGACAGCGAAGTTTACGTGTGGGATATTGGGACGCGCAAGTGCGTGGACCGGTGGCGCGATGAGGGCGGCTTCGGTTCATGCGCGCTGGAGACGAGTCGCGACGGCAACTGGACCGCGGTCGGGTGAGTCGCTTCGAGCTCCTCCCGATTCTGTTGTGAGACTAACGGCTGCGATCGCCTAGATCCACGACCGGTATCGTCAATATGTACGATGCGGCTTCGCGCGGAACGTATGCCCAGGGCGCCGAGCGCAAGGCCCGCAAGGCGATCGAGAACCTGGTCACGCCCGTCTCGACCATGCGCTTCAACCACGACTCGCAGCTCGTCGCGCTCGCGAGCAAGGCGAGCAAAGACCAGCTCAAGCTCGTGAGTCATACGTTCTCGAAACGCTATTCTTCCGCTTTCGGGTCTGACCGGCAATCGTTCCTTAGGTGCACCTTCCGACCTGCTCGGTCTACCAGAACTGGCCGACGCAGCAAACTCCGCTGCACAATGTCACCTGCGTCGATTTCTCCAAGGGCAGCGAATGGCTCGCTGTCGGGAACCAGCGCGGCAAGGTCTTGCTGTACGAGGTCAAGCAGTTTGCGCGGGGATCGAAGGGGAGGGTTCGTCGATGAGGTACCAGAGGATCATGATTCGCAATGCAGGCGCGTCTGGACCCTACTTTGCTCCACTGAGCCACTTGCCGCTTGGCTCCCGTGCGAGAGATGCCTGGGCCTCGTCATCATCGGGGACCGAGGGAGACCCGATCGCCTGCGCTTCGACAGCGCCCGAGTCGGCAGCCTGACTGTCGCCTGTACGAGTGCGTCCGCTTCGCGTCGTCGAGACCGATAGCTCCCGCTCCACCTCGTCCATAAGTCTCGTCGACTCGCTGTCCAGCGCGATCCCGGAGGCTGCGGCTGCTTCGTCGTCTGAGTCTGCCGTTTCGGGGTTCGGATCCGGGTTGGCGACTTCGAGGCGTAGCTCCTGAACTGGCTCAAGCGGTGGAGTTTCGCTGCCGCTGTCTGCTTGCGCAAGGGGTCCGGGGCGTGCGAAGGTCTCGATCTGCGCCGAAGAGCTGACGTGCCGGGCGAGGGAACGGTTCGTCTGCTCGCTCTCGCCCGGCGGCGGCGTAAAGACTCCGACCGCCGGCCCTTCCACATTCGTCGAGGCGAGATCGCTGCCCGTCTGAGGACGCGCAGGGACGGGCGGCGGGCTCGGTACGAGGAATGGTACACCCGAGCGCGGTTGCTGAACGAGCGAGACCGTTTTGGTGGGAGGCGCGGGATTTGACGCTGGTTCCGGAGCATTTTCCGCGGTGGACGACCCAGACTGAGGGGAGGCGCCTGCGAATGGGAGGAAGGAAAGCCGTGGACTGAACCAGGAGGACATGCCGCTGCGGCCGTCCTCCGAGAATGCCGACGCCGTAGAGACAGGCGCGGGAGGCGGTGGAACCGATTGTATAGGAGGGAGAAGAGGTGTAGTGGCCGGTGGGGGGACGGCGATCGGCGGGTACAGCGCTTCGGACGAGGTCGGCGGCATGTAGGCGATGTGAGAAGGTCCGCCGCCGGCGAGTGCCGCAGAGGTCGCCGGGTTGGGCGCCTCTGCTGTCGGGGGGTGCCTCGGTCTCTGCTCGTTGCTCTCCCCGAGTTCAGCCGGCGAGACGCTCGAGGTGGCGGGATAGTCGTACAGCGACGCGCCCAATCCGGCCTCGCTCGACCCTCCGACAAGGCCCCCATGCCCAAAGCTGGACTGCACTTCTTCCTCGTACTCTTCGCGAGTCGTGGGGCCGGACCAGCCGGAGGCGTAGCTACCGACGCGCTGACGTCCGTCGGCGCCCCGGCCGCGGGCGTACGCCGTCCCGACTTCGTCTTTTTCCGGGTCAAGGACCGTCGCCCAGTCCCGGTGCAGGTAGTTGGAGAAGTTGTTGTATGGCCGGGGCGGGGGCTGGTAGGGCTCGCTTGCTTCGCTGCCGAAGAAGGCTTGGGCGAAGGTTTGGCCGCGACGGAGTCGAAGGAACCCGCGAACGAGGATGAAGGCGGCGACGACCGCGGGCAACAAGCCCGCCACGCTGCAATACTTAGCGTTAGCGTCGTGCGCCGAGGATAGAGCCAAGACTGAGGTCCGAAAGCTTACACGAAGTGAATAATCTGAATCCACAGCGAAACCTCCTTCCCGAGCCGCAAGTCGTACTCCTCGAACCCCCACGTGACTTGCAAGCCGCCGAGCGTCAACACCGCGATCCCTAGCCCGATGTGCCACCAATTCGCGGCGCGTCGCTTCTGCTCGGGGACGTGCTTCGGATCCTCTTGTGCGGCGAAAGCCTCGACGGCGCGGTTGCGCGCGTGGGCGTAGTACCCGAGGAGCATTTGCAGGGTTAACAGTCCTAGTAGCGTGATGCCGAGTCGCTGCCCATTGGTTGTGCGTCAGCCTGGGTGTCGAGCGAAGGGAAGGTGGCAAGAGGAGTCGCGAAGGAGGCCGAAACTCGCCTGGTGCTTGTCGGCGATGCCCGCCTCGCCCGTATGGCCCAGGAAAGCCGCGATCCCAGCAAGACTGCACGCAATGACCTACAAGCCGAGATGGTCGTGAGCGAAAGATCCGCTATGGCACCGAAATTAGAGGTAGACTCAACGAGAGCCGGCCAAGTCCCGTAGACCTGCATCCGCCAGTGGAGGCGGAACCAGAGCGACTCGGGCCAGCTCATTCCGACTGACGCGACGATGACAGCGAGAGGTGCGATCACCTGCAGGGCGAGAAAGCCAAAAGCGCCTGTTCGGACGCTGGGGTCAACGCAGGAAGGGGAGGCCGGTGGGAGAGAAAAAGGAAGGGCTTACCGTGGATCGCGATGAGGACGGTGTAGCTCTTGACGCGCTGAATCGGCTCATCAGGAGGTGCTGGTGTACCACCGGGTAGCGCCGAGTGGTCGTATCTCGGCTCGAGCAACGGGGTGGCGGCAACCGAGATGGCTGCGGCCAGCATGAGGAAGCCCGTCAGGCCTCGGCAATCCCTAGGCTTCGCACGCATCCTCAGTGGGTTCTGCGCTCCGAGTCTGGCCGTGAGGCAGAGCCTCCCAGGAGGCCTCTGAGCGTCGAGGACTCGAGACTCGAGCGCGAGGAAGCCCGCGGACAAGCCGGTCTCGGACTGGAACGAGCGAACCGAAGCGCAGAGAGAGCAGCAGCGAGGCTCGTAAGCGTCTTGAGATTTTGACAATAACGCTCTGAAGTAGAGAAGGCAGCAGCAAAGGCAGCTGGCCGCCCTGACGGTGCGGATTGCTGCCCGCAGCACTAGTCGTTGGCACAAAGCACAGCCGGATCAAGTTGAGTACTGTATATAAGCTCAGTCCAGTGTCTTGAGCTTGCAGATGCGCCGCATATGTCCTCTGGCGTTGTCGTCCGTTGCAGCGCAACTTTAGATGGGCTTATGAGGGAGCATGCGGATTCAGAGTCGAAAGTTTTTTCTGTTTCCGGGCAGAGACAAGCTCCTTTGCCGCTTTTTTGGATTACTCGCGATCATATGTCCTTGATCGCACAAGCTTTAAAGTGGAGGAAAGGAGCAGATGCGGAGAAGTGCGGGACCTCGAAACGCGCGCTTTTTCTGGCGGCGCGCGCCGTCATCCTTGCAATGCCCGCCCCGTCAGAGGGTGCGAGTCTTTCGTTGTTCCGTTTATTGCGACGTAAGACGGCGTGCTCAGATGGGCCCAGTCAGTAGTTCCATCGTGTCCGAAGTGAAAGGGAGCCGGCGGATCATGCGAAGGAGAGGGAAGCGGGAGACAGAGAGGCGGGCGAGCGGACGGCTGGCCTGCTGGCTGTACTGTATAGCTTGTACCTGTGATACGTCTACGCGTGTGCACGCGAGGCAGCAGAGGCTCGGGGAGAAGAAAAAGGTCCGCGGCTATCTCGGACACTCGAGTCGGCTGCGCGGACTCCGACTCGCTTGCCATAACACACGACTCGCGGCGCGCTCGCAGCTCGCAGGGTGCCATGCAAGCGAGCACAAGCAGCCACAACCCCCTGCCCGCCCAGTGAGTCTCCCTGGCCCCGTGCGCGCCGAGCCGAGGCGCGCGAGCGACGCCCTTATCATCGCCTGCCGACCGACCCCACCTCGCCCGACGCAACTCGCGCACACGGCGCCCGAGCGCCCCGCCAGCCACCGCTGGAAGCTCTGCAAAGATCCTGTCACTGACTCGGATCCTCCCCGGGGCTTGCCCCGCGTCCAGCGCTGGCGGGCCGATGCCAGTTCCCATCGGCGTCTCTCACGGCCACCCGTCCGACTCGCACGCCCACACCGGCGGACACCAGGCCAGCGTCGGCGCACAGTCGCACCAGATTCCCCTCGGCGCTCAGGCTAGCTCCCAGACGAGCGTCTCCTTCGAGAGCGTCTTCACCGACGAGGAGGAGAAGTTGAGCGACTACGAGGCGGGAGGCTACCACCCCGTCCGCATTGGAGACGTCTACGGCCCCAATGACCGCTACGTCGTCGTCCGCAAACTCGGTTGGGGTCACTTTTCCACCGTCTGGTGCGTCGCGTGGCCCCGCGTACCCGCTCTCTGTCGCGCCGGCCTAATCTTTCACGGGGACCGGCGATCACTGACGCCCTCTCCCTCCGCTGTCCGGACAGGCTTGCACGCGACACGACGTGAGTGCAAACATCCCGTTGCGGCTCGGAGGACTCGGCGCACCCTGTCCAGCCCGGCGGGACCGGGCGGGTTGCCCTTATCAGAAGCAGAACGGCCCGCGCCGACCCGGTCCTCCGGGAAGATGGGTTCCGCAGAGGCGACGCCTGCGGTGATTGCTCGAGTCACCAGCTGACTCTCCGCGCCGACGATGCAGGGTCAACAAGCATGTCGCGCTCAAGGTCGTCAAGTCGGCGACCCACTACACCGAGACCGCCCTCGACGAGATCAAGCTGCTCCAACGGGTGGTCGAGTCGAACCCGAGCCATCCCGGCCGACGGCACGTCGTCTCGCTCCTCGACCACTTTACGCACCGAGGTCCGAACGGCACGCACGTCTGCATGGTGTTCGAGGTGCTCGGCGAGAACCTGCTCGGCCTCATCAAGCGGTATCACCACCGCGGCGTGCCCGATCATATCTGCAAGCAGATCGCCAAGCAGGTCCTCCTCGGTCTCGACTACATCCATCGCGAGTGCGGCATCATCCACACCGACCTGAAGCCGGAGAACGTCCTGATCTGCATCGACGACGTCGAGGCCGTCGTTCGCGCCGAGCTGGAAACCTCCCCCGCCGCCGTCCCCACCAAGATGATCGGCGTGCCTCCGTCGCAACCACGAGGAGGAGCGCAGACGCCACGAGCGGACACGGTCTTCATCACCGGGTCACAACCGCTGCCCTCGCCGAGCAGCAGCTACGGGACCAGCCCGGTGATCGAGAAACTCGCGTTCCAGATGAGCAAGATCTCCGAGTCGGGCGGGTCGTACGTTGGTAGTGTCAAGAAGCAGGGGATGAGCGCGACAACGCCGGACGACGTCGGCGAGCAGATGGCCGGAGTCCAGCTGGCCGACATTGGCGCAAAGAAGCCGGCGCAACCGACCGCTAAGGGCCCTTCGCTGCTCTCGCAGCAAGTCGCAGCGCACCAGACTCAACCTTCCGCCTCCTCTTCCTCCTACCCTTCCGGCACCGATCCTTCCGCTCAGACCGACTCGGACGTGACCATGTCCTCGGTCCCGCCGGAAAGCAGCGGCGACGGCGGCAGCGACTCCTCCTCACGCTCCCCGCCCGAACGACTCCCCCACAACCCCATGCACCCGGCCGTCGCAGCCGGCGACCCGAACACCCTGCCTCCGCCCGCCCCGTACGACCCTTCCTCGCTCGAGCGGATCACGGTCAAGATTGCCGATCTCGGCAACGCATCGTGGACCGACTTGCACTTTACGAACGACATCCAGACGAGGCAGTACCGGTCGCCGGAAGCGATCTTGGGCGCCAAGTGGAACACGGCCGTCGACGTGTGGTCTGCGTCGGCGATGGTGCGCTCCCCTTCCGATCCTTGCTTGTGAAGGCGCGCCCACGTACTGACGGGCTGGACCTGCACTGCAGTTCTTCGAGCTGTTGACGGGAGACTACCTCTTCGACCCGCATCCGGGGACCCGGTACAACAAGGACGACGACCACATTGCCCAGATCATCGAGCTGCTCGGACCCTTCCCGCGGAGCATCGCGCTCAGTGGCAAGTTCAGCGCCGAAATCTTTACGCGGAAAGGTATGTTCCCTTCAAAGTATGCTCCGAGCCGAGACCGGTTTTGCTGACTGGTGACCGCTGTCTCTGCAGGCGAGCTGAAGCACATCCACAAGCTCAAGTTCTGGCCGCTGCACTCGGTGCTGCAGGACAAGTACCTGATCCCCGAGTCCGAGGCGAAGCTGCTCGAATCGTTCCTGCAGCCGATGCTGCACCTGAACCCGGAGAAGCGCGCCGCGGCGCACGAGATGCTCGAGCACACGTGGCTGCACGGCGTCGTCGTGCAGGGCGAGATCGAGTCGCATGTCATGCAGAGCGGGGAGGTCGACGAGGATAAGCGGCAGAGGGTCGAGGAGGGGCAGCAGATCGCGAGGGGGATCAGGGGGATGAACCCGGAGAGTCCGGCGGTGGCGAACGGTGCGTTTCTGACCTGCGAAGCTCTCTCATCCTGACTCGGACTGACGGAGTGATGTGGCGGATCGAAGCGAGCATCATCGACCCGCAATTGGTCAACGCCCTGCGGCCGATCGACGCGACGCTGAACGTACACCATACGGATCCGCCACCTCCACCGCCGACGTCTTCGCTCGCGCAGCAGGTCCGCGCGTGAGAGGCTGATCTACGTCGTCGTCGAGCTCGGGGCCTGGGATAGGCAGCGCCCCGCTCGGGTCCTCCCTCGCTTGCAACTTCCCTGGTCGAGTGGCGGCCCATGCCGGACTTCGACTCTTTGACATCCCGCCCACCTTCCCTCTTCCCTTTCCCTACCCCCTCTCTTGGTTCCGCGTTTTCCAGCCCTACGTCGGCTTGTCGTCCTTGTCGCTTCTCGTTCGCCTCCCTTGCAGATCATCACCACCCGCGCACTTCCCGAGTTGGTTCGGCACAGGTCTCTCACGGCGATACGGTCCCCCACCACCTCCCCTTTTCGTTCCCTCCCGGCGTTACTCTCGTGTACACACTATCCTTACCTCGTCCCCCCTGTTTCACCCCACCGCCGAACTCTCCCTTCCCTCGACCCTTTCCCGCGCTCGGATCTCCCCCTTCCGCCCGCTCGCTCCGCCCCCGGCGCTTCGCGGCGAACGCGTCCTGCTCGCCTCTTCGCCCGTCGGCGTCGCGCGCACGAAGGGGGAATCGATCCCTTCCCTAATCCCGGTCGAACCTGATGTAGTTCTCCCTTTTTCTCCTTCGACTGTTCCTGCACGCTTAGAAGTTCCCGTCTTACGATCATCGGCGGCGGCGGAGAGCGACTCGAGATGGTCTGAGTCTAGACACTAGATACTTTGGGTTTCGAATTTCGGGTTGTGGCCGGAGGATGGCGCGGAAGCAGGACTTGCGATTATTTTTTTCGGCTGTCGCTCTAGCACCAGGTTCATACACGAACAAGGCGCTCAGTGCGCACACAGGCACCTACACAGACCGACTAGGCTATCCTTTGAGTTACCTGCGTGTCCACAAGCGCCCGGACCGCCGTCGCCGCCGCCTCACCAAGACTCCGCCGCGAACACTTTCATCGTCGCGCGATTATGGCGTCGCAGTACCTCACGCCGTTCGTCGTCCCGGGCTACGAGCCGCCAGCGCCGGACCCCGAGACGGGCGAGGTGCGGATCAAGACGGAGGACGAGCGGAGGGAGATCATGTGGCAGATGAAGCAGGTCCGGATGGTCCAGGACGGGATGGAGAGTCCGGTCGCCAAGGCGGCGATCAGCGGAGCGATGGGTGAGTTGTGGGAGCTGCGCTTGGTGCGCGGTCAGGGCGGGTAGGCAGCGGGAGGCGAGGGTGGAGTCTGCCTCCTGCGGTCCTAGCCTGGCCAAGCTGACCCGCCTTACGCCGCACGTCTCGCTGACTCGGCCATTCTCCCCGTACGCAGGTTTCGCCATCGGCGCCTTCTTCTCCCTGATGGGTTCCTCCTTCACAATCGAGGACCCGTTCCAGCGACAACAGTACGAAGGGATGAAGACGAGCCAGAAGGCCAAGGTCATCTTTGGCGACATGGGCAAGGGCATGTGGCGCCAGGGCAAAGGGTTCGGAATGGTCGGTGCGCTGTACGCAGGGACCGAGTGCATTATTGAAGGCGTGAGTCCCGAGTCGGTCCTCTTGTCGAGATGTGTGTCCTCAGAAACTGACAGGGCTGTCGCATTCGTACCGAAACGCACACCGGCTCGCGATGCAGTACCGAGCGAAGAATGACATCTACAACTCGGTGTACGCCGGCCTCGTCTCCGGTGCGGTCCTCGCACGGAATAGCGGTCCGCGCGCGATGGCGTTCGGCGGACTCGGCTTTGCGGCGTTCTCGGCCGCGATCGACACGTATATGCGGCGAGACACGCCGGACGACGACTAGAGTGGCGCTCATCGACGACTCCCCGAGGCCTCTAGATCAGACCTGCCGACTTATGATTGCCCTGCCAGACCGGTACCTCGTAGGAGCGGCTTAGAGCTCCTTTTCCCTCCTCTCCCTGCTTCTCGCCTCGGACTTTGTTGTAGCTTCCTTGTACTTCTATGCATGCACGCACACAGCTCGCAACCATTAGCTTCGAGCGAGAGTCTGTTGAAAGTTCGACGGCAAGTTCAAATTTCTGCGTCGCGACGCGCGCAGATTGGCCCGACCAGTCCTTACGCCGTACACGCTCTCGCTGGACAGCAGCGCACGTTCCGAGTCGAGCATGGCTGCTCCGGGCCCTGTCGCTGGCCCGTCGCGCGTGCGCGGCCCTGCGGCGGGCCCTATGGCCGCTGAGCGTGCGCCCCACCTCGATCTGGACTTGCCCGCACCCAAACGGCGCCGCGTTGTATGCATTACAGACGACGAAGACAAAGACGACGACGACATTTACATCGACGAAGCCTACGACGAGCGCGAGCGCTTCTTTGCGCGGCACGGACGGTACCCGCCGCGGCACGACTGGCGGGACGACGAGCGGGACCCGGCCCGCAACGCCGCCGCACAGGCCCGCTTACAGCGCACAGATTCGAACGATAGTCTACAGATCCTCGCCGGTCGGGCGCGGTCAGATCCGGCTCCCAAGTCCGAGCCGCAAGGCGAGCCGGAGCGGGACGTCGCCGGGTCCGCGCCGACCTTTGAGCAGGGCGTGAAGGCGATCCTGGCGATCCTGCCAGACCTCTCAGTGCGCCATGTCAAGGCGCAGCTCATGCTGCAGACGGGCTACGGACCGGCAAACGTCGAAGCCGTCCTCGAAGGGTTCCTCAGCATGGAGGAGGGTTACCCGAAGGAGGAGCTCGACAGCGCCGCGGGGGCGAGTCAGAGCAAGGGAAAAGGTCGCGCGGTTGATGCGTCGATGGAGCGAGGCGTCGCCATGGGCGCGAAGGGGCTCGTGGGGTTGACCGTCGACGAGGACGAGGAAATCGAGCGCGAGGCCCAAGTCTGGCTCGACGCGGACAAGCGGGCCTGGAAGACCGCCGTCCCTTACCGAGAAGCCGCGTGAGCTGCCTCTCGCCCGCCCCATCGGTGGAATGGCCCAGCTGACCGGTCGCCGCCGCATGCTTCTCGCATCAGGATCGACCAGCTCGCGCGCGATTTCCCGCGCGTCCGCCTCGCCGACGTCCGGGCCCTCTTCCTGGCCAGCAAGAACCTCTATACCCAGACAGTGCTGCGGATACGAGCCGATGCGGCGGCGGGCACGATCTCCCTGATGCAGACGACCCGCGCCGACAAAGGCAAGGGCAAGCTCAAGACCGACGACGAGTTCGAACGCGAGCGGCAGTGGGTCGTGCACGGTCTCCCCAGATACGAACGGCTGAAACGGCGGAGGCTAGAAGCACAGACGCAGCTGGAGGAGGAGGTCGCGTCCGGCGCGTTCTTCGAGTGCGGGTGCTGCTTCTCCGATACGGCCATCTCGCAGATGAGTGAGTCGCGCGCAAACGCGCCATTTCTACCCTCTCTTGCTCACCTCATCTCTTTCCGTTACCGCAGTCACGTGCTCCGAAGGCTGTCAATTCTGTCGCGAGTGCGCGCGCGGCAACGCGGCGAACGAGATCGGACTCCGCAAGTACGTCTTGAAGTGTATGTCGACGGATGGCTGTTCGGCCACGTTCCCCGAGTCGGAACTGGTCAAATGCCTATCGAGCAGAACGCTCGGGGCGCTGCACAAGATCAAGCAGGAGAAGGAGGTCGATGAGGCGGCGATCGAGGGGCTCGTCAAGTGCCCGTGGGTCTCCCGTTTCCACCGCTATCTCCCGTGTTCGCGACGCAGCCCCTGACCCACTTTCTCATCGGGACGCAGATTCTGCCCGTACGCCATGATCATCGAGAATCCGGAGGAACGCCTCTTCCGCTGCCAGCGCGACGACTGCCGGATCGTCAGCTGCATCTCCTGCCGGAAGCGGGACCACCTGCCGAAGACGTGCGCCGAAGTCAGCGACGCCGAGTTGAAGCTCAAGTCGGCGCACACCGTCGAGGAGGCCATGTCCGAGGCGCTCATTCGGAGGTGCCCGAAAGTTGGCTGCGGGGAACCGTACGTCAAGGAGGCCGAGTCGTGCAACAAGATCCGGTGCTCGAACTGCGGGACCTTGTCCTGCTACGTCTGCAACAAGGTGTACGTCGTCTCTCGATCTCTCATTCTGCGCCTCGAGAACTTGGTGTTGAAGGCTGACCGCGTCACCGACAGCATCTACGGCTACGAGCACTTCAAGAATCCGGGTACGAACCTGCCTGCAGGCAAAAAGGTCGAGAGTGGCGCGACCTGCGCTCTCTGGGACGATACGGCCTATCGCAATTTCCGTGAGGTGCGGCTGTTGTCCAGACTCGCTCGTATCGGATTCGAGGTTGACGAAGTTCGAATTGCTTAGGTCGAGGCGGCGCGGGAAGCGGCCGAGGCGCAAGCTCGGAAGCTCAACCGCGATGTCGAGCTGAAAGACGACGACTTCAAAGCGCTCAAAATGCAGGAGCCGCCTCCGAACCTGAAGTACAAACGCGTCGAACCCGCGGGCGCACCCGCTAAGCTCGCCGCGGCGGCGCTAGCCAAGGCCGCCCGCAAGGAAGAAGCCGCGCGCCTGAAGGCTGCCTTGCCGGCCGCTCCTGCGTCCCATGTCCATCGCCAGGTCGTCGGTCGAGTCGATCCTGTTCCTCCTCCTGCCCCGGCGGCGCCCGCTTTCGTCAGTCGTCGCAAGGTTGTGGGAGGCGGCGCACAACCTCTCGGAGGACCCGCTGCTCCCCCGGCGTTCGTCAGTCGTCGTCAGGTCGTGGGAGGCGGCGCACATCCTCCTGCAGGACCCGCTGCTCCCCCGGCGTTCGTCAGTCGTCGTCAGGTCGTGGGAGGCGGCGCACAACCTCTCGCAGGACCCGCTGCTCCCCCGGCGTTCGTCAGTCGTCGTCAGGTCGTGGGAGGCGGCGCACAACCTCTCGCAGGACCCGCTGCTGCCCCGGCCGCGCCCGCTGCTGGACCCGCGCCAAAACAGGACCGTGTACAGCGCGAATGGGAGCGGAAGCGACAGCAACAAGCTGCCTTCGCTGATCCGCCCGCACCGGCGGCCGGACCGTCCCGAGCAGCGCCTGCCGCAGGCGCCGATCGCGGCCGGAAGCTGCCTCCCAAAGCGGTGGCTGCCGGTCGCAACTACGGTTGGGACGAGAGACCATCGGACGACGAAGACGTCGGGGCGGAACCGCTGCGGCGCTTCCGAGGCGACCCTCCGGGTCCGATGTACAAGTGGAGTCAGGCCGCCGTGGATCGCCACTTCAAGAAGCGCAATGTCGAGCTCGCCGGGATGAGAGCGGAGAAGGAGCGGCTGTTGGCCGAGTTGGACGACGAGATGAGGGCTGCGAGGAGGATGGGGTTGAAGGATGAGGTGGAGGCTGCGGAGCGCTTGGTGCGGCGCTTTCGACCGCCTCCTCCTCCTCCGGCCGCCGCTGGGGCTGCTGCTGACGCCGACGCCGCCGCCGCCGTCAAGAAGCCGCCGCAAGGTGGCCCCGCGCCGCGGAGCGGTGTCCGATCCGGCAAAGCCGCCGAGCTCGCAGGAGCGCCGCCGCCTGC
Organism: Rhodotorula sphaerocarpa; assembly: GCA_024713535.1. Taxonomy (NCBI): domain Eukaryota; kingdom Fungi; phylum Basidiomycota; class Microbotryomycetes; order Sporidiobolales; family Sporidiobolaceae; genus Rhodotorula; species Rhodotorula sphaerocarpa. The sequence goes on along the minus strand of JANIBP010000006.1, from coordinate 827,785 downwards.
CCGACCTGCCTTGCATGCCTACCCGGCTGCTGCGGGCAGGGCCGGACCCTCCGGAGCCGAAGCGGGACCCGCCCCGCGCAAAGATCGCGTCGAACGTGCGGGTTTCGCATCGTCGAGCGCCAAGCGACGGGCGACGTTCGCCGAGCCCGGAGGAGGAGGAGGAGGCGACGCGGTCCGTGAAGCGAAGCGGGCACGGTTGTCGGGCGGGAACAACACTCCGGTCTGAGCATCTCTCCTCTGATACCCTTTCGCTCGACCCCACGTCTTTCAGCGTGGGTCCTTTCTTGCTTTGTACAGTTGAGTTTCTCCGCCGGTTGGTGTCGTGACTACTCGCCTCGGGTTTCTGGAGTGCATCCTCATATCGTACCTTCCCGTTTCCCGACTCGAGGCGCTTAATCTTATTGTTTGAGGCTTCGTGTGGCTCCATCTGCCTTGCACGAAGAGCTACAGGCAGAGGCCGCCGGGTCGCGTGCCCGATGCGGCCCAGCTGCAGCACGAAGAGGGGGGCGAGCGACGCAGCGCTGGCCGCGGCGTACTCCATGTCCTGCCCAGCAACCAAAAGATGGTCTAATGTCTATCCTGACTGCATACCATGCAGGATAAGGGCTGTGATCGGCGTGACGAGGTGGAGGGGAAATTCTCAGCCGCGCTCGCTTTCGCGGGCGACGGCCGAGCAAATCGGAAAGCCAAGGCGCTGTGCCCGCCCCGTACGCTGCCCCGGTCTAGCCTGCGCAGCACCATGCCGGTCGCAAGAACAACAGCAGCCGCTGCGTCGGTCGTGCGCACCTTTGTCCGCGCTGCCCGTCCCCAGCCAGGTCCGTCCTTGAAGCTCCCCTTTCTCGCACATCCGCCGTCGATCTGCGCAGGCAGCTTACACGCGTTCTGTGCTGGCCTGGATCCAGCACCTGTAGCATGCTGCGCTCCAGCGATCGCCTCGACTTCGCGCGCCCTCGCTACGTCGACGCGGGCCGCCGCCGACTCGCCGTCCTCGCCGCTGCCGCCTGCGCCTCGATCCGCCGCGGCGTCGTCCTCCCCGGCTCCCGCATTCTCCTCCCGGTACCCGCCAGGCTCGGGCACCCACCTCTACGCCCCCTCTCCCGAAGCGCAGCGCGCCTACCTCGCCTCCCTCCTCGACGCGGTCGGGGTGCCCAACCCGCATTTGCTCGACGAGTACGTCGCGGAGAAGACGCTGACGCACAAGAGCGGCGTCGACAAGGTGGCGGCGTATGGACGGAAGATGAAGCGGAGTGAGGTGCAGGCGATCGAGCGGGAACAGGCGCAGGAACGTCGGGCCGGGCACAACGAGAAGTTTGCGTTCATCGGTGCGGCTGCTCTCTCTCTCTCTCTTGCCGCGCACGTGAGGTCGGTTCTTACAGGAGTTACTGACTTCCCACACCGGAAACTCGCAGGCCGACGACTGCTCCGCCTGCACCTGACGCAACACCTGTTCTCGCGACTCTCCTCGAACCCCGCCCTCCTCTCGACCGTCCTGACCTCCCCGTCCCAAATTCCGCTCTCGCTCGAATCGATCCTCGATACCAAGACGCTCGGCGCGAGCGTCGGCAAAGTCTGGCGGCTCGAGGACGCGCTCAAGTGGCGGGAGGTGCGGGGTCAGGATGGTGAGATGACCGGGTTGTGGAAGTGCCGGGGGACGGGCGTCGAGGGGGTGATCGGGATGGTCTTTGCGACACAGGTGAGGCTCTTGATCCGTGTTTACGTTTCTGCGGTGGCGAACGGCGGACGGTCCTATGCGCTCTGTGCCGCTGCGCGAGGACGCTGGTCAGGCTCACGTGCCCGGCGGCCATGGTGCCCAATTCCGGCGTCTCAAACCCGAGACGAAGACGAGGACACGTGACTGACTGGACATCTGTCTCACAGGGCATCGACGCGACGAACCGAGTATTCCAGCAGCTCGTCCTGCCGCACCTCGCGTTGCCGATCACGCTCGAGCGCGCGCTCGCCGCCGCGCCCGAGGCGGCAGCAGAAACCGCAGGCGGGCAGGCAGCAGGCGCGCCGAATGCGCAGGCCGCGGCGTCGGCATAGTCCAGGGAGGAAGTTGCTTGGCCCGGTCTCCGATCCCTCACCTACGGGCGGCGCACCCGATCGAGATCCCTCTCTCTCTCTTGTTTGTACTGCTGCACCGCAAGAGCGCGCACCGTATCGCATTGCAAAGTACCCCATTTCCGCGTAGCATGTGCGAACTTCTCTGTGTGTGCTCTAAGCTCCGCGGAGTTGGGAGGCGCAGGGAGCGGGCGAAGCGGAGCGGCGGCGTGAATTTCTCCGCGTCGTCCGCGTCGTCCGCCCGCGCCGCTCCACCTCGCCCGCCGCGCCCGCTCTCTATTCCCTTGACTCTCTATTCTGCCCGCTTAGCTCACGAAGGGCATTCCGAGCTGAGAATGACTGCGAACGCTGCGACTCTGGGCGGATCTGCGGACCAGGCCAAGGCTGTGAAGCCGGTTCCGCTCGAACAGTTTGACAGCGTATTCGGCTCGCTTATCGGTGCGTCTACATAACTCCAGGCTGGTCTTGGCTCGCAACCAGCGCTTGTACAGAATGTCGCTGGCGAACGCTGGGTCGTCCGGCTCGTTAGACTGACATGAGCTCCTCGTGCATCCGCTCGTCGCCGCCCATTCCCTCCTCTTGCAACGACTCGCCCGACTCACCCGCCCTTCACTCCGCAACCCGCCTCGAACGCCCGTCCTTCGTTGCAACAGAGCTGTCCTCGGACGCCCTCGGCGGCCATGTCACCGATGTATCGGACGAGTTCTTCTGCCCCGCCTCGAACCTCCTCAAAGTCCCGGTACGTTCTGCTCCCAGCCGATCCTCGGCGAATCCGTCCAGTGCATGTCCGCGTGCTCACTTTGATTCCCGTCGCTATAGCCTGCGGTCAGCATGAAGGGTCAGTTCGGACCGAACGGCGCGCTGTTCGACGGATGGGAATCGCGCCGGCATAACCCGACCTACGACTGGTCAGTCTCGGTTCGCTCCCGAGTGGCTCGAGACGCAGAGGTATTGACAGCAGGGCGCTCTTGGTCCGGGGATCACAGGACGATCATCAAGCTGGGAGCCCTCGGCAGCGTCGTTGGGTTCGATGTCGACACGGGCCACTTTAGCGGGAACGAGTGCGTGCTGTCCGGACTCTGCTCTCGGTCTTCTCTGTTACGTGTGCTGAACTCGACTTTTCTGGCAACGCAGGTCTCCGGCCAGCGGCGTTTGGGGCGCCCATGTCCCGGAGGGCCAGACCATCAAGGAGGACTCGCAGCTGGTACGTCCGGTTCCCTTTCCGATACTCTCGCTCGTTCGCCAGACAGCAGAAGACTGACTTACATGGCGTCTCACTCGCAGTGGCAGACCCTCCTGCCGATCACTCCGCTCGGCCCCGCGCAACGCCACCTGTTCCTACTCCCGAACGCGACCGAGCCCGTCACGCACCTCAAGCTGACGATGCACCCCGACGGCGGCCTCGGCCGCTTCCGCGCCTACGGCCGCGTGATCCCGCCGCCCGCTCCCGCGCAGCCGACCGGCGCCGCAGTCGACTTGGCGTACGTCCTGAACGGGGGCGCCGTCACGGGGGAGAGCGACCAGCACTTTGGCCGCGGCGGGAACTTGATCTTGCCGGGACGGGGGAAGGATATGGGAGATGGGTGGGAGACGAGGAGGAGTCGCGGGCGGTTGGGGACGGGCAAGGGGGACTGGGTTGTCGTCAAGCTGTGAGTGCCGCAGCCTCTTTCAGGGCGGATTCTTTCCCCCCTACGCGGACGCGGTCTCGTGCAGGTACGCAATGATTGACGCCCTTTGCTGACGACTGCGGATGCCACCGTCAGGGCCGAGGCGGGGTACTTGGAATGGGTCGACATCGACACCCTCCACTTTGTCGGCAATTTTCCCAACGCGGCCGAGCTCTACGGAATCTCCTCTCCCAAGGTGAGCGGATGGCCACGCTGTCTTCCTGTGCGGCATTGCCGACTGACAAGCCGCACGGTAAAATATAGGAATGCCCGGACCTTGACGACCCGAACTGGACGCGCATTTTGGAGATGACCAAGCTGGGACCGCACCGGCAACACTTTTATCAGCTGTCGCACCCGGAGAAGGCGTGGACTCACGTTCGGTTGGACATTCATCCTGGTGCGTTCCTCTCCGCGGTGTCGGTGCCTTGCACCAGGACTGACTGTAAGCCGGATTTCGACAGATGGCGGCGTCAAGCGTCTGCGCCTGTACGGCCGGCCGCAGAGCCAGTACCCGGACTTTTCAGCCCTGGTCCCGCTGCCGGCACCGCGAGCGGCCGACTCGACGGGGGCAGCCTCCTCCAACGCCCGCGTGAACGGCGCAGCAAAGCCGAGCGCCGGCCGCGTACCCAAGATCCCCGCCGTCCCGCTGAACCCGTCCGCGTTCGCGCCGTACGGCTCCGTGATCCAGTCGTACCCGGACGAGCGCGCGGCGCCGAAGGAGATCAAGATCAAGAGGGTCAATTTCGGCACAGCGCGCAAGTTCAACCACCTCGCGCCCGTCGAGTTTGTTGCGCCCCCCGCCGGACGGTTCTCGACTGCGGACGGTGGCCCGGTTCCATCGGGACAAGTCAACTTTTGCGTGTTCCGGTGCGCGCCGCAGAACAGCGAGCAGTTGTCTCAAGACGGGCGGGGGAAGCGGCAGTGGAACGTCGAGGTGCTCGAGCGGCACGAGTTTAGCTCGCAGGCGTTCGTGCCGATGGGAGGGGCGCCGGCGCAGGATGGAGAGGGCGAATACCTCGTGCTCGTGGCGTTGCCAGGAGCAGGTGCGTCCATCCTCCCCCCCACCCCCTTCCTGGTGAAGGGGGATCCATCAATTGACGAACTTGCTGATTGCGCACTACCCGGCAGACGGTCAACCGGACTTGGCAACACTCCGCGCCTTCACGGCGACGCACAGGCAGGGGATCAGTTACCACCGGAACGTGTGGCACGCGCCTCTGATCTCGCTCGGCGCGGACGAGCACGACTTTGCGTGCGTCGTGCACGAGACGGGCGTCGCCGAGGTGGACTGCGAGATCAAGTGGTTCGAGGAAGGGGTCGTGGCGGTCGTCGAGGAGGTGTGACCGGCGAACTGCGGGCCGGATTTTTTTTTTTCTTTTTTTTTTCCGTTCGCGTAGGATTTTCGAGCAGAGCTCTGGGTGTACGATCGTAGAACGAGAATGAACGATTTGGGCGATGAAGCCTCTAAACTTTGATGCGGAGCGTGTCCTCATTACTGTATGCGAGAATTCCAGCGTCGGGGGGAGTTGGCGCCGGTTCTTTACGCCCCTCGTCCATATCGCCGAGGCCCGAGTCTTTGGCTAGCAGCGCTGCTCTCTTTAAATCACGCCTAGTTGCGCCGCTGTCGCTCTCTCTCGCGTGCTATAGCGCCCTGAGCCTATTCCTCGACGCCCTTCGATCATGTCGTCGAACAATGCCGGCGCCTCGCTCGCGCCGCCGAAGCGCACCGGATCCATCAAGCGCACGTCGTCCGACCTCAGCCGCGAGCTCGCGCAGCGCGACCTGCCCGAGCCCGAGTTCCTGCGGTCGCGCGAGGACAACGAGGCGGCGCAGCGCAAGCTGGACACCGTGGAGGGCCGCCTCGCCGACCTCCAGCGCGAGGATGAGCCTGAAGGTGCGTCCCTGGCAGTGTGGAGCGTGCAACGAGCGTCCCTGCAAGGGTCGACCTGACCCTCTGCCCGCCGTCTCCCCGGACAGCCCTCACCCTCTCGCACCGCCGCCGCCAGAGCGAGATGACGCAGGACGCCATGGCAGAAGCTCTCTCCTCGCTCGACTTTGGCGACCCCGAGCGTATCGCTCGCGCTAACGCCCGCGCCGACGGTTCGGCCACGCCCTTGCCCCAGTTCGTTCCCTCTCCTTGGTTCCTGTTTCTTGTCGCTTTACTGCGGGGAGGCATCTCCTGACGAGCTCTCCGTTCCTGTGCCTCTCCGCCAGACCGCAAACAGAGGGACAGGTGTCCCTTCCGACGACGCCGCTTCGCGAGGAGCCGCCGGCGGTCGCGACCGCGAGCGGGTCGGCGCAGGCCGAGGCTGTTCAGCAGGTCGTGACTCCGTGGGACGTGCAGGGAGCCGTCGTCGAGGGCGTCCAGGTGAGACACACTGCCTCTTGAGCGCACGTAGAGCCGCGCACAGCTCGCACAGATCCCACTTTGTTCGGGATCCGTATCTGACGGGCAGAGCTGCGGCCACCCCCGTTGCAATCTTGCTTGCGCACCCCTGAGCAGATGGCCATCGACTACAACCACCTCATCGATCAGTTTGGGACGAAGCGGATCGACGACGAGCTGCTGCAGCGCTTTGAGCGCCTGACTGGCCGCAAGCCGCATCTCCTCATGCGCCGCGAGACCTTTTTCTCGCATCGGTAAGACCTCGCCCGCGTCCCGCTTCGTCTCCGCGCGCGAGCTGAACTTTTTGTTTCGTCATGGACAGCGAGCTCAACCTGATCCTCGACCGATACGAGCAGAAGAAGCCGTTCTACCTGTACACCGGCCGTGGCCCATCGTCCGACTCGATGCACCTCGGACACATGATCCCGTTCATCTTCACCCAGTGGCTGCAGGACGTCTTTGACTGCCCTCTGGTCATCCAGCTCACCGGTGCGGCGATCTTTCGCCAGGCCGTGCTGGCTGAGATGTATTCTGAATCGTTCTGTGCCTGCCTGTCCGGCCGTCGACAGACGACGAAAAGTTCCTGTTCAAGCCGTCTCTCAAGCTCGAGCAGTGCAACACGTTTGCGTTCCAGAACGCCAAGGACATTATCGCATGTGGCTTCAAGCCGGAAAAGACGTTCATCTTCTCTGACCTCGACTTTGTCGGGTGAGTGTGGGAGGTGCCGTATCCGTTCCCGACGTTTGGACTGGTCTGACGCGATCCGCACCGACAACAGCGGCAACTTTTACCGGAACGTGGTCAAGATTTCGCGCTTGATCACGGCTCGGCAGAGTCAGCAAACTTTCGGCTTCAAGCTCGAGTGCGTCGCCGGCCATCTTGGGCCCTCGCACGTATTAGATCCTGGGCTGACACGCGCCTCTGTGCAGGGACAACATTGGAAAGTGGCACTTTGTCGCGGTCCAGGCGGCGCCATCGTTCTCGAACTCGTTCCCGCAGATCTTTGGGGACAAGGCGGACGTGCCGTGCCTGATCCCGTGTGCGATCGACCAAGACCCGTACTTCCGCCTGACGCGCGAGTGCGCGCAGCGGCTCAAGTACAAGAAGCCGGCGTTGATCCACGCCAAGTTTATCCCGTCCCTGCTCGGCGCGCAGAGCAAGATGTCGGCGTCGGCGGCGGAGAGTTCGATCTACATGACGGACACGGCGAAGGAGATCAAGAACAAGATCAACAAGTATGCGTTCTCGGGGGGCCAGACTTCGGTCGAGGAGCACCGCGAGAAGGGCGGGAACCCGGACGTCGACGTCAGTTACCAGTACTTGACGTTCTTCCTCGACGACGACGCCGAGGTCGCCCAGATTGCGGAGGACTACCGCAAGGGTACGCTCTTGACGGGCGAGTTGAAGCAGAAGACGATCTCGCTGCTGCAGGACTTTGTCAAGGCGTTCCAGGACGTGCGTCCGCTCCCCTTTTGCTCCTGACTCCTATTTGGTGCGCCCGCGTGCTGACTGCTTCTGTTCTTACTTTTGCATCGGCTGGCAGCGCCGGGCCAAGGTCTCGGACGACATCGTCCGGCAGTTCATGGACGCCTCGCGGCCGATCGACCCGACCCTGCGGTACGGTCCGGGCTGCACGGGCGAGAAGCCGAAGCCGGCGGCGGGAGCGGCGCAGGAGACGGCAGCATAGTCTCGCGCGTCTTTTCTCGGACCCGCTCTTTTCGGCTGATATACACTGTGGCGTTTCGAGATCTTGCGAGAATTCGCGCTTGAAGGTATGCTTGCGGCGAGACGCGCGGGCTCGAGCGAGCACAGCGCTCAGCTTGCGAGAGAATATGTCACTACGAGAAGGGGGAAGCGTTGGTGGAGGTGTTGTGCGCGGTCGGCTCGGGTTCGAAGAGTCGGCCGAGGGCAACTTGGACGCTGCGAGCCGGAGAAAGCGGGCGCGCCGCGCAAGTCGACTCGCCACCAGCTGGCGGTCTGCATACAGTCTTGCAGCTGGTCTGGTCTCTGAGTGTCCCCCCATCCCCCCCCCATCTCGCTCCAGCCGCCTTAGCTTGTGAGCGCGGCGCAGCGAGTGCGCTCTCCGCGTCGGCCGACCGGCCCGCTTCGCCGCCGCCTGGCCGCGGCTGCTCCACTTTGCCGAGGATGGCGAGTTCAGCTCCCGGCGGGCCGCCCATGCACGGGCTGCACGCCCACGTGGCTCGGACAGACAGCAAAATTGCGGACAGCGCGAGTCCGCCGCCCGGCCAGCTCTCAGGAGGAGCAGGAGGACTCGTTTCCGGGTTCGGACAACCAAGTGGAGGGGCGACTTTGGACGCGCACTACGCCCACGCAGATGACGGCAGGACGTCGCAGACGGGACAAGGACACGCGCAGCAGAGGCGTCAGAGCGAGAGCGCCGCCGCTGATAATGCCGCCGACGACGCCGAAGAGCACGCGAGGGAGGTAATAGTCGTGCGCGAAAAGGCTAAGCGCGGCGCTCGTGCGGTCAGTTCCTGATCTCCCTAGGATCTGCTTCTCGGGCGCGACCGCGCTGACAAAAGTCCGAGGACGATCCGCCGGCAGTGCGTCTCGTGCCGGCGACTGAAAAAGACGGTTCGTCGTTTCTCTGGCCCCGGTGCAAAGGGCCAGGCAATTGCTTACCTTTGCTGAGGGCCTTTCCTTGCTGAATTCAGTGCGAAGGCGGTGCGCCTCCGTGTGTCCGATGTCGACAAAACGGTACCGAGTGCCTGTTCGACAAGCCCGTTTCGAACGTCGCCGAGGATGCGTGCGTTCGCCCCGCTCCTACTATAGCAACCAGCTCGCGAACCTGACGAATCTTCGTGGCGATCGCGACAGCGGTTCGGCGCGTCTGAGCGGGATCGAGACGGCTCTGGCGACGAACGAGCGGAGAATGGACGCTGTCGTGCATCAAATGAGCGAGATCTCCCGTGAGTAGTTCGTGTGCTTGTCCGCGAGTCGCCCTGCCAAGACTGATCACTTCTCCCGCTACAGACGTGTTGACTGAAGTCCTGCAGAAGATAAAGCAGGTCGTGGGCAGCCAGGCGGGGCACAGTCCCTCGCATGGACACTCCTCGCCCGTCGCTCCCTCCGGACACCTCGACGGCGCCTCTGCTCTGACGGCTCACGTCCCGACCCCACCAACCTACCCCTCCCTCGGTCGCTCGTCGCGGCCTCGGACCGCGGGGTCACCCTCTTACGGGAGCCCCTTCCCGCAGTTCGGCGCAGGCGCCTCGACGGCAGTCACCAGCGGCCCAAACTTTACACAGAGCGGCACCTTCTCCTCCTCCCCGCTTGTGAGCGCGTCCGTCCTGCCCTTCGGAACCTCTTCGGGCGGCCGGCGGAGCAGCCTCCCCGTCGGGAGCGCCACCGCGCCCGCGGGCGGAACAGGCTCCGACGGCGGTAGGCGGTCTTCGGCTTTGGACGCACTCGCCCACCTCGCCTCGTCCGCCTCGCCGGACGTGCACCGGTTCGCGTCGCATATGAACCAGCCGATCGCGGCGTTGCAGGATGCGGTCGAGCAGTTGGACGAAGGCGAGGCGGAGGCAGAGGCGGACGTTGTGAGTGGGGAGGAAGAAGGATCGACGGGACGGGAGCAAGCGGAACCTGGGGGTACGACGGTCGATTCGAAAGCATCAGCAGCGCCTGGCGTACCCGGCGGGGCCGCCTCTGTCGACGCAAAGGCCGGGCTCGACGTAGGCGACGACCCTCGGCATACGCACCGAACCGCTACGACAACAGCCTCTGCCAGACGCGACTCGGTACGATCGCGAGGTGACCCAGCCGGAAGTTCACACTCGGCCGAACGCCCAACGAAGCGGGTGCGCGTGGCAAAGCCCCCGGCCCCGAGCCCTGATCAGCTCGACCTGGTCGCGAAGGGACTGATCGCGGACGATGAAGCCCGAGCGCTCGTTGACCTGTGCGTTCTTTCCTCTCGCCCCGAGAGCTGAAGTGAGCGGTTCGACTGATTCAGTCCCGGCCGGGTTCTCCAGATGGATGCAGGAGTGCGTTCCGTTCTGCTCGGTGCTCGACCCCGAGTTCGACACGTACGAATCGCTACGGAGGCGGAGCGCTTTCCTCTTCAATGCGGTCGTCTTTACGGCCCTCCGAGCCCGCGAACGGGTCGCGCCTCCTTCGAAGGAGCTTCGGGCGGCCTCGGAGGAGACGAGCCGATTCGCCCGCGACCAGGTCTTCCAGACCAAGCCGTCGCTGGAAGTCATCCAGGCCATGATGGTCATGGCCTGCTACCATCAGGAGCCGTACATCCTCTCGGGCGTCGCCCTCCGGCTCGCACTCGTCGCCAAGCTCGACACTACGGTCGAGCAGATCGAGGCACACGGCTGGTCCCAGACGGACGAGAAGGCGCAGCGCCTGACGGCTCAATTGCGGACGTGGATCTACATCGTCACGATCAACGCGCAGCACGAGCGGAACCTCGGGCGGATGACGATGCTACTGCAGGAGGACGTCGACGCGCTCGTCTCGCATGCCGACCGCGCCCTGTCCCTCCCCTTCGCGACGTCGTCCGACTTTCGGCATGTCGCCAACTTGCGGCTGGGATCAATCGTGAGGACGATCATCCACGAGACGGCTGCGCTCACGCGCGAGTCGCCGGCGTTCGGCGACTTGATCTCGTACGTGTACGAGAAGAAGCAGATCCTCCAGGACTGGCATGCGCACTACGATGCACTCATCTGTGAGCCGCCTTCACCGTCCGTGTGGCGTTTAGGCGCAGAGTGGGGACTGACAACCTGTACAGCCTCATGGCAACCGTCCCCGATGAGCTGGCCTCGGCGCAGTCACAACCGGCAGTACAACGACGCGCAGCTCGGCTTGATCACGAGCGTCTTCAAGCAGCAGCTGCTCGACCCGCCCGCGACCGCAACCTTTGAAGTGACGCAGATCGTGCAGGAGGCGATCGGTCACGCCCGCTCTGCGCTGCACATGGTCATCCACTCGGAGATTTACTGTCGAGGGACACAGTGGTCCGGCTACCTCCTCCGTACCGACATGTCCTTCGCCGGCATCTTCCTCCTCAAGTGCGCGGCCGCCTTCCCGCATCTCGTCGATCGTAACGAGCTCGTTCACGAGGTTCGACAGACCGCCGACCTGCTGTCCAACGTCGCCGGATCGCAGAAATATGCCGCGATGCTGCGGTGCGTTTCTTTTCGCGTCTTCCAGGCACGCCTCGTATGCTGACGCGCAGCCTCGGTGCGACAGCGCCGCGTGTAATCAGTACCTGGAGAAAACGGCGCCGCAAGCGGCCGCGCCAGACGCCGTTGCATCAGCAAGCGGCCCACCTCAGTTATCGACGAACGAGCAGCCCTATCATCAGCTGCCGTCGACCGGCTCGGCGCCAGCTTCGAGTTCGCTGCGGGAGATTCTTTCGACCAGCATGCCGGCGCCGAACGGACCGAACTCACTCCTGCCCGCCGACGCCGGCCTGACGCCCTTGACGAGCGGGCTCTACAACTACAACCTTCCGCCACCGCAGTACGGGGACGCTTCGGCGGCGCTGATGCCCGGCGAGATGGAGATCGACTGGAGTCTCGCCGTTCAGCCGACTTTGTTCGACGACTCGATCCTCTCGCAGCATGATTGGGCTGCTTCCGTCGGACTCGCTGGCGGTTGGCAGAACTGGTCGGTGTAGGGCGAGTGCAGACGAGACAAAACATGATTCAACGTATGAAAGGACAAGGAGAGGTCCGAGGGAGCCAGAAAGAGCATTCCCAGGACCAACCTATAGCAGCACGTAACGTCAAAGCCCTCGGCGGCAAGTGATCGTGTCCAACATTGGGTCGAGACTGAAAGATCCGTCTCCTGGTTTACTTGCGTCTTCTCACAGCGTAAACGTACGCCTGCAACCGCTAGGATTCGAAGCCTTCTTGATGCTCTTTGTCAGATCAAAGGGCTATAAACCGCAGTCGGGAGAGCTGGGGAATGTACGTCGTAGAGGGTCCGTCAATTTTGGAGCAAGGGTGGCCCTCAAAAGAGTAAGGATCGGGTTCGGAAGGAGCGCATGAAGGAACGAAGACCGGGGTCAGGATAGATACAGGGCGCGTTGGTGTTCGCGAAAGGAGCCGGGAGAGATCTAGAGACATCGTCACTGAAAGAGTGTGGGTAAAGGCCGAAAGCGCTTCTCGTGCTTGAGCAAGCGAAGCAGCTTAGAGGGCCACGCAGGCGCCAGAGATGGCGTCGTAGGTGTAGTTGTCCTGGCAGGACCAGATCTCGCACGAGCCGGCAACGCAGCCGACAGCGTCGACACCCGCAAGCTGGGTGCAGTCGACACCGCCCTCCGAGGCGCAAGCACCGCCTGTTGTAGAATGGCATGTGAGCGAGTCATCCCTTGTGTTCCGGCAGAGGAAGAGAACGTACACTGCTCAATGTTGGACTGGGTGTCGATGCACTCGAAGCCCTTCTGGCCGTCGATCGAGCAGGCAGTGTGCGACGCCGGGCAGACGTTGCGCTTGAAGAGGGCCTCGTTACGGCGCGCGCGGGCACGGCCGGACGGGACGGTCGCAAGCTGGCAGGTCTGGCCGTTCTGGCAGATGAGGTCCTGGCCGGCCGCGGTCTGGGAGCAGGCAAACATCGGGTCGAAGCTGCAGTCGCCGCCGATGGTCGTGACGTGGGCGGCGCAGACGCCACCCTGGTAGCTGCAGTAGTTCGTGCCGTCGGCGCTGCCGGCGCAAGTCTCGCTGCCGAGCGCGACGACCGTCGCGGGGTCGCCCATATACGCGCTGACGAGACCCGGGTCAGAGCAGAAGGCGCCGATGCCACCGCAGGTGTCCGACGGGATCGGAGCGCCGAGGAGGTCGGTGCAGTACACGAAGCCGAGGCAGGCGTCATCATTGCCGTTGCAGGTCGTGCCCGGAGCACCCGTGCAGACACCATTGTTGCAAGTGCCGACGTCGCAGTTGGCGTCCGAGATGCAAGCCGCGCCGGAAATGCCGCAGCTGTGCGATAGAGAGGAAGGGAACCGTCAGCGGCTGCCGGGGAGAAAGGATGCTCGGGATCAGGAGCGGTGAGGACGCACGCGTAGTCGAGGTTGATCTGGTCCTGGACGCAGATGGAGTTCACCGGGTCCGGGAGGGAGCCCTTGAGCCCACCGCCAGGAGTGATCAGAGCGCCGGCATCGCACTGGCTCTGGTCGGCTGAGATCGTGCCGTCGGTGTTGATGAGGTTGCAGGGGTACCGGCCGTAGCTGGCGAGGGCAGAGCCCGAGAACGCGACGAGGGCAGCGAGGGCGACCGTGGAGTGCATCTTGGCGAAGAGGGCAGAAGGACCGGCGAGGAAGAGAGACGCAAGAGGGAGTGAAGGGTGACGAGAAGCGGGCTCAAGAGCAGCGGGCGGCGACGGATGGCGGAAAGAGCGAAAGAAAGGGAGAGCCACAGCAAGCAGAGCACATCCTCAGCCGGCCGGAACAGCGACGCGATTGAGCAGAGAGATGCGGAGGTTCGGAGCGCTTGGATTCGTGGAGGCGTCACCCGTTGCGAGCCTGTAGCCTGATCGGGTGAATCTCTTGCACATCGATGCAGGAGCAGTTGCAATCAGCACAAGAACCCCGGCTTTGGTACTTGCTCGGAGGAGTGGAAGAACTGGGGTTCTGAAGCGTTGGCGACGAAAGAGGCAGGGCGTCGCAGACGCACCTACGCGTTTCGGCCGAATCACAATCCGGATTGATGATCGAGCAAGAAAACCCTTGGCAGCGTCGGCAGCGAGCGGCAGAGTCGCCGGAACACCGTAAGGAGTCCACTATAGCTCGACACTGCAGGCGCCGGCTTCGGTAAAGCGGCGGCAGCAGCAAGCAGCACAAGCGGTCACATCCCCCGTCAGGCTCCGGAAGACCGGCGTCACGCGGGCCGGAAAGACCTGCATGCTCACAGATGTCGGTGTCAACGGTGCCCTCCGAATGCACATCCAGTCACGGAGTGCTGAGTTCGTGGATCGGCGCGGGTGGCTTCTAGCATCTGTCTGCAGTGGGAAAGCGGATGGATGGCGGCCCCGCGCATGACACGTATGAACGGGCCTTTGTTCGTCCGGAATCGAGATCGAGCTGCAGCATTCACCAACAAGCCTAGCAGAGCAGCAGTGCAGCAGCAGCGAATCAGGTTATACAGCGGATGCACCCGCGGCCGGCCGGCGCCGCGAAGCCGGATGGATCCAGAGGTGCGGATCTGATTAGGAGCCGGCGCTGATCCGCGTTATCGACGCTAATGGGAAGGTACGTCGCGACGCGAGCGAGCTCCGTACGCGGCCGGGTACGAGCCGAGTACGAGCCGCGGTGCAGTCGGCGCAGGCTCGCGCGCGTCGAGCTGCAGCTGGAAGGAGCAGGCCAGGACCCCAAATCTCTGCTTGACCATTACGGGAGTGGCGACTTGGGTTGAGATTCGCCGGCAGCGCGATGCATGACTCTGACGAGTCCCTGCGCACGCGGGCGTCCGCAACTAGCGGCCCGAGAGACATGCAACGCCGAACGCGCCGTCTTCTTTCGGCTCGCAAGGTCCACTATCAGGTAGAGCGGGGAACAGATTGAAGGAGGCTACAGCAGAGTACGGCTCAACAGACAAACGAAAAAGGAAAAGTTGAGAGGGGCACAGATCGGAGTCGGGCATTTACACCTTGACGGGCACGATGAGAGTCTGCGGCGCGGCGACCTTGTTATGGTCCCTGCAAGCGAGATCAAGAGTCAGCATGCGATTCTCAGCTCTGCTCGAGCATCGTCCTGGACGCACTCGCACCAGGCGCCGAGCATCGCGAAGGAGCTGGTCGCTTGGTTGATGGCGGCCGCATAGTCGGCATCGTGCAGAGCCTGGGCGGCCGGGTTCAAAACGGCGAGCCAGCCGAGCAGGTGCGTCGTCATGGTCCGCAACCCCTGCAGGCTGCGCACAGAAAATCTTTGTCAGTACTCCTGCCGGCCAAGTACAAACTCGCGCCACCAGCACTCACTCAAGTAGGGTCTGGTACGGCCCCGAAACTTTGCGATCCTTCGGGAAGAGGGCGTTCCGGAGCGCGGCGACGTCCGTCTTGGCTTCGCGGTCGTCCTCGCGGTACTTGTCCACGAACGGCCCGAGCTTCTCAAAGTTCTGCTGGCAGAGCTTCTTGTGAAGCTTGAGACCGTAAGAGATTTCCCTGCACAGGCGATACGATGTGAGTGTATGGTCGGAGTGGGAACGGGCAGGTTCAGGACTTACATCGCGGCGGCGTGCTTCTTCGCGAGGTCGCCCATGAGCTCGAGGATTGTCTTTCCGAACAGGTCGCACTTGAAGAGAACAGAGTGTCAGAAAGGGATGTGGTCGGACTCGAAGGTGGCGGACTCACCTCTCCCGCGGCGTCGAGGAGGTAGCGGTAGTGTTCTTCGCGCTTGTGCACGCCGGCAGTCGAATCCTTCGCCATCTCGGACTTGGTCGCTTCCGCCTGGAACTGGTGCGAGGTCGAGTGAATCTGGACGCCCGGCTCGAGACGCGTAATGCGGACCGCGCCGGTCTGAGATGGAGAAGCTGTGTCAGTCTCTGCCAGCGCTACAGATGTGAGAAGGTCCGGGACACCTGTCTTACCTTGAACGCCGGCTGCTTCGAGCAAAAGTCCCAGGCGCTCTCCGTCAGCTCGTTCGCCGCTCGCGAGCGCACGCGCTTGCCGTCCCCGCCCTCCTGATCGGCCGAGCCGTAGTGGAACGGGATGAAGATGTTCCCGTCGGCGATCTCCCCGACCTTCGCGGGGACTTCAATCTTGCCCCGACGGCCTTCAACGAGCACCATGTCGCCGGCCTTGATGCCGTGCTTCGCGGCGTCTCCCTCCGAGACCTGAACGAAGGCGTCCGGGTTGGCGTCATGCAGCTCCTTCGAGCGCCCAGTCTTGGTGCGGGCTGGGAAGAGGAGAACGTCAGACCGGAGCATCCTGCTGATCTGATGAGCAAAGGAGCTCACTGTGGAACTGAGAGAAGACTCGGCCGGTGGTGAGGAGATATGGGAAGTCCTCGTCCGCAGACTCCATCTGCGGAGTGAAGTGGCAAGCCTTGAGGATTGCCCGTCCGTTCGGGTTCATCGCTTTGTAGGCCTCCGGCGAGATCATGGTGCCGGTGAAGAGGTCGTGGCCGTAGCTCTCGACTGTGTCGAGCGTCGTCGGGAAGTGGAAGTCCGTGTAGAGGCGTTCGCGTCCGCCTGGGAACTCGTCGTTGCAGGGCCACTGGATGCCGCTGTCTCCGCTGAGCTTCTCGTACGACATGCCTGAATAGTCGACCGGCCGGCCCTGCGGAAACACCTTGTGAGCCATGCGGCGGCAAGACCACGGGAGGTCCGCGCCGATCCGAGCTGACCTTGGTAGTACCCTTCCAGTGGTTGAAGATCGTCTCGGGGTCGGTACCATCCCACTTGACGAGAGGTGCTCCGTCCTGGAAACGCTCCAGAGCGTCAGTTTCCGATTGAGAAGGTCATCGATGCGGAAGAAGACGCACCTTGTCTTCGAATCCCATGCGCTTCGCGTACTCGGCGAAGATCTTCATGTCGGACCATGCCTGGCCGGGCGGCTCGACAGCCTTCTTCGACAGGTGGACGGTCCTGTCGACGTTGGTGAACGTGCCTGCGAGGGTACATTCGGTGGAGTGAGCTATAGACCACCGGCGCAGATGACAAGGCAAGTATTCGTACCAGTCTTCTCGGCCCATTGAGCGGCCGGCAGGATGACGTCGGCGAGGGCCGTCGTCTCGGTCGGGTAGATATCCTGCGCGACGATGAACAGGTCCTTGCTCGCCAAGTTCTTCCGCACGCGCGCCAGCTCGGGCATCGACACAGCGGGGCTGCGCACGAGCGGCAGGAATGCGCAGCTGTCAGGACGCGGACTCGGAGTGGATCACGGGCGAGCAAGGTACGCACTTCGTGCCGGAAATCCAGAACATCTTGACGGAGCCGTTCTCGATGTACGAGAGCAAGCTCATGATGTGCGTCGGCTGTGACCAGTGCGGCAGCTTCTTGACCTCGCTGTCCGATACATCAGATATGAGTATGGAGTTCCCGCGTTGGAAGCGCGACGAGAGAAGACGTACATGTTCCAGTGGTCCGCCAGCTCTTGCATGTGCTGCGGGTTCTTCGGGTTCCGGAAACCGGGGTACTCGCCGTTGCAGCCACACTCGCGATTGTTCTGTCGAGGGCGCGCAGTGAAGATGTGTGGGATTCAGTTTGTGCATTGGGGGCTTCGGGCATGTAAGCGACCAGAAGGGAATCATGACTGACCTGAGCCGTAGGCTGACCGTTGAACTGCATAACCGTGGCGCCCTCCCGACCGATCGCGCCCTTGACGAGGTGGATGTTGTTAACGGCGCATGCGGAAGCCGTCGACTGGTGCGCTTGGCTGCGGAGGGGTCACACCAGGGTCAGCCCTCTTCGTCCTTACTCGCGCTCAACCCGAGGTTCCTGGGGATGCAAAGCCTCACAAGACGCCCTGTAAGCATGTGCTGACGAGGCGGTCGCTGCGTCCCAGCACCTCGGCGGCCTGCTTGATCTGCTCGACGGGCAAGCAGGTGATCTCGGCGACGCGCTCGACGTCGTAGTCCTTGACCGTGTCGCGAAGAGCCTCGATGCCGACGGTGTGCTTGGCTAAAAACTCTCCGTCAGCATGCTCCCGACCGCAAGGGCAGGGAGGAGACGGGAGGGACGCACCGATGAAATCCGCGTTGTGCCACTTTTCGTTCTCAAGGAGCAGCTTCAGGATTCCGTTCAAGAGGCACAGGTTTGTGCCAGACTTGAGCGCAAGATGAATCCCGCCGTGCTCGACGGCGGCGTGTCCGACCGAAGTCCTCCGCGGGTCCATCACGATCAAGAATGGCGGGTTCGGCCCGGCGAGGCGGTCGAGGAGACGGGCCCAGAGGACGGTCTGCGTCGCGGCCATGTTGTGACCGACCATGAACAGCGTGTCGCAGTGATCCTGTCTCGTGATGAACATTAGCGAGTCGAGTTAAAAGAGGGACCGAAAGAAGGAAACGCACAAAGTCGGTGTACGAGCCGGGCTGCGAGTCGCAGCCGAAACTTTCGCGCATGGCTGCCGCCGCCGTCGCGGTGCACAGGCGTGTGTTGCCGTCCATGTGCAGTGTCCTGCGAGAATTCCGAGCCCGTTTCAAGCGAACGTCAGTTCGGCTTTTCGAAGCAGCGGTGGACAATAGTCGGAGGAGCGCAGCGACGCACCCGAGACCTCCTTTTCCGATCATGGCGAGCGTGTGGTACTCCTCGAGGAAGAGCTGACCACTCGTGTAGAAGGCGATCGAGTGCGGCGTGTAATGCTCGATGAATTCTTTCGATTTCTTGACGATCAGGTTAAGGGCGTCGTCCCACGAGGCAGGCTCGAGCTGACCCGTCTCTTTCGAACGGATCATCTGCGGAATGGATTGTTTGAGTCTGGCAGCCTTTTTTTGACGCTTTCGGAACAGTGCGCACCGGAGTTGTGAGGCGGTCTTCCGACCGCATGCTGACCCAGCCGTACATCCTGCAAGTTCGGGCAGGTCAGCGCGGAGTTGCACTTGCGGGTCTGCTGCAATACGCACCCTTTTGGTCCGAGACGGCCCTTGTTTACGCGGTCCGTGGCCCGACCCTTGACTGCGACGACCTTGCCGTCCTTGACGCCGACGTCCATGGCGCATCCGTTCGAGCAGCTGTACGACCATCACAGGGCTCAGTACATCCTTCCGGGCATAGGAGCGCCTTAGAGCCTCACAGTACGCATGCGGATTGCACCCATTTCTCCACGGATTCGGGCGGTCTGCAGACGAGCATTGTTCCGGTCAGCGGAGCGGGCTTGCATGAGAGGGCGGAGTTGACTCACTCGACGTAGCACGAGTCGACACGCTGCTCCCACTCCTTATGGTCCCCGTGGAACGGCTGGCGGTCGCCCCAAATCTGGCCGGGCTCCGCCGCCTGCCGCGAAATCTTGACGCAGCTTCCGTACTTCTCCAACGGCTCAATCTTCAGCTTTGGCATGGCTGGCTTGGTACGGTGCTAAAGAGGACGAAGGAGACCGCTACGAGCATACGGGCTGCTGGCTTCGCGACTCGCTTGCCTTCGCTTTGCATCTGAATGGCTGCCCCACATGCTCGCATGACGCATCGTGCCTCGATCTTCTGTCCGACCCGGCTTTGGTCTGCTCGCAGGACTGCGTGCGCTCCCGCTGAGCCTGCTACCATCTGACGGCAAGTGCGTACGCCATGCTGAACGTCTCCGACGGCGAGACGCTGCCCTTACGGCTCGCAACCGTGCTCCTGCTCGGCGGACAGTCGCGGCGGATGGGCGCGCCGAAACACCTCCTGCGGCATCCTGCTACGCAGCAGCCCCTGTACCGGCATCACCTGGACTTGTTGCTCCAGCTCGACCACAAGAAGGGCGTATTCCCGGAGGGCATCTGGATCAGCGCGCGGCGCGAGCAGTTGGCAGAGCTGGACCTCCCGCCGGTGCGTCTGATCCGTCCCCATCCCTTTGCCCGTCCTCGCTTTTTTCTGACTTTCTACTCCCACAGGGCGTCAAGATCGTGATCGATGACCGGGAGAAGAACGGCGACATCGGGCCAGCCGCGGGCATCCTGCAGGCCGCAGCCAGCCTGCCCGAAGCGACCTGGCTGGTGCTCGCCGTCGATCTCCCCTTCCTCTCGACTACTTCCGTACTCCACCTCCTCCGCGCCCATGCTGCTTCGCCCGCTGCGCCCGTCAGCCTCTTCTTGCATTCCGACGACGGCAACCCCGAGCCGCTCTTCTCCGTTTGGACGCCACCGGCCCTCGCGCAACTCCGGAAGAACTGCGCCGCCGGAAAGAGCGGTCCGTGCCGGGCAGCAAAGGATGTCTTGGGCGGAAAGGTGGTCGAAGGGAAGGGCGGGGTCAAGGTCCCGACCGAGGACTGGATCACCGACGCTGACACGCAGGAGGAATGGGAGGAGGCCCAGAAGCGGCTTACGGGCTTGGCAGCACATGTCAGTCGCAGTGATTCATAGCTTTACCTCCATGCTGGTCCGCTGACTGTCCTGAACAGCCTGCCACTCCTCCTGACAGCACCCGTGCTTCGTTTTCGCGCGCGGCCTACGCCTCGACCTCGTTTGCCGAAGCTACCGCATTGGTCCGCTCGCCTCGCCTCTCAAAGCGCCCTCGGACAGTCTCTCGCCCCGCCCAAGCCCCCGCCGCGATCGAGAACGTCGATCTCACCGCGGTCCCACTCCCGCTCGCCTTCGGAGGACGACTCGCCTCCGACGTTCGCGCTCTGCTGCCGCACCCGCTCGAAGACAGCTCCGCAATGGACGGCTACGCGGTCCGCTCGTCCGACCTTGCCACCGCATCGCCCGAGGCGCCCGCGTACCTTCGAGTCCTCGGACGGATCGAAGCGGGCGACCCGAGATCGAAGAGCGCCGAGCGCGCGAGCGACTCGACCGCTGGTTGCTGGGAGATCATGACGGGCGCCGTCTTCCCCTCTGAAGACTTTGACGCCGTCGTCAAGGTCGAAGACGCGGTTGCGTCTTGTCCGGACAGGCGGCCGCTGTCTACGGCAGGAAACGAACGCACGGTTGGCTTCCGGGCGCCGGTCAGAATATATCAGCATCGGCGAGCGCGGGGCGAGCAATTCGATGCAGGCGAGATCATCGCTCGCGAAGGCGAGGTGATTACGCCCGAAAGGATCTTACTCCTCGCCTCCGCCGGCGTCTCAGCCGTCCCCCTTGCGACGGCCCCGCCCTCCCATACGTTACCGCTCAAGGGACGAGTGGGCATCCTCGCCACCGGCAAGGAAGTCGTCCCCCTCGAAGGCGCAGCCGAACTTGCGCCGGGACAAGTCATCGACTGCATCACCCCTTTCCTCGGCAGCTTACTTCGCGCCCGCGGATACGAGACGGTCCTCCTCCCCTCTTCCGAAGACTCTTCTTCGGCTATCGGCACCGCCTTGTTCTCCGCCCTCACCGCCTCGGAGCCCGACTCCACAGCCGGCGCCCTTCCCTTCGACCTCCTCATCACGATCGCCGGCGTCTCGCTCGGTTCCGCCGACCATACGCCGCACGCGCTCTCCAACCTCGGGATCCGAACAATCTTTCACGGCGTCTCGATGCGGCCCGGCGGGCCCGTCATGCTTTCCGTACACGAAGGGACCGGGACACCGATCCTGAGCTTGCCGGGGAACCCCATGGCGAGCGCAGTGGCCATGCGCAGCTTCGGGGAGGAACTTTTAAGGGGGCTCGAAGGGGACGGGGAGGGCGGTGCGCCTCTTTGGACGGAGCTGGACCTTCGAGCCGACGACGGTGGCGGCGGCGGCGAGGGGGGAGGCGGCCCAGGCTGGCGCGACTGGATCTCCCGCCTCAAGCCCGGAGTCTCGACCTTTGCCGCCTTCCCTTCCTCATCGCCAGGGGATGCCGGCACGCTCATCGGGCCACCGACGCTTGCAGGGACAGGGCGCGACGGTGGCAAGCGGACAGGGCCGTGCGCCGTTGGTAGCCTCATCGGCGCTGACTGCTGGGTGCGGGCCGACCGGACTTCAGATCTCGCGCAGAGTCGCGCATACTGGCGGTCGATGACCTGAAATATGATGCGGACGGCCTCTCTCGATCACATGGGTACCAGGAACGCAAAGAGAGACATGTACAGCGGATTCTACGGCCGAGTCTTCCATATTTACCCCAGAACACTAATGCATCCGGTTCCACCATTCGTGACAAGCAAGCGAGCATCCTCCAGCGCGCTCAGTCGGGACCGCTCGCGGCGACGTCCTTCTTGACGAGCGCCTTGACGTGGTCCCCGAGCGAGACGAGACAGACGGTCCTCCACACCCCGAGCGCGACGCGAGGGGTTACGCCGCGGAACAGGCCGCTCAGGCCCGTCTCGGCATAGATGTACTTGGCCGTGGAGAGAATCGTCGGGGAACGGACTGGGAGGGCCGCAGCGCTGGCGGCGCCTCCGGCAGAAACGGCCGCCGCGGCGGAAGGGGCCTTGAGTGACTGCATCTCGACGCGGATAACTTCGAGCGGGTGGTTCCAGCATCCGAGCGCTCCGCCTGCAGAGCGTTCCTTCAGCGCCCGGAGAGACCGGAACCAATAACCAACGGGAACGCACCGACCGCAGAGGCGGTGACCTTCTCGACGGGCGAAAGCGGCTCTCCGGGCTTCTTGTGTCCAAGTTGCTTGATTGCCTGCTCGGCAGCGCGCGCAATGCCGATCCGGCTCGCCCAGTTCGTGGCCTGAAAGTCGATTCCGATAGTGGACAATCAGCGATCGAGAAGGTCAAGATAACGAGAAAGGGAGGTACGGACCTGACGGAGCGCGACGGCGTTGACTCCCTTGTTGATGCCGCGTAGCCCGTCTTGCTTCCAGATCTCTATGAAGAGACCGAACGTCGAGGAGCGGGACGCTCCCGAGGCGGAGCCGGCTTTCGCTCGCGTCACCTCGGCGGTCTTCATGCGAGTACAGACGCCCCTGCGCGTCATGAAAAACCCTAGTCAGGCGAGTGACAACTGGTCCGGATGCAGAAGCGACTCACATGGCGAGGTAGCCCTGCGCGGCGCCACCAATTGCGCCACCGAGGAGACCCGCCGCGCCGGGCGAAATGCCCGCATGTTGGGTAGAAAAGTCCTCGACGGCACTGGAGGTGAAGAGCAAGATGGCTCCTGCCGTCGAGGATTCGATCCAAGCCTGCAGAGGAATTATCGGAGGGAGGTCAGGTGCTCACGTTCGCGAATGTGGGGAGAGAGCCAGGCGAGGGGAGGACCCTCGCTTGGGTACAGGGATCTAGGGAATGGCAGGGGACGGAAACTGCTTGGAAAATGGTCGGAGGGCCGGACAAAGACTCACCCAGGGGATCAAGCCTTGGTAGAAGCCAAAGAAGCCGCCTCTCTTGACCGTCTTCCGAATCGCGGTTCGGAGCGAATCCTGCCGGTTTGCCGCCATGTGGGTCTTGAGCACCTCGAAAGGCTGGCCGAGGGTGGTCCTGGTCGCGCGTGAAGGCCACTCCCCGTCAGCTCCGGCGGACGTGGCCGCCGTTCGGGCGGTTGGGAACCTCTGGAAGTAGTGGGGAAGGTAGCTCACACCTCGAAGATCGATACGCCCGACCCAATGAGGAGGTTCATTGGGTCCAGCTGTGCCTTCTTGCCGCTCATGCCGGCTCCGAGCGCTGAAAACGCGAAAGAAGGGATGTGAAAGGTGGATGCGGCGTCGCCCCTCGCTTTCGACTCGGGATTTGAAGTTGGGGAAAAGCGCACGGCTCGTGCACCTCCTTGCTGCGCGCCCAGGTCAGAGTCTAGCGTGGGTCAGGCTCTGGAGCAGTACAAGGAGACGCAGTTTTGCAAAGTACGTTCTGACTCGCGTCCCGGAACAGATAGGATCGCCCACCGAGTTCGCCCGAGGCCCACCGGATGTATGGCGGATGACGCCGTTCACCGTCGACTTGCCGGCCGCTTCGAACCAAGAATGACCGCACACCGGCAAAGCTTTGCTCCGCCGGCCCGCGCGGCGGGGAGAGGAAATCAGGAGAGCGGAGGATCTATCGACCGGGGCGGCGACAGGAGCATCGTCGCACCGCGGCTCGTCTTGGCTTCCGGGCCCCTCGGTCGTGTAGTCGCGCGAACATTGTAGCGTTCAGGACCTTATCATCGAGCAATGGAGAATTCGCCGGGCCCGGCTCGTGGACTTTCCCTTCTCCGCGGAGACCGGACTTTCTCCGTTCGTTGGGCCGCCTCAGCTCGCTGCTGACTCCGCATACCGGACAGATATCCGAAAATCAAGAGCACACCATGCTTGATGTGAACGGAGGTAAGAAACGAGGTCCTGTTTATCGTAAATTTGGGGTGTTCGGTTGCCGAGGGAAAGCAATCGGAGACGAACTTGCGACTGCACCGCCTCGCACCTCGCGGCCACTTCGCCGTGCTCGCTCGTCTCGCACGCCCTCAGCAGCAGCGAGCTTAGCGTCTGGACGCCTAGCTTTACCCGCGAGAGCTGTGCCAGATCGCCGCCCAACCTAGCCGCTCGGCTGCGGCACTGCGTTTGTACTCAGTGCCCCGGCCGCGGACTTGGACTCGGATCAGGCCGACTCGGCGACTTGCAGCGCACGCCGAGGGATCGCAAGAGGCCGGCGGGCTGCCTACGCACGCCCACATGTCCGGCGACGGCGCATCAGAGAGCTACGGCGACCCATCGCTCGCTGGGGCGCTCCCGCCGAATAGCCGAAGTTGGGACGACACGGACGACGTCCGGCTCCGCGAGGCCCTCGAACGCGGAGACGGCAAGAAGACGTGGTCCCAGATCGCGCGGGACGCGTTCCCGAACGGGGACTTTGGCAAGGTCGAATGCCAGGCTGTACGTTCCTCTCGCATCTCGGGCGTTTCCCTCTGTCCTCGGCGAACTAGCTCGCATGTTGGAGCCCATCTCGTCGGCCATTTCCTGATCCAGCGAACACCGCTACACGTTACCTTGCGTTCAAACGCTGATCTGATCTGTACCGCACGCAGCGATGGGCCCTCCTGAGTAAACCGCGGACCGTGAAGGGCGCCTGGACCTCGGAAGAAGACGCCAAGTTGCGGGCGCTGGTCGCCCAACATGGCTCCGAGAAATGGGTCAGTCCCTGCTCCGGTCGAATATTGGTCTTCGGTTGTGAAGCTCACGAGATTGCTCCCGTGCAGGTCGCCATCTCGGAGGAAATGCGCACGCGGACGGGGAAGCAATGCCGAGAGCGATGGCACAACCATCTCGACCCTTCCAGTCCGTCCTCTTCCCTTACTCGCGATGCGGCCACGATGCTCACTCAGCCTGACAACATGCAGTCAAAAAGAGCGTCTGGACTGCGGAAGAAGACGCCCTCATCCGGGACTTGCACGCGCGGATAGGACCGAAATGGGCCGAGATGGCCAAGTACCTGCCCGGGCGGCCGGACAACTCGATCAAGAATTATTGGAACTCGTGAGTCTCACAAGGAATCGGACCGACCCTGCGCAAGCGTAGCTGATCCAAGCCGTCCTATAGTCAACAAGCACGCGAGAAGCGGAAACGGTCGCGAAGCCTCTCGTCCCTCAACCCCGAGCAAGCCCAGGCTGCCCGAGAACGAGCAGCAGCAAATGCTGCCGCAGCTGCGCACGCATCACCTATTCATGCCATGCCGTCGACTCCGGCTTCGAACGGCACTCGCTCCGACTCTTCGGCCTCCTTGTCGAACAGCGTTCGATACACTCCCTACGGACGCGCGGCACCTCATTCCAAGAACCGTAGCGAGTCTATCTCGTCGATGAGCGCCTTCTCGCCGGCGCCGTCGACTACCTCAGCCGACTCTTACGACAACTCGTTCTCGCCCATCCTTTCGCCCTTCGACGCGCCGCAGAGCCGCATGTCACGCAGCTTTTCCTTCAGCAGTGGCCCGCCGTCGCACATGCTGCCCGCTCCGGCAGATTCCGTCCCCGTCGGGATGCCCTTCGAGGGCGGCGGAGCAGCCACCGGCCCGCCACCGTACCTCTTCCCACTTCAAACGGAGTCATTACCGTCAGCCTTCCCACCAGGGTACCGCCGGCCCCATGCCAACTCATCACCGCCTGTCCCTGTGGGGCTGAGCAACTACCCGTTCGCCGGCATCCCCTCTTCGTCCCTGCAAGGCTCGCCCGTCATACCGCTCCCCGAACCGCCGGGGCCCAGCTCGGTCCACGCGATGTCAAGCTCTGCTCTCGGGATGCCCGAAGCCTGGGGCAGTCATCCTGCCGTGCACGGAACCATCGTCACGCCGTCCGGTCGCATCCAGCCCGTCCTCGCTCGCTTGACGATCGATCAGGGCTCTCCGCGTTCGACTATCGCCTCTGCAATCCCGTCGAGCTACGATACGGGTTCGCCGCTGGTGCAGTCGGCCTCTTCGGTCGGCAGTTTTTGGACAGATTCGCAGTTGGCGTCGCCGGCGACGTCTGCGGTGGACCCGTCCGCGTTCTCGGCGTTCGACTTTGCGGGGACGCAGGAGCAGCTCGGGTTCGACCCGTCTCAGCAGCTCTCGCTGAACCCGTATGCCACGGACGGCGGCTTCTCGGCGGGGCACTCGGCGAACTTTTCTTCGTTGGCCTCGGCGTCGACTTCGCCGCCCTTTCCCTTGTCGGCCTCGTCGGCCTCGTCGACGACGTCTTTCGCGCTGCCGGCTCATCCGCTCGCCACTACTACTTCGATCGAGTCAGAGCTCGCGCACCACCAGCAGCAGCAGCAACTCGCCACTGCGCAGGCCGACGCGGGCCCGGCGGCTTCCTTCCTCAGGGGCAACCCATGCGCGGATCCGGCACTCACGCTGCCAGCCTCAGATCAGATGGGTCGGTCGACGCCACCGCACGGTCTGACTCTGCCGGACCTGGCGGCCGCACGCGCGGTCGAGGACACCGACATGCGCACGGCAACGCGGGCCAACTTCCGGGAGAGCGAGATGGCGATGGTGCCTTCGACATTGCCGGCGATGCCGCCTTCTCCGCAGGTACCCTTCGACTACAGCCTTCCTCTCGTGCGAGGCGTTTCACCAGGGCCATCGGCAACCACGACGCCGATCTCGGCGTTTCCGGATCCAGGCCCGCGGCAGGCGCTGTCGCCCGGCTCGCCCCAGCGGCATCGGCACCGCATTTCGCCGTCGATGCCGAACCTGACTTTTGCCAGCCTGGCGGCGTCGTCGAGTGGGCAATCTGGGATGCCGACTCTGGACCCGTCTGATCCTCGGACGGCGCCTTTCGCGCCCTTACCGCCCCGACCCCGGTCGGTCTCCCGCCCCGTTGCGGCGACCTCGTCCTGGAATGCTGCGCGCTCTCCCAAGAGCGGGGAGCCCGTGGGCCAGCCGCCTCTCGGGCTTTCCGCACCTCTGCCGGCCGGCGCTCCGGCGCAATTCGCGCCCGCCCCCAGCCCCGGCGCAGTCCCAATGTCCAAGTCGTACTCGTCGTCCATGTCGGAGCTCTCGGCGCGGTACGCACTCGGACTGAGCCTCACGCGAGAAGGCGCCGCCGCCGCTGCTGCTGCGAGCGGGCTCGGGTCGGGGGCCGGGAGGACTAGTCGCGGGTCGCCGGTCTCGGGGGGTGCGATCGCTGGCGGACCTGGCGGCGGGCGAGCGAGCGATGGACTCAAGGTCGACGCGAACGGTCGAGCCGTTCTGCCGCTCTGAACCCGCCTACGAGGTCGCTTTACCGGGGACGCCGTTGGCTAGGGCTCGTTCGGCTGGACCGAATGCAGGGCTCCCTCGGCGGCGGCGGCGGCGGCACTCTCCCTTGCCTCTCCCCTCCCGCGCCTGAACCATCAACGTCGCGAACAGACACTTTTCTCCCTGCCACGAACTTCGCGAGCGGCCTTGCCCGCCCCCCTCGCTGCCACCTGCGTGTTGTACATTCCCTCCGTCTTTCCGCTCGCATGTCGGCCTGAGCGTCGGACGCGCGGCGTGCTCACGAACATGCATGCAATGCAACGTTGATCTAGAGGCACGACTGGATTTGTGCGCGCCCTCAGGAGGGCTGCAGTCACCGCCTGAAGTCGCGGTCTCGCCTCTCGCTCGCCTGTCCGGTAGGGCGCTCCATACTCTGGGTCTAGTTTCCTGAGCATCTCGCTTGGCTGCTCTACATCATATGCACCCGGAATGCTCGCGGCTTGACGCGCAGGGCGGTCTGGGGGTGGGATGCCGACGCAATGCGGAGTCGATCTGCGCGGGGTCGTGTCCGGGGCGAAAGTCAAGAAGAGTCGCAGAGTGCGGGGTCGGCTTCGGTCATGAGACACTCAGGGCCAGCTGGTGGCAGACGCCAGCGAGAGTGAGGAAGCGCTCTTGCGCTGATGTTTTCCGGGCTGATCGGCGCGGTCTGCAGGAGTCTCGGGTCGGGGTGGTGTCCGAGCCACTAGGTAGCCGCTGCACAGCAGCGAGCGAATTGAAGCGACTTCGGACAGGTGGCCAGGCCCTGCGGCGGCGCGGATCTGATGAGACCGGCGAGAGCAGCCAATCAGCGCGGGGCGGGTTCGGGCGCTGCGGTGCGGACGAGCCGAGGGAACTTGCCCACTCGAGAGATCCGACGACACCCTCGGATCCGCACTACAAGTCCATACGGCACGATGCGCTGCTAAACGAGCCCAGAAAGCAACGCTCTAGACCGTACACGACCACCCAGCGACCGCCAGCAAGCCCGCGCGCGCCCACGCCGCCTGATCTGACGATGCCACCACCTGCGTCTATGCAACGCCGGCAGCGGCAACAGAGTGCCCCGCCCGCGTCCAACACACACGCGACCAGCGTCACACTGCACTTCAAGGAACGCAACAACCCCAAGCAGCCTCTCTGTGCGTCAAAGCGGGCCCTGCGCGCGCCCCCGCGTGTCCGAGGCGGACGCCGACGACTGACCGCGCGTTTCCCATCCGCGAATTGCCGCCCTCTGCAGATCGCCCCGCCGCACTCCGGAGGAACGGTATGCACACTTTCCGTCTGTAATTGTCCGTACCCGAGTACTGACCCTGATCCGACGACGTGCAGGGTCTTCCGTCTCGCGCGACCTCTTCGCCCACCCTTCACCGCCTCACTCGCCGTCGATCTCGGTCTCCGAGTCGAGGTCCAGCTCTTGGCTCTCCTCGCTCGCCGGACCGTTCTCTCCCACCTTGGCCAATCCTAATGACTCGTCCAAAGAGCTTGGAGCGGTCGGGACTGGCGCGGCTGTCGTGCGCGGCTACATGATCCCCAGGTCTCAGTGGAAGGTCAGCCACCCTCTCTCGACGCTTCCTACGCTCGACCGAACAGAAGGGCTCACTCTTCATACATCCTGCTAGCCCGACGACACGGCGGACCAATGCGCCGATCCCGACTGCTCGCAGCGGTTCGACCTCATGCACCGCCGGCATCACTGCCGGTCAGCCTCGCTCCCCCGATCTTTGCGTTCCGCATCTTGGCTGATCCCACTCGCACCTTCTGCAGAACATGCGGCGACATTTACTGCTCGACGCACTCGTCGAGGTCGACTTTCCTTTGGCCCTCGAACGAGGACGAGGCCGCTCCGGCGTTCACGCCTTTCGCGACCCCGCGCAGCACGCCGCGGTCGTCTGCGACTGATCTGCCGTCTCTCGTCAACTCTGCTCTGTCGAACAGCCTGAACGCATCGACCATGTCGACGAGGTCCAATTCGAGCGCCGAGACGTCTACTCCGACCTCGTCGCCGCCCCGGAACCCGCCCGTCGTCATGCCCGTGTCGGCCCGGGTCTGTGACCGATGCTACTTTTCGGCTCCGAGCTCTCATGCAGGTGGAGAACCGCTCCTCCTGCCGCCAAACAATACGAGCGTGTCCCCGCCGTCCTACGCGGACGGTTCCTTCGCCGCGGCCTTTGCCGCAAGCGCCAGGCCGTTCAACCTGCGGCACCCGCACTCGCGCGCATCGTCCGCCTCGCGCGCTTCGTCCCCGGCCAACTCACCCCCGCGAGCGGGGTCCTCGAGTCGGCAGGCGTCCGAGTCCCGCTCGCGGCAGCGCCAAGGCAGCG
Source organism: Rhodotorula sphaerocarpa (assembly GCA_024713535.1). Lineage (NCBI taxonomy): Eukaryota > Fungi > Basidiomycota > Microbotryomycetes > Sporidiobolales > Sporidiobolaceae > Rhodotorula > Rhodotorula sphaerocarpa. The sequence continues at coordinate 798,238 of JANIBP010000006.1, read as the reverse complement.
GCGTCTCGAACTCGTCGTCGATCTCGGCGTCCGCATCGGTTCCGAGCGATTCGAATGCGACGGCCTCGACGCCTTCGACTTCGGTTGAGGGAGCTGCGCTCGACCCTTCGGCCGTGTCTTCGTGCGGCTCGGCGACGAGTTCGACGAACGGCACCAGTCCCGAGACGCTGCACATGCCGTCGAGGTCCAAGGTCGCCGCCGTCCGGAGAGGCGGTTCGCTCGGCCGGAACGGATCGAAGCGGACGCTGTGCTCAACCGCGGTGACGACTCCCAAGGTTGTCCGCGAGAATGAGGTCCTGTCTTCGTACGAGACCGAAACGGAGCAGCGGCGGGGCTCGAACGGCGCTGCTGCTGCGGGCGGCCCCGACGGGCCCAATGGCAACGGTGGTGGCGTCGGTGCGAAGCTCGCGGCGGCGCAGCGGAAGCGGACGCAGTCGCAGCCGGCGCGGGGTTCGGGCCAGGCGGGCGTCTGGGCGCAGAGGCGGTACCCGCTCCCGAGCGAGGAGCACGACAGCGACGACAGCAGCACGGACGGCGACCGACCGTCGTACGCCTCCGCCGCAGCAGGCGCCCCTTCCGCTTCGGGGGCCGTGGCCGGGCGGAGGTCGCGCGAGCCGAGTTCGCGGGGCAAGACGGACGCGTCGCGGTACTATGTCGAGTCGGACTCGTCGTCGGCTTCGGAGGAGGGGACAGACGACGACGAGGATGACGAGCGACATGACCGGGTCGTGCGCGAGCGGAGGCTGTACCAGCAGCAGTACGGCAGCGTCCAGGGCGGGCCGTGGCAGTCGTGGGCGACCTTCTGAGAGGGGCGCGCGCGCTGCTGGGCTCCCTTCCCCGACCTTTTATATCCTTATTCGTCCCCCCTCCGTCCGATTTTGGGTACTGTTGCTTCTCCTACCTCTTGTTCCGCGCCCTTCTCTATGCCCCTGTCGTCACCTTTTCTGCCACCACCACCTACAGTGTTCCCCTTCTACCCTCTGTTCTCCGTGCCTCGTCCCCTACTATAGACTACTTCTCTTGTATTGACTTCATTTGCGGAAACAAAGAGTCCAGAGTTGTCCAGAGATTTTCGAAGTGTGGAGGGAAAAGTGAGGCGGTGCATTCGGCCGGGAACCCAGCTCGAGCGTTTCCGCCACCAGCGCACGACCATACACGGCACTTTGCGAAGCCGGGACTCATTCGACCGCTCGAGTGCACGCACTATGTCTACAGACGGATTCCTTCCGGCCTCGGCCACGTCGGCCAAGGCAAAGAAGCTCGCCAAGCTCCAGCAGAACCGCCCCGCCGGCTCGACCTCGCACGCCTCGACCAAGGCCAAGAGCAAGGCAGGCAAGGGCAAAGCGAAGGCGCAGGCGATCGGGCAGGACGGCGAAGGCGGCGAGGACGCGCATTTGCTGAGCACGCAGCCGGGACGGGGCGGCGCAGCGATGGCTGAGGACGACGACGGCGACGAGGATCTCACGGAGCGCCTACCACTCGATGCGGGCGTCGTGCCGCGGGTGGGCGTGCAGGCAATGCAGGCGGGCGACGCGGATGCGGCCATAGCGGGCGGGGCGAACGCAGACGACGACGACGAGGACGACGACGCAGTCATGATCGACCCGTCTCAACTGCCAACGCCCGTCGTGCGGACTCCGATCAGCCAGCTCGAGGCAGCAGCATCTTCGAGCGGCGGGGACCCGAACACGCTCTCGTTCGGCGCCATCACGCAGCACAACGCCTCCGGGTTGACGCAGCGGAGAAAGATTGCGATCCCGCCGCACCGGATGACGCCGCTCAAGCGCGACTGGATCAAGATCTACACGCCGTTGGTTGAGGAGTGCGGGCTTCAGGTCCGCATGAACGTCGCGAAGCGCCAGGTCGAGATGAAGGTGCGTTCCCCCTTCGCGCGCGCGTCGACATGTTCCAGGGTCCTGACCCTCTTCCTGTGCGCAGACGTCCAAACACACGCCCCATCCTTCTGCGCTGACCCGAGCTGCCGACTTTCTCTCGGCGTACTGCCTCGGCTTTGCGGTTGAAGATGCGATCGCTATGCTGCGGCTCGAGGAGCTCTACATTGTGCGTTCGCGCGCTTCACTTCTATAGCCTCCGACAGTGACTCACTTCTCGCCTCGACAGGAATCGTTCGAAATCAAGGATGTCAAGACGCTGCACGGCGACCACCTGTCGCGCGCGATCGGTCGTCTCGCCGGACACGAAGGCAAGACCCGCTTCGTGATTGAGAACGCCTCGCGGACCCGGATCGTCCTCGCCGACACCAAGATCCACATCCTCGGGACGTTCGGCAACATCAAGGTCGCGCGCGACTCGATCTCGGCGTTGATTCTCGGTTCGCCGGCGGGCAAGGTCATGGGCAACTTGCGCATCTATGCGTCGCGGCAGCGCAGCCGCATGTGATGCGTGCGGATGCCCTACTCTCCTGCCTTTCTCGTGGGTTGTCCTGGCCGCACGGACGGCCGCAGCGTGTCGTCGTGTAGACTTTCCTTGCTTCCTGTTGTAGTCTTGCTATTTTCCAATCTTCCCGTTTTCCCACGAGCGCGTACGATGGCTCGCACTGTAACTCTAGCGCAGGCCAGACTGTATGTAAGCATAGACTAGGCTACATCGGAACTGCAGCCTCTCCCACCATCGGCTTTGTTCCCCCTCGGCGCACCCGCGCTCCATCGGCAGCGCTGCCCACGCGCGCTCTGCAGTGCTGCTGGTCGGGCTCCGGTTCGTCGCGTGGCCGACCGGCCAATTCGACAAGCAAGTCAACACTGTAACCCGCTCACAAAAAGTCACCGCGGCTACCACCTCACACGCTGACCAAGACTTGGACAGCTGGCTTCACGCGCCCTGTGCGGCTGCTCCGACTCTGCGAAGTTCGCCTTGCTCTTCGCGCGCGTCGCTCGTCCCCCACACACCGCTCGAGCAGCCTCGAGCCCTCGGCGCGGACCGCTCGCCGTCTCGCAGACCTTCGGAGGCGGAACACACGAACGCGAATCGACCCACAAGCCTGCACCGACAACCACAGGAAGCCACCTAGCGGCGACGCGCAGGGATGGAACCGGCGAGTGGGAAATCGGCCAAGGCGAAACCGGGGCGGAAACGCATCGCGTGCCAGGCTTGCAGCGCCAGTACGTTACATCAAACTATCCTGAGGCGTGATTCGGTCCTCCGGCAGGATGGAGGAGGGCGGGGCGGTTCGGCCGAGGAGTGGACGGAAGGTCTTCTGCCTCGTCTGCGCGGGGCAGAGCAGCTCGAAGGACCCGCATTGTTTCTCGGAGGGAATGAACGAACACGGCGATCGGAAGCGCTGACATGGATGCCCACCTCCGCGTCCGCAGACAAGCAGAAATGCGACGGCAAGCCCTGCTCTCCGGCCCCGTCCTTCTCAAAACGCAACAGATCCAGCTGATCACGACTTGCGTTCACAGGCGCATCGAGGCATCCGTGTCGCCGCTGTGAACTGTACAGTATACCATGTGAATATCCGGATGGCCAAGTCCCGCGGACGGCAACTCGAGCGGGCAGCCAGGCGAACGGCGGCGCTCCGCCTGGTGCGTTCCTAAGAATGTCCAGGCGCACAGCGGAGGGCTTGGTACTGATATGACGAGGTGTGCGCCAACAGCCCCCGCAGCCCCGCCGAAGGCGTCGCCGGAGAAGCCAGCCGAGGAAGGAATCGATGGACTCGCGGCTGCGTGAGTGCTCCACCTCGAGAAATCCCCTAGGCACACCTGAGCCTGACGTGACCCCTCCGTCGACAGCATCCGCGAGATGAGCGCGCGACTGGCTGCGATCGAAACCGGCCTCGAAGCGGATCGGCGAGCGGGGACTCGACCGGTCGCCTCGACCTCTGCCTTGCATCTCCCGGACCCGGCACCTTCGACTCTGGACCCTCCGCGCCAATCGAGCACGTCCGCACCGAGCCGAGCTGAACCGCTCGAGATGCCTGTCGAGTCGAACCCGCTGCAGATGCTCGTCAGTACGATGGAGCAGATGACTCGGGACGAGGCCCTCGATCAAGACGAGCAGGCGGCGACGGCGATGGCTATGGAGGCGAGTATGCCGCCAGAGTGGAGCGGAGTCGGCGAGGCGAGTGCGGCTTATGAGGAGCATCTCGCACGCAAGGCGAGGGTCGAGCCGAGGAGCGATCGACCAGACGCGTTCGCTCGAGGGCTCGTAACGCTCGAAGATGTTCAGTCCGCCTTCACCTTGTACGTCATCTCAAAGCGGGGCTCTCAGTCTCTGCGGTATGAAGCGCTCACCGGCTTCACGCTCGACAGCTACACGCAGCGGATCCAGCCATGGATCCCGGTCATCGAGCGGCGAGGGGCCCTCGTGGTGCGGGAGCGAAGTCCTTTCCTCTTCCATGTCATTCTTCTCGTCACCAATTGTGAGCCTCTCTTCCTCGAGACTACTCCTCAGAGCCAATGCTGAGGAGCGCTTCGGCAGATTACAATACTTCAACTTCCGACCGAGCCCGCGAGGTCTACGCCGGCCTCACTCGACTCGTGCACGAACTGCTCGTCGAACACATCCTCGCGCCAGATCCGTCCATGTTTACGCGCGACATGATTCGTGCTCTCCTCCTCCTGCTCTACTATAAACCGGTTGAGACAGCAGCTCTTTCTCAGCGCGGGATGAAGTCGATGGGCCGCGTCGTGCATGCGTCCAAGGTCAACGCGCTGTCGTCACTCATGATCCACTCGCTCGTTCAACGCGCGGCCTCATTCATCGCCATCCACGAGTCGCCGCGGTTGCTCACGCCCGTCCTCGACAACTTTGACCAGGCGTCTCCCGCGGACCGGAAACGGGCTCTGGCCGAGTTCCGCCTCTGGTGCACGCTCGTCGCCGCCGACGCCCTCGGATCCCTGCAGAGCGGACGTTCGACGTGGACCGACCCGACCGCAGCTTTGAAAATCACCCGGCGGTTCGCGGCCCTCGCCGCCGATCCGACCGATGTTCGTCGCGCCGCGATCCTCGAACTGTACAGCATCGTCACCGTTCCGCCTTCCGCGCCCGCCTCCACGCATCCCGTCCGGTACCGACTCGAGCACATCACCCGGATCAACAACCAGCTTGATGCTTGGAGGGTCTATTGGACGCCGGTGCTCGCGGAGGCACAGAAGCGCGGCGACCCGCTGGCGTACACAGTCGTGCAGACGCTGGCGCAGTTTGTGATCCTCTCGGTGAACGGCGCGGTCTTTACTCGGTGGGACCTCGACCGCAAGAAGGAGCTCGAAGAAGGGAAAGAAGGACGCCCCAAGCTTACCGATGAGTAAGTCTTGGTGGCGGACTCGATCCAGTATCAGACTATTGACCTTGGGTTGGTGGTGCATGCAGGGACTGGCGACATCTTCAGAGAGCGGCCGAGGCGGCCGATTCGGCCATCTTTATCGTCTCGACCGAAGCGACCGCGACGGGACACCCCTTGCGCGAGTATCTCTGGCCGGCACCCACAAATGGGTACCGCGCTGCCTTGCACGTAGACCCTCGAATCACGGAGGACTTCAAGACGGCGCTCGATACCATGACCTGCATCGTGCGTGCGGCATACTCCGCGCTCTTGCTTCGGGACCTGACCATGCATCGCGACTTTCCTGCAGGCCTTTGTCTACTCCCTCCTCTTTCTCGTCCGGATGGCCTCCGCCGGTCTCATCACGTGCGACCTGCAGACTCGCAAGGCAGAGTACGCGGGCGGATGCGACCTCAGCTCGCCTCAGCCGCTCGCTACGGGGCAGAAATTGCCGCGCCTGCTCGAGCTCGGCGCGGCCTTCTTGAACGGTATCGCGCCAAATCCGGATCACCCGGCGCGCCGGCACGCTCTCCTCGTCGAGATGATCCTGCGCGTCGGTCTGAGCGCGACGACGCCGCAGGCGTCAGCTCCCTCGCCGGCGTCGTCAGCCGCGCGACATTCACCCGGCGGAGGGCTGCTGCCAGCGCATGGTGCGTTTGCACATGCGGCTGCCGAGCGCGGGAACGCTGCCAACATCCCGCCGGTCAGCTACCTCCCGAACGCGAGTGGCGGCCCCGCGACCGACTCGAGGGCGCAAACCTCTGCGAACCCACTGGCTCGGGCCGCTCCGGCCGCGGCTTCGTTCGACTCGTGGCTGTGGGACACGACGACGCCGAGCTCGGGCTCTGTCTCGGGTCCGCTGCGCATGCAGGACGGCTCATTTGTGATGCCGGACCTGACGGTCTCGAGCTCGGGCGCGTCGACGGCGGCGGGCAGTGCGGCTCCGGTCGCGGCGCCAACTTCGGCACCGTATGGACCTGCGGGGAGTCCGGCGGCGCGAGGACCAACGTCGGCGATGGATGCGACGGCGACGGCGGCCGCGGCGGGGCGGAAGGGCGATGCGGCGCAAGCGATGGCGTCTTTGCTTTCAGAGGTCAATCCCTTCCTGGATGACTTTTGTGAGTGCACTCTCTTCTTTTTCTGTGTGGAATGCTGTGAGCGGAGCTGACGATGCGGTACCCCGTCGGCGCAGATGCGACTCAACCCGCGATCGGATCGCATGCGTTCAACGACGACTTTGGCCTAGGGCTCGGCAGCCTCGCAGGGACGGACGGGGGCACCCTTGCGAGTCTGGATTGGACGAGCTTGGGCTCTCCGGGGGTCGGAGGCGCCGGCGGCGGTGGAAGTGGCAGCGGCGCGGGCGATACGGCGATGGCGGGCATCAACGGACATACGCCCGGTGCTACCACTCCCGCTTGGCCATCATGAAGAGCAAGGCGGTATACATGCTGTTGTACATAATGGGCTCGCCTCTGGCGACGGGCTCGGGGGTTGAAAAGGCTCTTTTCCCCGGGGAAAATCGCTGCTTGGGTCTCGAGGATGGAAGCTCTGTCGGGCCCATCTCTTTCCTTCGTAAATTGCGATTTGTCGTTGTGAGAGAGTTGTGAGAGAGCTGTGCAGATCTGCTGCTCGAGTGTCCATCAACCGGATCTTTGCTAATACGCCCCCTAGCTTTCGGCCGATAACGGCTCCCGGCATTTCTTCTCCGTCCTCTTCAACTACATTGCGATGACGAGCCGAGTACTTTCGCCTCGACTGCTGCACACGACTGCGTTGAGCCGCGCTCGGCTGATCAACAGCGCGATCTCGGTTTCGCCTGAACACGCGCTTAAGAGCCCGCCTGCGCCTCCACCTCCGAAGATCGAGTCCAACTTGACGCCTCGCCCGCCCCGGAATGCGCCTGATAGCCACTCCTCAGAGTCTACGGCGGTCCGAGCTAGCGGTGCGGCGCCGAATGCTCTGCCGCAGGGACAGCGACCCGAGGTGGCGCACACGACTCGGCTCGCGGTGGAGGAGAACGCCGGCGATCTCGCCAAGGCCCTCCTGGGCAAGGCTCCGACCGCCGCGCCCGGAGAGGCAAGCCGGACAGCACAGGAACACGACGAGGATCGCGCGGCGGGCACCGCGTTCGACGTGTTCTTGATCCGCACTCTCGAGCAGCTGAGCCGAGCCGAGGTGGGGCAGCAGCAGCAGCAGTCTATGGAGCAGCCACAGCCGCAGCCAGGGACAGACGCCAGTGCTGCAGCTCGCGCCGCAACGCAAAGGTGGCTCAGCCTGCCCGAACTGGCTAAGCAGAAGCGCGACCGCGAGGGACGTGTGGTCGACCAGGTCTCGCTCGCGTACGAACCGACGCCGAGACCGCAGCGGCGCCTGCGCCTCGACGGACGGACTGGGACTCAGGAGGCGCCAGAAGCAACGGTACCCGCCGCCGAGGAGCAGGACGGCATCGTCATTGTCGCCCATGTCCTCGGTGGCGCGAATCCGAAAGTCAGCATTTGCTCGGGCTTTGCCATCGGGACCCCTCAGGAGCGCGACGCCGGACAGACGGTCCTGACATGCGCGCACACGCTGGAGTCGGTAAGAAGAAGGCTCTCCGAAACCGGGACCATTCTGCGTAGACTGACAGGCTCGCCCCCCACCAGATTGAGCAGCACCTCTCGCCCAGCGAGGCCGTGAGCCCTTCCGCGACATTCATCCTCGCGCCTTCGGGACACGTCTACCCGGTGCAGGAGCTCCTCTCGTCTGTCGGCGAAGCCGACCTCCTCCTCCTCCGGCTCGCCCCGGACCCGATCAACCCCTCCGCCCTGCCGGCCCGCGCCCTCCGTCCGCTGCCCATCAACCCGTACCCCGCCCCCGTCACGACCGAGGTCTCCGTCCACCGGTACCTGAACCCGCTCTCGCGCCTCCGGCGCAAGCTCCGCAAGCTACCGGAGCGGGAATGGGAGCAGGGCTCCGTGCGGGAGTACAAGGACCCGATCGGGCGGACCGCCGAGCCGGGGACGTACGACGCCTTGCACTCGATGTTGTTGAGCTGTGCGCCGACGTCGGGCAGCAGTGGCGGGCCGGTCATTGACACCAAGAGCGGTAGCGTGATCGGCATCACGCGAGGTGAGGCGTCGTTCTCTCAGCTGAGCGCATGCCTCGAAGTGCTGACTGTTGTCCCCGCACCGACAGGCTCGACTCACCGCTACGGCGAGCGTCAGCAGTACGGCTTTGCGACGCCGAGCGAGCGCGTCTTTGAGATGTTCCGGTTGCCCGGGTTCAAGACCTCGGCGGAGCGGGACGTCGAGCGGCTGGCGCGGGGTTCGCGCGATCCGAGCGGTGCGAACGGTGGGTCGGGTGGGTCGAACGAGGCGCACGGAGCATATCGGAGGACAGAGTAAAGATGGAGGGTGTGCGGGCGGAGCTTTGCAGGTGCCGGGACGGGCGCGGATGCCAGGCGACGCTGGCCATTGCACTAGAGCCCAATGGCACTTCGTCCCGCATGTATCGCATGTATATAAATACGATCCCTATACGTGTAGCGGTGACTGGGCGGTCAGACATGTACATACTCGCAGACCAGAAGCTGTGGCAACCGTCTCGTCTTGGCTCCTTGGCCTTCTCAGTGACCGAAGTTTCGGTTTGGTTAGTCCTAGGGCCGTCACGGTGATCCATCTGGTTGCAACATGTCATCCTCGGATCCACTGCATCGTCTGACAGCTCTCGTGCGCCGGACTGCCCACTCCTGACTGGTGCATCCCCGGGGTTCCTCGCGCGGCAGAGCGCGCGCAAGGCAGGGCTCTCCCTGATCTCTGTGCGCAGCGAGGTCCATCTGTCGGCTTACAAGAGGGCTCGCACAGGCGGCCAACGCCGGGATGCCGCGAGGTAGGAGGCGATTTGAGCGAGCGAGGTGGCGACTGAGGAATTGCGTCGGGTTCGGGATTTCCAAGCCCTACTCGACGCAATTCGCGTAAAGTTCGGACTTTGATGACGGAGTTCGCCTTGCATCACCCAGACTTGTCCTGAGGTAGCTCTGCTCCCTCTTGGCAGCTGGTCCGAATCGTACGAGGACCGGCTGCCTCGCCATTTTTCTCGCTTCAGGCTCTGCTTTCCACGGGAACATCAAAGCTGGCCCTTAGCTTGGTTGGAAGTATAAGGCCCTGATATAGAGGAGTATCTTTCGAGACTAGACTCGGACCGTCCGCGGGCGAGGCGAGGCGAGCGAAGACGAGGAAAGTCAAAGTCAAAATCCGCAGTCGGAGGGAGTGCCCGTCCGGCGTCTTTGCCTCCAGGGAGCGATTCTCTTCGTGCCGAGCGTTCGGATCACGGTGTATCAGCGTCGATTATAGCAGTTGCGGTCTAGAGAGAGTGACCTGGTAATGTAAAGAGATAGTATCGTGGTGTAATGGCTCCGGCAACCCGCGAGGAGGACAGCGTCATCTCGGCGGCGGCGGCGGCGGCTCCTCGGCTGCCATGCCACCTTGCCTCGTCCAGCTCTTTCCTCGCGACGCCTGCTCCCGCATCCGCACGCCAGAGCAACATGCCTGCCGCAGAGAACTGGTGAGCCTCCCCTTCAGCTCGTGCGCAAGTCGCTGCAGGCAGCGCGTGGCCTGTGGCCTGGGCGTCACGGGAGTCGGCTTCCCCGCAAGTCATTGGCCGCGCAGCAAACCACATCGCAGTCGCAATTCCCGCCTGTACACGAGACTGACACACGCTCGGACTGCTGCGACAGGAAGGATCACCTCCCGCTCAAGGTCAGCTGAGCTAGAGCCGAGCGCGCGGACACGGAGCAAGCCAGTTCGCCAGAGGGAGAGGGAGAGAAGCTGACGCTCCGAGATGGCTACCGGACGCAGGTCGTCAATGTCTTGACCTTCGTCTTCTTGTTCACGACCAACATCTACTCGTTCGTCCGCTCTTTCCGAGTCTGCCGCGCCGCGCCCCCTCCGAACTCGTTCAGCTCATGCTCTTCCCGTCCCCTTCCCGCAGCGCTTTCAAGCCCGAGCGGTTCGGCAGGACAACGTATTTGACGCCGGCCGGCTATGTCTTTTACACCTGGACCCTCATGTGAGTGCGCACGAGGTCGGAATCGGCGTGAGAGGGTCGTGCGCACCCTGGCCAGGGGAGCCACTGGCCTTCCGCCCGCTCGCGGGCTTCTCTCCCGCGCATATGCAAACGTACTCATAGTCCACTTTGCCCTGCAGCGACATCCTGCTCCTCGGATAGTGAGTGGATCCGAAAATGCATGCAGCCCGAGGAGTGACAGGCTCATCATGTTTCGCCCGCAGCGTCGTCTACCAGTTCTTCGACTCGTCGGCCGGAGCGATCCATGGCGTCGGCTGGCGCTTCCCGATCATCGGAGTCCTGAACGCGATCTTTGTGCACGTCTACGTGACCGAACACTACGTGAGCACGCCTTCCGGCCGAGGGAGGATTCCACCCCTTGCGTTCAGGACTGAACTGACCATGGCGCCGTCGTAGATCGTCGGCTTCATCTTTGCCTGCCTCGTCGCGGCCGCCGTCTCGACGGCTTACTACAAGTGCGTTTTCTTGCGGAGGTCGTGGGAGAGACGCGCATACTGATGCGCGCGCTTCGCTGTGCAGCCTCGCGGCCCACCACCCGGCGCGCTCGCTCGGCGACACCGTCTTTGTCCACCTGCGTGAGTGAACGGATCTGGCACGACGACCACCCCCATCATGAACTCGACTGACACCCTGACCCGGTCTAGCCTTCTCGCTGTGGCACGCGTGGTCGATCGTGCTCGTGCTCATCTCGGGCTTTGCGCTGTTCACGCACGGACACCACACGAAGCACGCCTCGGTGCTCTCGCGCGTGCTCGTCGTCGCGGCCGAGGCATTCCTGACGCTGACCGCGATCGGGTACGCGTTCCGCTCGCGCGAGGGGGACGTCGCCGGCTCGATCGTCTTGACGTGGGTCCTGTACGGGATCTACGACGCCCAGCGCGACGAGGTGATCCGCTATGCGGCCCTCGCGGGGTTCATCTTGTCGCTGCTCGCGGTCGTCAAGGCGTTGTACTTTACGTTCGTCTCGCGCGACGGAGGCGTTTCGCTCGGCGAGGACGACGAGCGTCGCCCGCTCGTCGCGTAAAGTCGTCCCCGTCTTCGGGGGCCCGACTGGATGCCCTCTCCTCCTCCTCCTTCTCCCCCTCGACTCTGCTCTGCGCTCTCCCTGATGACCGACCTCGCCTTGCCTCGCTGCTGTAGCCGCCGCTCGGGACCGTCTCTCCTGTCTTGTTGACCCCCCTGATTCCACCTACTCGCGCGCGCTCTCCTTCTCCTCTCTTGACGACCAACTTCTGCACTCTAATCCGCACAGTCAGTTGTAAATGACCTAGGGTCGGGTGGGGAGTTTGTAAGGGCTGAATACGATGCGGTGTATTCCCGGATTATCACGCGCGTGTTGATATCCAAAGTTGTGGCTTCACCACTTCCGTGCGGGGGCGGACGCGGCCATGGCGCCCAGTCTGGATGCTGCGCCGGCTACTACGAACGCCATGACTGCCTCTATAGCGCCGCTGAGCGTTCCTGCGCTGTTGCCGTCGCCGTCCGCTCCGCCTGCGCGCCGGACCGACCTCGTCTCGTTAAAGCTGCGCCTCGCCGAACTGCTGCCGCCCGAGCACGGCGCACTGTACTGGAACGGCCTCGCGGACTTCTTTACAGGGAGGATCAACAGGGCAGAGTGGGACGAGGTCATGCGGCGCGCGTTCGGACGAGATCGCTCGAGGCGACAACAGGCCCGTACGTGCCCTTGAACCCTTTCAATCCTCGAATATACGCCATGGGAGAAGTGCGCACTGACCTGTGCTTGCGCCCCGCCCGCCGCAGTGAAACTGCACAACGCCCTCGTTCTCTCGATCGTCTACAACACCACCCGCCCTTACCTCCCTCCGACCTCCGTCCGGCACTCGGGTTTCCACCCCCGCGGCGCCAAGAAGCGCGCGCGCGATCCTGCCTACTTTGGTGCAGCAGGCGAGGGCGAAGGCGGGCCGGTGACCGAACTCGAGCTGAAACGGCAGCGACTCGTCAAGGAGACGGTCATGGCCCTCGGGCGACGCGAGCGCGGAGAGGTCAAGCTGCTCGGGGCGGCAGGGGCCGGGGTGGCTGGCGCGGGCGCGAGCGCAGCGGGCGGCGGAGGGAGGGCAGGCGCTGCGGGCGCGGGGAGCAAGACCAAGGGGCAACTCGCGGCGGCGGAGGAAGAACGGAGACGGAAGCGGAGGGCGGCGGAGGCGATCAGCGAAGCTGTTGACGGGACCAGCCGCGGGGGAGGCGGCGCAGTCACGGCCGAAGGCGTGCCGGAAGCCCTCTTGACCGGCGGGAAAGACCCGACCAGCCTCGCAGGTGTGTCCACCTGTTTCCAGGGCAGATCTCGGCCCGCTGCTAATCGTTCTCTTGTTACAGCTCTCGCCGTGGACTACAACCGGTTGCTCCAGGCCCCGCTGTGCTGCGAGTCGCGGATCTTGCCCGACGGAGATACGCTTCACGACCGGATGCTGGCGGTCGGATACGAGGAAGGGCTCGCATCCGGCGTCGAAGGCCGAGCGGCAGGTTTGCTCAGCGGGGCGATGGACGTGAGTCTGCCACGGCCTGTTCAAGGCATTGGCCCCGTCCCCCAGAATTTCCAAACTGACTGGCATCCGATCTCGCAGCATCACCTGCAGAACATGATCGCGTCCGTGATTGCGCTCACGCGCGGCACCCGAAATGCGGTCCCGCCATTACTGGACCCTTCCTCTGCGGCCTCACCGACATCTACGTTCGCTCCGGCCGGAGCGGCCCCCTCTGCGCCTTCCCCCACTGCGAAGAGCGGCAAGACGGACGCTGCCCAAGAGCCGAAATCACCCCCGAACGACGCCGACGACGACGATGCGAACGAAGAGGAAGACCGGCGACCATTGACCATCGCCGACTTTCATGCCCTCTTTGCCATCTCGCCTTCGTTGCTCGGGCAGCACCCGAACATCGCCGCGGTCGAGCGGATGTATGCGATCGCTCCGCAGGACTCTGACTCCGACTCGGACGAGTACGACTCGGACGAGGAAGAGGAGAACATGGCTGCGGACCCGCAGGCGCAGGCATCGGCCCAGGCCGCAGCAGCGCCGGCCCGGCGGGTGACCATCGATGCTTCGGCCAAGAAGGAGGAGACGACTTCGAATGCGGTCGGAACGCCTTCGAGCGGGACGGGCAGCACGGGCGTCGGAGCGGGCAAGCACCCCCGGCTGTCGCGATCCCGCGCGTCCTCCTTTTACGGCATCAACCGTCCCGTGCCCGTCTCTTCGCCCGCGACGTCGGCGAGTACCTCCGCCTCGGCCACCTCGACGCACGGCAACCCCGCCCCGAGCAAAGGCCGGTTCGTGATCGACCCGTCGTCGAGGCACGGCGTGCCGGAGGGGCACCCTTCCGTCCCGCCGCTGCCATCTACGCCGCAAACGCTCCTCCCGAGCTGGCTCGGAGGCTCGACGTCCTCGTATAGCGCAGCGGCGGGCACGGGCGCATCCGCTGGGAACAACCCTGCTGGCGCCGGCGGCGCCGCCGCCGCCGCCTCTGCTGCGGGAGGTCCGGCGGGCGCGGACCTGAGCCCGAAGAGTCTCGCGCTCCGGAACTCGCTCTTCCCCGAACTGGCATCCTCCTCCGCTGCAGCAGCGTCCTCGGGCGCGGCTGGGGCGTCCGGGCCGGGTAGCGCGGGTCGAGCCGCGGCGGGAGAAGCGCACGCGGCGGACGGGAACGCGACTTCGACCGATGCTGGCGACAGCGATTCGGACGACGAAGCGGCAGCAGTCCTCAAGAAGGGTGCTGCTGCTGCTGCGAGCTCGAACGCGGGGGAACCAAAGGTGCCGCTGCCGCCGCCGACAACCTCGACCGGAACGGGCCTCAAGATCAAGTTTGGCGGCGGAACGGTGCAGGGGGGCACCCCGCAGCAGCAACAACAACAGCAACAGCCCGGAGGAGCGGCGGGTGGACCGGGTCAGGACGGACAGCAACGGCCGGGCGAGGCGAACGACCGCGAGTCGGGGCGGAAACTGTGGGAGGTCGTCGACTCGGTCGGGCTGCTCGACGGCGTACTTCCGCCATGAGACCGCAGCGATGAATGGCAATACACTCGTATATGTTCTCTCTCGCCGAATCGCAAAACACTCGTGCATGTTCTCTCTGGACGCCGAACAAGGACCCACGACCGAGGCAGCCACAATGAGAGAGGAACTGGCACGTTTTGATTTGATAGAGCAATCAACAAGGACGGATGAGAGCCAAAAAGGAGGAAAAAGCTTTGGGGGGAATAGAGAGAGGGCTTTGAATCGGAGGGATGAAGCTGACGCGGGGACATGCTCGAGGTGTTGACACAACGCACAGGTGTTTGCTGCTGGAGAGAGAGAGAAAAGAGAGAGAGAGAGCGGAAGGGGCTGAAAAATGACGACCAGGGCAGGCTTGTTGATAACCACACACACGAACATACTTTCAAGAAGAATAGCGCATAGGTCGAGGGCGAGGCCGAATGGGGTATTGGCGGTATTGGGGAGAAGTGGCCGGGTGTCGGCCGAGGATTTGGCGGTAAAATGGAGAAGAGGAGTCGTCGTCGTACAAGGGGACATGGCGGGCGAGTCGAAGCGTTCGAAATCGCCGGCTCTTACATGCCCCCAAAGTTGGCGTAGCCGCCAGCGACCGCCGAAGCGGGCAGACCGTGCTGCGCCTGCGGCGCGGGCGAGAACTCGGGACCGCCGGCGGCGCCCGGGAACGGCGCGAAGCCGCCCTGCTGACCCGCGGGGGCGCCGAGCGCGCCGTTCGGACCGGCCGCACCGGGGGCGCCCGGACCCATCGGCGGGAGCATCTGAGGCGGCATACCCTGCGGCGGGAAGCCGCCGTACTGGCCCATGAAGGGCGAGCCGGCGCGGGCGTAGTCGCCGGCAAAGTGCGGCGGCGGACCCTGCATGGCAGGCATGCCCGGCCCCATGTGCGGGGGATAGTGCGGCGGCGGTCCGTTGAAGGCCGGCATGCCGTAGTAGCCGCCCGCGGCCATGAAGTGCGGGTGGTGCGGGTGGTGGTGGTACCCGCCGCGGTGCATGTGGTCGCTCGTCTCGCGCTGGATCTTGGACTGGATGCGCTTGCCGTACGGCGTGTTGCGGATCTGCGGCAAGATCGGGCGGATCTGCGGTCGGGAACGGGAAGCGAGTCAGTGACTGTTCGCAAGTGTCGGAACTAGAACCGCTTCGTTCGACGCACCGTCTCGATCAGCTGCGTGCGCTGAGCCGGCTCGGCGTAGTCGAGCGCCGTCTGGACGACATAGTTGGCGAACGAGTCCCTCAGCAACCGCTCGAGGCGCTGCTTGACGAGGAGCTCGTCGATGATGGCGCGACGACCGGTCGCGTCGGCGACGCGGATGCACTTCTCGACGACGTTCGACGAGAACTTTTGCGCTGAGAGGGCGGAGACGTTGCCGAGGAACTGGCGGACGATCGCCTCGATGAAGCGGTTGTCGTTCAGGTCGAGGACGTACTGGACGACGTAGTTGCCGAACGCGTCCTGGACGAGCGTCAACGAGTTGTACGTGATCTCGGTCACGAGCTGGATGCGCTGGCTCTCCGAGGCGTGGTCGATGCAGCGCTGCAGGACGCAGCAACCGTGTCGGTGCGTCGCCACCTCGATGCAGTGCGTCGCAACGGCGTTATAGATGAACTGGTTGTCCTCAGGCGGGAGCGCGTTCAGGCACTTCTGAATGACGTGGTTGCCGTTCAGGTCCTTGATGAGGGTGACGACGTTCAGGTTGAGCGCGAGGATGAGCGACTGGACCTGGCGGCGGGTGCTCAGGTAGTCGATCATCTTCTGGACGGCGCGCGTGCCGTGCATGTTGAGCGAGATCGAGACGAGCTCGCCCGAGATGGACTCGATCAACGCGTCGCGCTGCTCGTCGGTCGCGTACTCGAGGAGACGCTGCGCGAGATAGTTGGCGAACGGGTCGGTCATGAGCTCCGCAAAGTGTGGGAACACCTCGTTGAAGATCATGTCGCGGTGTTCCGGCTTGCCCTCTTCGAGCTTCTTCTGCAGGTAACGGCAGCCGAACTGATCCTTGCAGAGCGACAGCATGTCGCCCTGGAGGTCCTCGAGGCGGAGACCCGCGAAGCGGTTCGCGCCCATGCCCTCGTTCCGACCAGCGGCGCCGCCCGGGCCGCCGTACACGAACGCGCCGTGGTCGTGGACGTACCCGCCGCCACCGCCGCCCATGAAGGGCGTCGAGAGCGACTGGACGTCGCCCGACGGCGAAGGCGAGAACGCCTTGGTGTCGATCGAGAAGCTCGAGAACTGGTCGCCGAGGGCGTCGACCGCACCGGAACCGATGGGCCTGCCGTTAAGCTTGCCCGCACCGTTCGGCGACGAGCGGTCGCTCTTGTTCGGGACGGGAAGGGCGTTGTTCGAGCGGCCACCGCCGGGGCTGACGCCGGGAACCGAGGGCGTCGCCGGGCTGGAGGCTGTGGCGGCGGAGACCGTCGGCTGACCGCTGGTGACGCCGGGCGCGAACGCGGGCCACTCACCGCCGGGGCCGGAGCGGGCCGGGGTCTGCGAGAGCGGCGCGAGGTCGAGCGCAGCAGAGGACGCAGAAAGCTGTTCAGCGCGGGAACCGTCGCAAGCACGAGGCAGGGTAGGGGCGAAGCGAGGGGGTCAGCCCCGGCCATTCGCCCTCTGAGAGACGAATTGGGCTCGGCGAGCGAGACTTACGAGACCAGCGCCGTCGCCGCGACGAACCAGGATCGGGAACTTGTCGTCGTCCGTGTTCATCTGGAGATACTTGCCACCCCAAGCCGAGTCTGCGCAAGGAGCCGGGCCCAGTCAGCTTCGATGTCTCCGGGGGAAACAAGCAGAAAGCATCGCCCGCCATATAAAGAGGAAGGGTCCGACTGACTCTGCAAGTCGGCGTCGAGCTCGTCGTCGAACAAGAAGCTGTTGAGCATAGGCTTGCCATCGGCGTCCTTCTGCTGCCCCGCAACCGCAACGCCGTTCGGCAGCTTCTTGATCTGCTGCGAGGCGTGCTGCTGCTGCTGCTCCTTGATCTCGCCCGAGTGCCTCCTCGAACCGGGCATCGACTTGGTCGCGGCGTACTTGGAGGCAGACGGGGCGTGCGCGCCGGCGACGCCCGCGTCGGCCGAGTCCGAGGTGTTGAACGAGGCGAGGTCGTTGCCGGAGCGGGAACGGATCGGAGCGGTGGCGGCAGACGGGGACTTGGCGTCGCCCGAGGCGGCGAGGAGCTGCTGCTCCTCGAGCTGCTGCTGCAGCTCAAGTTGCTTCATCTGCAGTTGGGAGTGGAATTGGCGTTGGGTAGAGGGGTCGAGGTCAGTACCGTGCCGAACTCTCGGGGTGCACATGCTCCCAGCCCATCGCGGCGCCTCTTGTCCCATCCATCACGAGCGCGCAGCATAGTCCGCCTCCATGCTCCGTTGTCCCTCCAATGCCACCTCTTTTCCCCCAAGCGGAATCCCGTGCGAGCGAAGCGAGACTAACCTGCTCCTCGAACGCCTTTTTCTGCAGCGCGCGCTGCTTCTCGTGCTCGAGGCGCTTTTGCTCGAGCTTCTGCTGCAAAGGGGAGTGGTCGGGTGTCGCAGGGAGAGAAAGCGGGATTGAACGGAGGCGAACAGGCGGAGGGCGAAGGGCGGGGGATAGGAGACATGTGTCAGTTGAAAGCTCTCTTCAGGGTTTCTTAGCTTCGGACCCGCTCGGACACGGGTGACCCGGGCTGCGGAGGTATGTGGAGCTTCGAGCGGTATGCGGAGAGGGCGAGAGAGACTCACAGCAGCGAGGTCGGCCTGGCTGGGCGCGTTCGTTTGCTGATGCGAGAGCGAAGGGGACAAGGTTCAGGTTCAGCGGTGCGTTCGCGTGCTCGGAGGCGCCCGAGAGCGCTGGAAGGGCACTGTGTGCGGGTGGTAGTGTGGTCGCCAGAGCGCGCAGGGCCGAGGGGGCGGCGTGCGAGCGAGGGAGAATGAAACTCACGGCGAGGTCGAGCGCGGCGGTGTCGGTCGAGCCCTCGGATGAGCGCGCGTCGGCGAGCTGCTGCTGGGCGCCCCCCGCGTGGGAGGGAGCGAGCCCCTGCTGCTGTGCATGGGCGTGCTGCTGCTGCTGGGCGTGCTGCGGCTGGCCCTGGCGGACGGGCAGCCCCGCGAGCGAGGACGCGAGCTTGGCTTGGTACACCGTGTCGTCGGCTCCCTCGGAGGCAGACGACGCCGACGAAGCGGGAGCCATCCTGGCTGAACGTGTGTACAGTCCTGTCAGTGCCTGTGCAGCGCCTGCGGCCTGTGGGAGCGTAGCTGGGTACGCTCAGCGACGGCGTGCGCGGGGTCGACCACCCGCTCCAGCTGGCCTCCCCCTCGCACCCGCAGCTGGCCGCACACGCCACAGGGCGCAGTGGGAGCATGGGGATACGCACCAGAGTAGGTCTATGAGTCGGGGTCCCGAATAGAAGTAGCAACAACAGACGACGCGAGCGGGCCCAGACCAACCACGACTGGCAGCGAAGCACGGAAGACCCGAACCGCCGGCGAGCAGCCCGCAACACAATTCATCCAGCTTCCTATTCCACCCACCCTATTCAACCACTCAATACAACCCGCTGCATTCCTCTCCATCGCAGCCTTCACCAACACATTCTTTGAGACCGCAAAGAGCCGAGATTGCAAAGAATGTGATCATGTCAACAGCACGAGGGAGAGCAGGCGAGAAGTGGGACAGGCCGAGGGGACAGAGGCAGAGACAGGGAAAGATACATGGATTCGGGACATAAGCAGGGGAGGAGAAGCGTCCATCATGGTCGAGCGAAAGAGAGAAAGTGTGAGAGAGACTAGGGACGCCCTCCGACCGGCTCAGAACGGCGGCGCGCCATAGTACGCCCCTCCGTTCGCGAGCGCGCCGCTCGTGCTCCCTCGCCGAAACCGCCGCCGTTCTTCGCGCTCGCGCCGGCGCGCGACAACGTACTGCGCGAACCGGTTCCTAAGCCGGCTCGTGTTGCCCGCCGCACCGTCGTCGGCGCCCTCAGCGCCACCGGTGGCCCCCGTTCCCGCCGGCATAGACGCCGCCGCCGCTCCGGGCCCTCCGCCCAGACTGGCGTTTCCCGACGGACGATGGAGCAGCAGCGCCCTCAAGTGGCGGATCACGCGCTCCTCCTCCCTCCGCTCGCTCGTACTCGCCCCTCCTCCTCCTCCTCCCTCCCCATGTCCATCCGCCTCCTCGCCCGCCGCGCCACTCACGTGCCCCAGATCGAGCCGACACAGCGGACAGAGCCGGCTGACGTTCAGCAAGAACGGGTCGATGCACTCCGAGTGGAACCGGTGTCGCTCGTCGCACGGCAGGATCCGCAGCTCGTCGCCGTCTTCGAACTCGGTTAGGCAGATCGGGCACGACTCGGACGAGTCGCTGCCGTCGGCCGCGGCGTCTGCTGCGAGGACCGCGTTCAAGGCGGGGTTGTTTGAGACCGGAGGCGGGGCCGTGGCCTCGTCCACCGAGGCGGGAGCAGTCGAGACCGCCGAGGCGCCCGGCATCGTCGCGATCGACTCGCCATCCACGGCCGGTCCCTCCGGCGCCGACCGGAACGACTCGCCACCGAGCGAAGACGCCTGCGACTGCCTCCGCGCGCCGAGGTCCCCGCGCTCGTCCCGCTGCGTCGCCGGCACCGTCGGCAACACCGCAAGCTCGATATTGTCCGTCTCGGCCGCCGACGCCGCCTTTTTGCGCGCGTCCGACTCATCCCCAACCGAGCCCCCGTCGCCCGTACTCGCCTCTTCATCCGCCGCACGCCCGCCGGCCTCGCTCCCATCGCCGTTGCGCCCGCCTGCGCCGCCGCCGCCGAAACGCACGACAGGGAACGTGTCCAAGATCGCCTTGGTCAACCCCTCCGCGCGGGTCCGGCCGCCCCCACCACCTGCGCCGCGTCCGCCGCCCGCACGCGGGCCGTACCGCTCCGGGTGCCGCGCGGCGCGAATCGCGCCGGACATGATGACGATCAGGAACAAGACTGTGACGACGCCCGTGATCGAGTAGAGGATGATCATTGCGAGCGAAGTCGAGGCGCCGCTGCCGCCGCCTCCGCTGCTGTCACCGCTGCTCTGCGTCGTGCCGGCACTCGCGGAAGGGCTGGCGGTCTGCAAGCCGCCGACGGTCAAGTTGGCCGCGGCCATGACCGCGCCAAGGTAGTTTTGCGCGCTCGGAGCCGCGTGGGCCGCGGTCCGGGTCGCCGAGACGTGCGTCGAGCTCGTGTGCGTCGCCGAGCCGGACGACCGCGCGGACGAGGTCTGCTGTCGGCGCTGCAGCGATGGAGCCGGTGCGGTCTCGCTGAACAGGGACGGCGGCGTCATGTCGGCCGAAGTGGCGACGGCACCGGACCCGAACACGCCGGTAACGACGGGGTCTGCTGCGCTGCTGGTCGGGACCTCGAGCGAAGCGTTCGTCGGCACGTTCCCGACCACCGACAGTGCGTTGTTACTGAGGAGCTGTTCAATCGCCGACGAGGATGCGTTCAGGACGGACGAGTTGTAGGCCCAAGCGTCGGGAGGCACCATGCTGCGCGGTTGCGCGCGTCAGCCACAGACCTTCCCGGATCGCCTCACGCGCCAAAACTCACTTGAACTGGTTCTCGATGATGCGCGAACCCGAGAGGGAGGTCGTCGCATAGACGTCGAGGACATGATCAAAGTTGGCGAGGTAGTCCGGATTGATTTGGCAGCCCTGCGCGCGTCGCAAGTCGTAAGTTTCGCTCCCTCGTTCCCGTCTGAACACGCCAAACGGAAGCGTACCTGAGACGTGAGAGAGTACAAGAGGGCCGCCTGCGCGCCGCGGTCGCGCGTGATGGTAAAGATGTCGTCCGTGTCCGAGTAGGACGTCCCGTTCGTGTCGCAGTTGATCATGGCAATCCATGGCACCGTCGCCGGGGGCTCGCCTCGCAGGCTCTCGTTGAAGTGAATCAGGACGCCCTGTCAAGTCCGCGACGGAAAGTGAGCCGGCGTCTTCGTAAGGAGTGGCTTCGATTCGGGCGCAAGCTAACCTTGCTGAACCGCGTCCAGGGCACGATCGTCGTGACGTTGGTGTAGTTGCCCGCATTGTCGATTGCTTGAGCGATCAGTTGGCGACTGATGTAGGTGCTGGAGAACGGGGGGAAATCGCAAGAAAGAATGCCGAGCGTTTCAGTCTGGGCTGCCTCCGGGGTCTGCGGATTCGGCCATCGGAAGAAACGGGGACGACGCGGGACACGCCGATGGACTGAGGGGAGCAACAGTGGGTACTCACTCGAACACGCCTTGGTAGGAAAATAGATGGAGGATGTCGTTCGACGAGTTGAGAGCCGAAGTGTCGTTCACGGGCTGCGCCGGAATGTACGCCTCGACGCCGAGGGGCACGCGCGCCCACAGCGCTGCGGCCGCGACGCCGACGGCTCCAAATGTCCGCGCGAAACCGCTCGTGCTGTGTGCGCCTGGACGGCGGCGGTGGCGGTGGGGCGATGGCGCTGCGGCCGATCGGACGGCGGCGGGGCGGTGGGGTCGGATCTCCATCGGCGCGCCCCGAGTCGGCCGTAGAGGGTTTCGTGGGCTGCGCTGGCGGTTCTAGTCGAGCGTATACCACTTCTATGTGCTCTGGGAGCTGGCCGGCGCACTCTACGCCGTGCGATGAGTCCGCGTTCTCGCCGGGACCGACGGCCGGTTCGAGGTGAAAACCGGTGAAGTGCGAGGGGCGGCGATCGGACTTGAAGCGGCGCCTCTTACGGCTGTACTGATCGTCAAGTCAGACGGTTGGAAGGCCCAGCAAGCAGCGTTGGAGCAAGAAGGCGCAGCGAGGGAATAGAGGAGAAGGCCAGCCGAGTCGCGCGATCAAATTCGGTCCCGAGGTTGCAATTTGATCGCGAAAGGGGGAGACAAAACGCCGCAGCCATGTCGATCCCTCCCGCAACAGCGTCACAGAGTTGAACAGACGATACAGAGGGACTTTGTCAGAGATAGCATAGAGATGTCCGTTTCGAGCAACCCCGGTCTCGCGTCCATCGATTAGACCTCCTTCGCCCGGCCGGACGGTATCACCGTTCCAGGCGACCTCACCTCCCGCCAGCGGCCGTCCCCGCCGCGTGGTATGGCCTCGCGTCTGTCGAGCCATCGCGACTGCATGAATCGACCACTTGAGGCCCCGCGCTTGACGCCGTCTGCTCAGCGAGATCTCGATTCCCCGCGGGATGGACCCCCATCCGTCGAGGCAGGACCGGACCCGCCAAAATGGCCGCGTCCAGCTCCTTCATGAGTTCATCTTCACTGCTATCGGCGTCATCAACGTCGCTTCGAGCTCCGTCGGCGTTGACGGCGGTGACGGCGGACTGCGCGAGTTTTTCGCGACGCTGGAAAGGCGATGACCCGGGAATTACCCGACGAGGCGGTTTCCACGCAGTCGAGACATACGCGCGTTTGATTGGCTTGACGTGATCGAGCGCGTCCTCCGCCTCGCGCCAGAGTCGTTTCCTCGACGGCGGCGGCAGCAACCGGCCGAACTCGACTTCGGGGCTCTGCAATTCGCCGCCCGCCTCCTCCATTGCTTCATCTCCTTCGTCCGCTGCCAGCTCACGCAGGACTTGCACCTCCGAGACGCCGCGCACGCGGGCGCTCTCAGCGACTGACCGCTGAAAGTCGTCTAGTCGTTCGGGGTCCGCTCGCCGTGGCTGCGAGCCGAACCCGCGGAGCGAGGCGACGGACGACTCGGAGGCGTAGCCGATGTACGGAGTCGGGTCGGGCGTGTCCGAGGCGTCGTTCGTGGGCGCAGCGGGCGAGAAGAGGTCGTTGTCCGAGGCCGACAGGCGGGACGGCGGGGTTGAGAAGGTCGAAGCCGAGTACCGGTTTTCGAGCAGCTCTTCGGCAAGGCTGCGGCGCGAGCAGTGCGTCAGGTTGCGTTCAGGAGTGGAGAGGCTCGGAGCAAGACTAGCGACGTACCGACCGGCCTCTCGCAACTTGTCGGAGCGCCGCCTCCGACGTTCGGTCGAGCCCGGCCCCTCACGCTCAAGAGCCGATATCTCGCGCGACTGTACAATGCCGCAGTCTTCGTCGACATCCATGCTCGACGGCGAGGTTTGATAGTGCGGGCCCGAGGCGTCCGGGGGTCGGATCGGGCTAGGACGGGCGGATGCGCGGAGCGGAGACGAGAAGCGCTGCTTCAACTTATGCTCGACCTCCGCTTTCGGGCTCGGTCGCGGACGCGGAGACGAGCGCGCAGGGTACTGAGTGAGGGCCGAGGGATGCGAGCTTGTTCCGAGGTTCAGAGCGGCCGCGAGCGGGGTCGGCGGTGTCGGGGAGAAGACGGCTGCGTTGTTGCGTTCGGCGAACTCGCCCGCCAGCTGTGACGGTTGCTCGAAAGGCGCATGCTCAAGCGTTGTAAGCCTGTCGTCGCCCAGGTCGAGATCCAGCAGAGTTGCGCTGGAGGGACGCAGCGCCGAGGGCGGAATTGGCGCAGGAGGCGGAGGCGAGGGGAAACGTACAGGAACCGCCTCGACAGCCAGCGGAGGCGGCGGAGCCGCGTAGCTCGCGACAGCGTGGTGTGTGGAGAGCGGCGGGTATGGTACTGGCGGATAGAACATCCTGCGAGCGCGTTGGACGGAAGAAAGAAGGAAGCAGCCGAAGAGAGCAACCGCTCCGCACGCAGCCTCGGCATGCACAGACGACGAGACGCTCCCTCTCAACGACGACATGCACACCGAGTTGACGTCCAGACTGCGTCGGGAGCAGTAGAAAGAGCCTATAGACCGGATCCAGCCTGGTCTGGGACTGGGGCGAGTGAGGACTCGACGCCCCTGATTGCGAGCTGTAGCTTGATACGCAGGTATACTGTCTGGTCAGACAAGCGTCCGCGCAGAGCTCTTTTGGGCCCTAGCGAGTCGTATAGTGAAGCGGGCAAGGGCAAGCAGAACTTGGGTGCAGTGAGCGCTGCTGCTTGGCTCACCGCCGCAACCTCGCAACTCTCCACGCCACAGCACACACACAGCGTGAGTCTCTGCGCCGCCTTCCTGGTTTTGCTGCGGACCCGCCCTGCCTACGCCCGGCTGCGCTGCCCGGCGGGTGAGGCTGCTTGAGGATGCCCTTCCGCGCCTCCAGCAGCCCGTCTTGCATGCTGTTTACGAGCGTCTAGAACACGCTGTACAGACCGCTGACACGCCTTGAAACACCTTGCAATGCCTGCCGCGCTTCCCTGCAGTTTTCCGACAGCGCCGCGTTCCGCCCAGCTGCCTCTGCTCGACACTCTCAGCTTCCGCCGCCCGAGCAGCCAACCTCTCTATACCCTTCTGCACCTCTCTGGGGCGCTTCTGATTGCGCAACATGGCCGACGAGATCGAGCGCGAGACCGCTCGGCTATTCCGTGTCTCCCGAACGGCTCACGAGCTGGTCCGGGATCGGGTGTGTTGCTCTTGCCTCTCCTTCCTCTCACCGCCCAAGCAGCCGCCCGCCAGATCGTAGACGAGCGGCTGGGCAATACGAGGACGCGGCAAGCTGACTGGCTCTCCGCTCGGCGACAGGGATACGCCATCGCCAAGGAGGAAATTGAAATGTCGCTCGACGACTTCAAGGCGCAGTACGCACCAGGAGGAACTGCCATCGAGTGAGTCTGCAGCGGTGTAAAGAGTGCATCTCTTGGAGTCTGTGCACTGACCCGGGATTCTACCGCACTCGACAGTAAAGCAAAGATCAACTTTTCGGCGGCAAAGGAGGACAGCGCGGAGCAGATTTACGTCTTCTACGCAGAAGAGACATCCGTCGGCATCAAGACGATGCGAAAGTGAGACCCTCCACTGCTGTCCCGCGAGGCTTGCAGGGGACCCGGGCTGACTTGCTTGCCCCCCTCCCGAAAGATTCATCGACATCCTCGAATCTCAAAAGTTCCCGCGAGGAATCCTCATCTACAAGACGAGCATGACCCCCTCTGCAAACAAGGTCCGCCTCCCTCCCTCGCCCCCGTCCTGATGCGCAGGCGTCGACTGAACCGGTTCCGCTCGTTCGCAGGTCATCACCGCCATGGCGCAGCAGTTCACGATCGAGGCGTTCCAAGAGTCGGAGCTGCTCGTCAACATTACGCAGCATGTCCTCGTACCGAGACACGAGGTGCTCTCTCCCGAAGACAAAAAGACCCTCTTGACCCGGTAGTAAGTCCCCTCTCGACCGGGGTCCTGCGCACCATCCTCGTTTGCTTCGGACTCGAGGATTGACCCTGTCCCGATCGACTCGTGCACAGCCGCCTGAAGGACACCCAGCTCCCGCGAATTCAGCTGCACGACCCCGTCGCGCGGTACTACGGCCTGAAGCGCGGCCAAGTCGTCAAGATCACGCGCCCGTCCGAAACGGCCGGTCGCTACGTCAGGTGCGTTTCCTGGTCCCTGTTCTGTCGATATCGTTTTGACGGCAGCGAGCTGACGCGTTGCTGGGCTTGGGCGACAGTTACCGCTTGTGCTTGTGAGGGGACGGCCTTTGCAACTGCTGCTTCTTTCTCTTGCACCTCGGGTCCGAGCGAGCCCAGGGAAAAGTCCGGTCCCTGGCTCTCTGTGCAGTGCAGTCGAGCTCTCTCGAGGCCGAGTGTCCCGCACAAGTCCCTCATCTCGTGCGAGGGAAAGGCCCCTGAACTGGTAGACGTCTTTTCGCCATTAACGGCCGCGCGCGCACGCAGATGGCGGCGACGCACGAACAAAGAAAGGAAGAGTAGTGCTACAAAGCCTATGTATTCGTGAGTTGGAGAAGGCCGGAAGATCGATCTTCTCGGCCCCTGTATGTGCTGAAAGCCTACGGAGTGATCGGGACCCGAAACAAGGAGTGACAGGGAAAGGGGGATGACGATGTCCGACGGGAACCTTTATGTGTCGAGGGTAGGCGTGCGCGATTCTTCGTCGCCCGAGATCCGCAAATCGCCGCTCGGGGACGGGTTCAATGAACCGTCTCCGCTCCCTCACGGCGCCGACTTGGGCTCTTCGACCGCCGCGAGTCCCGGCTCCTGCTCCTGCGCGACATCGACCGCATGCGGAGACGCGGGCGGCGCGTCATAGAACGCCGAGTTCCCGCTCGCGGACGTGGACCTCGTTTCCGGTCTGGGCCGCACGGCCGCCGGCACGGCCGACGCGACTTCCGCATCACCAGAGGCCTCAGAGCTGTGGTGCACGTCGGGGGGCGTCGCGGTCGTCGGGTTCGGGGCCGTCACCGTCGCGGGGGAGGCGGGCGTCGAGGGACCGCGACTGCCGCTGCCGGCTTTCGGCGGCTCGGCATCGGAACCGTAGACGAACTGCCGGACGGCGTCGAGCTGTTCTTGCGGCGAGCCCGTCGGGAGCCTGACCATCCAGCACAACCGGTCAGTCTTGTAATCCCTCCCACGCACGCGCTGGCAGGAACGCACCGGAAGTCCGGACGCCACTCGCCGCCCTTCCCGGACGGCTTGAAGAACCTCGGCTTGAACGTCTCGCCCTTGGCCTCTCGCTGCCGCGCCGACTCGCGCTGCGCCTCCTCAATCGCGCTCTTGGCGTCCGTCGCTGCGTCGAGGTCCTTGGCCTTGATCGCGGCCGTGACCCGCGTCCACAGCCGACGGGACTCGTTCGGCGCCTGCTGGTCTTCCGAGGTGACGGACTTTTGCACCGCGCGCGCGCTGCGCGCGTCGAACAGCGTCTCCCGTTGCCGCGGCTGTTCCCCGCTCTCGTTAGTCAGGTTATCTTCAATGAGGCCAAGGGAAGAGCGACGCACGCTCTTTCGCTGCAGCTCCATCGTATCGTGCCAGTGGCCCGACAGCTCTCCGACCTCGCCCTTTGGTCCCTTGATCTTGCCCCCGATCGCATTGTACGACCCGCTGAAGAAACCCTGAGGAGTTCGCACTGGCGGGTCAGTGCGCCAGTCCGGCAGAGCAGGAGCTCGCAGAGGCGGCTCACCTTGGTCTTGAACTCGACTTCGCACTGCAGACCAGTCGTCTCGTTCCGGACGATGCTCGTGTCGCCGAGTTCCTGAACCATCTTGCCGAACAGGATGCCCCGGGCGTACCTAGGTGCGTCACGAGGACGGCGTCAGCTCCGGGTAAATCTCTCGTAAATCTCTCGCAATCGGTGCGCGAATGGACGTACATGCTCGGCATGGTAATGTCATACTCGCCATCCTTGGCGCCGACGCCAGACAGGAACTTGACGTGCGACTCTCCCTCCATGTTGTTCGCGACCGAGTTGCCGAGGAAGCGCGATTTCGGCTTGATCTCGCCACAGAGCTCGAGCCCTTGGTCGGGAGAGGCAAAGTACCTGAGCGAGGGCACCGCGTCCGGGTCAGCGAGAGGCGGGAGGCAGGCTGGGTGCAGCGGTGTGAGGGGACTGACCAGGCCGAGATGGGCGGGTGGTGCGACACCTGTTCGGCGATGTAATAGGCGCTGGTCCCATCCGCGTAGTCGTACCGGCAGCGGAAGAATTCTCCGAGAACGGGGTTGTACGGCTTCTTGACTCCCTTTGGCTTGATGTGCCAGCCAGCGAGGTAGTACCGCAGGACCGAGATGAACCGCTCTTCCGGCGAGGGCAGGTCTCCGGCGCTATCAACGATGTTTGGCGTCAGCCAGAGTGCCAAGTGGACCTGGACGCAGAGGATCGGCAGGCGTACCCATGCAAGAGGTCCGGGTGCGAGTGGAAGTCGGTAACGCGCTCGAGCATAGAGCGAGGTTCGAGGACAAAGCTGAGAGGGTTCAGCGTTCGAGATCAGTCATACGCCCGTGCGAGTAGACCGTCAGGGCCCTCGGTCGGTCATCTCTCCTCCTCTTGCGGGGATGATCGCCCGAAGAACTCACACAGGGAAGGTGATCCGCGAGAGCTCCATGCCCGGTCGGAGCTGGCTGATCATGGAGAGAATAACTGCGCGACCAAGAATGTCAGTACGGCGAGATCTAACCACAGAAGTTGCTCCATCGAAGAGTTCCTGGGCGGCCTCTCCGACAGCCGTCCGCCCGCCCGAAGTGCTTCGGTCCCCTCGGATCCGGTGCGATCGAGGTCTGGCATGGTCATGAGCGCAGTACTGCGGCTTAAAAGCGCGAATGGATGGCGGGAAGCGGGTTCCGGGATGGGGTGGTGGATCGCCCGGACCTCGGCACTTCGGTCGGACCCGTCGTCACCCCCTCCGAGCGCCCTGTCTGCGCTTCTCAGGCTGCCTAGGAGAGCAGCACAGGCTGGCCGCATCACAGCGTAGCCGCCGTCCCATGCACTCGCCCCTGGAAATTCCGGCCCAGAGCCGCCCGAGCCAGCGAGCGAGTCACCCGCCGCGTTTCGCCCCGAGAGAAAACAGGAAAGCGGCTCGACTGACTGTTCTTGGGCTCGTCGTCGAGCACCTCGGTATCCTCTGCAGGTGCTCCATCGACGATCTTCTCATCGTTGGCGCTGGCGGGCGCAGGCGTCGTTGACGTCGACGGCGGCGCCGACGCGGAGGATCCGCCGCTGCCTCCAGCTCCTGCGCCTGATGCTCCGGCTGCAGTCGACGGCGACTGCGGCGGCTGCTGCTGCTGCTTGGCGGGACTGCCCGCCGAGATGCTCTGCGCTGCACCGCGCACGAGGTTCGTCAAGCCCATCCTGGGCCTATAGAGCTGGTCGTGAGGGCACAAGGTCCACACGTGCGGGCGGATGACTTTGCAAGGGGAGCCAAGAGCGCTCCGCCGGCCGCCGGTGGGGCTTGCACTCGTGCCGCGCGCGCCCATGACGTCTCCGATCACCAATCGGCGGCCTCCGTTCCCCATAGCCTATAGAAGTCACTCCTTTGTTCACATACATATACAGCAATACACAACAGTGAACGAAAGATATCATAGAGCCCCGCGAGAGAGAAGAAGAAGGGAGGGGCGAAATTCCTGAACCGACTGCGGATCAGGGCACCCTGCCGCGCCACCGACCACCTACCGCGAGGTGTCTGGCACCGGCGGAGGCAGCGAGGAAGCAGCTCTGGTCTTTGCAGGAGCCGGCAGCGCGCCCTCCCCGGCCCCGGCCCCGGCCTCAGCGGCCGTGATCCACCCCGCCCGTTCCGCCGCCGCGCGCGCCCTCCTCCTCTCCTGCACACAACTAATCCACGCCGCATAGCTCCAGCTGAGATCGCGCGCCCCGCGCCCGATCGCTTCCACCTCCTCGTCCGGCTTCCCGCCCTCATAGTCCCGCTTCGAGTCCTCGATCTGCCCGCCGCCGTCGCCTTCGCCTGAATGGGGGGCGGACCCGCGCGGTACGCCGTCCCGCTCGAATTGCTCCGAGAGGTGCCCACCCTGGCCGACGTATTCTTGCACGACCGCGACGAACGAGTCCGCGAGCCCCAGGAGCGACCGCACGAGGCCTGCAAACGCCGGATCGGACGGGCCGAGCGCCCGATGCACCGCAGGCAGCGGCGGCTCCAGGTTCGGCAAGAGGCGGGTCAGGCTCGAGTGCAGGACGGGAGTGAGCGGGAGCATGAGCGTGGTCGGGGAGCGGGACATGGTCGTCAAGTCCGAGACGAGCAGGTACAGGAACTCGGCCGCGCCGAGCGTGCACAAGTACCACGGGTGGGCGATCGACATCCCGACACCGTCGTAGACATCCTCGGGGTCTGTGAGCGAGAGTCAGCGGCCAGTAGATGCTTCGTGGCATGGAGAGACGCGCGCCCGTGACTCACACCGCCCGAGTGCGACCGCGACGCCCGTATCGCGCCGCCCCTTGTTGAGCGGATAAAGCGACGCCATCGCATCCATGACCTCGACGAGCGTGCTCAGTACCTTGCTCGCGGTTTCGAACGGAGGATCCGCAACCGCATCGACTGCCGTCGTGACGCGCGACCAGGAGGTGCCCCGGCCGGCATGCAGGACCGCGAGGACGACGGCAACGTCGAGCCCAGAGGTCTTGCCATGAGTCTCGTCCACCTTCTTCGCCTTGTCGTCGCCCTTGTCGTCGGCCTGCGCCGCTTCCCCGTCTTGACCCTCCGTCCGCTCCTCGGCCTCCTCCTTGTCGGTCTCCTCCTTCTTCGCGCGGTCCGGTCCGTCCGCCGATCCGGGATGTCTGCCGACCGCCTCCGGCTCGCGACCGTGCTCGATCGTGACCTTGATGACCCCGCGGTCGTCGTCCCAGAACTTGCGCAGGTACACCGCGATCTCGTCCGCGGCGGCGATGTACCGCACGGATGCGCCGACGTCCCCGAGCTGATTCGCGAGGCGCGCGCCGAGGAAGAGGGCTGTGCGGAGGGTCAAGAAGGTGTAGAAGTGTCGACCAGAGACTTCCTCCCAGAGGTCAAAGCCAAACTTTTGCCAGTTGGTCGCGACATATTCGAGGTCGGCCTTGACGACGCCGGCGTGTTCGATCCCTTCGGAGGGTCGGCCCGGGTATAGTGCGCGTTTGACGTACTCGACGCGGGACTCGTCGCCGCTGACGAGGCAGGCGAGAGCGAGCGTCGCGAGGGTGATGATGCGGCTTCCGGGCCCGTCGGGCTGCGGACGGCCCCACGGCCCCGAGTACGGTTCCCCGTCGATGTGGTACTTGACCTCTCCGAGTCCGCCGCTTTCGAAGCCGCCGAGGACGGTCTGCTTGTGCTGCATGATGCGGCTCGCCTCGACGTACTCTTCGAGGCGCTGCCAGTCTTGCAGGCGCTGTTCGGCGACGAACCGCTCGACGACGACGCGTTCGCAGATGGCCGAGTCGCGCGTCCACTGGTACCAATAGTCGGGCAGGGCGCGCGAGGGGGATGCGACGACGCAGCCGGGCATCGTCCCCTCCGGGTGGATGTTGTCCAGGAGACGCTCCCAAGCGAACGCGGTCTCGCGCGCGATAAAGTCTTCGAGCGGCAGCTGAACGAGCGCGTTCGGCTTGGCGGGACGCGCGCGGCGAGGCTTGTCCGGCTGCGCAGCGTGCTTGTCGTCGGCTGTAGCGTCGTGGCCAGCATGCTTCTGGTCGTCGGCGGGAGGTGGGGCTTGGCCCCGGACGGGCGGCGGCCCCAAGCGCAGGAAGCGGAGCAGCTTCTGCATGGCGGGAATAGTGCAGACGAGTGTCCAAGCTAAGCAGTGTTCTGTGGTACGTAGCAAGTTCTCGTCCTCGTCTCGGTCGAGATTGGGGATGACGAGCGGCAGCTGCTGGAAATGGAGCCGCGTTGTAATCGCTTGCAATCGAAAATAGACTCGCTCAGAGAGGCCAGGCGATCAGCGGGGAGCCGCCAGGAGCCGACCCGAGGGGAGGCTGGAAGCGAGCAACCAGCTTGGACTTTGCGCGAGCCATTCAAACTACAGTCCTTACAGCTACGTTACCGACAGCATGTCCAAGTCTGAGATGACTGCCGAGCAGGCAGCCGCCAAGCAGGCGCGCAAGGCAGAGAAGAAGGCCCGCAAAGCCGCCGCCGCCGAGTCCAACACTTCTACCGCCGCCGGAACCACACCCGAAGTCGACACCGCAGCCACCGCCGACGCTGGAGAGAAGCCAGAGGACGAGAAGGCTCGCCTGAAGCGCGAGAAGAAGGAGGCCAAGAAGGCAGAGAAGAAGCGCAAGCGCGAGAACGACGATGCGACCCCGGCCACTTCGGCCGCAGCGAGCGGAACTTCGACGCCCGCCGCCGCTCCGGTGCCCGATCAGCCGACCGTCGAGGGAGAGCGTACAGCCAAGAAGGCCAAGAAGAGTAAGAAGGCTGGAGGCGACGACGCATCCGCACCCGCTTCGGCCCCCGTCGCTTCCACTTCGACCGCCCCGGCTCCCGCTCCGGCCGAGGTCGAGGCGTTCCTCGCCGAGAACAACATCTCCTACGAGCCCGCGTCGACTTCGACCGCCCTGCCGCCCGTCCTGTCGTTTGCCGCCCTTCCGCTCGACGACGGAGTCCGCAAGGGGCTCAGCGGGTTCTCCAAGCCGACCCCGATCCAGAGCGCGTCGTTCCCGCTCATGCTCGCTGGCCGAGACGTGGTCGGAATCGCCGAGACTGGGTCAGTCTCCCTCTGCTTGAACGGCTCCGCTCGCCGCGAGAAGTTGGCATTGACCCGGACTTTCGCCACAGTTCCGGCAAGACGGTCGCGTTCGGAGTGCCCGCGATCGAGCACATCCTCTCCCTCGGCCCCTTTGCCGCTGCCTCGGGCGGCAACAAGAAGAGCAAGTCGGCTGGCGGCGCCCCCGTCTCCGTCCTGATCATCTGCCCGACCCGCGAGCTCGCGATGCAGACGCACCAGAACCTCTCCCTCATCTCCAAGACCATCAACCCCGCCGTCCCGTCCATCTGCCTGTACGGTGGCGTCCCGAAACCGGAACAGGTCCGCATCCTCCGGAACGAGCGCCCGCGCATCGTCGTCGGCACTCCCGGCCGCCTGCTCGACCTCGCGAACGAGGGGAACCTCGACCTGTCCAAGGTCAGCTGGCTCGTCCTCGACGAGGCCGACCGCATGCTCGACAAGGGGTTCGAGAACGACATCCGCGAGATCATCAAGCTGTGCTTGCCGAGTCCGTCAAGCCCGCTCGGCCCGATCAAGGAGGAGAAGGGCGAGCCCAAGTTCCGGCGGGTGAGTCGCGAAACGGGGCTCTCAGACGATAAGACCGGCTTGTTGACATGCCCCTTTCAACTCGAAAGACCGCCATGTTCTCCGCAACGTGGCCCACTTCGGTCCGGCGGCTCGCGAGCGACTTTATGACCTCGCCGCTCCGGATCACGGTCGGCTCCGACTCGCTGACGGCCAACTCGCGCGTCGAGCAAGTCGCGATCGTCGTCGAGGACCCGCGCCAGAAGGAGACGCTCCTCCTCGCGCACCTCCGCGACAACGGCTTCTCGCTCAACTCGAACAAGAAGAAGAACAGCGAGGGGGCCGACCGGGACAAGGCGCTCGTGTTTGCGCTGTACAAGAAGGAGGCGACGAGGTTGTTCGAGTTCATGCAGCGCAAGGGGTACGAGGTCGGGTGCATCAACGGGGACATGTCCCAGGACAAGCGGACGCAGAGCTTGAACGAGTTCAAGTCGGGCAAGTGCAACATCCTCGTCGCGACCGGTGCGTCTTCAGATCTTTCTGGAACATTCAATGGCGATCGTCGATTGACGCCGGCTCTCTGTCCGCCCGACCCGCAGATGTCGCTGCTCGTGGACTCGACATCCCCAAGGTCGAGCTCGTCATCAACCAGACGTTCCCGCTCACCATCGAAGACGTGAGGACCCTCGCAGCTCTCGAGCTTTCACTGGACGTAGACTGACCGCCGCCACCTCCCTGCCCGCAGTACGTGCACCGCATCGGCCGAACCGGCCGCGCCGGCCGCACCGGCAAGTCGATCACCTTCTTCACCGAGATGGACAAGGCCCTCGCGGGGCAGTTCATCCGGCTTCTGAAGGACTCGAACGCGGTCGTCCCGCCCGGGCTCGACCAGTGGGGGACGACGGTCAAGAAGGCGACGCATTCGGCGTACGGCGCGTTTTACAAGGAGGGCGTCACGGGCACGGCAAAGAAGATTACGTTCGATTAGATTCGGGGTTGGACTGAGCGTTGCCATGTTCCACACACACATATCTCGACGGTGTATACGGTCTAGGCTCCCCCTCCCTGCGCGCCACCGCACGTGTCTGCACTATCACTCTTTCTTCACACTTTTCCCTCCGCACCGGTCAGGAGTCTATGTGCGTTGCGATGACAAGAGAAGAGCTACAGGAAGTCGAGCATAGCTGGCCTCGGGGGCGAGCAGGTCGTCGGCGCGTGAAGGGGGTCATGAGCAGGGCTTGCCAGGAACAGGAAGTTTGCCGGAGCGAGGGGGGTCTAGTTGTGCAAGTAGAGCATTACGAAATAGTTAACACATGGTTAAGTCTCGAGAGGCGCGCGTGTAAGTTCTAGAATCTGCTCGCGTGAGATTCGGACGAGTCAGCGGGCGCACAGTTGGACCTCGCCGAATCGAGCGAGGACTTGGCAGGCAACGCACATCCGGAATACGGTTACAGTGAGGATTGCGACTCGTCCATCTTGCGCGATGCCATGGGCCATGCCTGCGCGTCACGCATCGATGAGAAAGAAAGATACCTTGTCAGGTTCGTGGACGCTCGACCCGTTCCGCTGGCCTCCCTCCGACTTCGGTAGAGACAAACGCACCTTCGCTCCCGGGATCGAGCAGGTCTTCGACCCATTCGACTCTGGCTTCGTATCGTCGGTTCAGGTAGGACGAGCCGCCCGTCGCCTTTTCGACGAGGAGATTCCGACCGAGGTTGTACCCGTTGTGGACGATCTTGTGCTTGCCTCGCAGGTCCTGTGAGGTCCGAACGCGTATTGTTCAGCTCTCCTCCAGCATCTCGTCGCGGTGTCAGGGTCGAAAGGATCAGCGAGAGCGAGACGCACGACTTCTTTCGAGGCGGCGAGGAACCAGGCGCCCGAGTTGGCCTCGGTCCCGTTCTGCTTGTACGCGCGAAAGTGGTTGCCGCCTATTTGCCTCGCTTATCGTCAGTCCAGAGCACCACTCAAAATCGGCGGAGGTCGAGGGCGTACCGGTGATGGTCTCGAGGCAGCTGCCGACCCAGGGGAAGGGCCACACGGATTCTCGCATGACAAAAAGCTCCCGTTCCCACCCTTTCCCATCGCCGAGATCGGCGACCTGCGGGTCTCCGAGATGCAAGTTGGCGCATTCGTTCCAGAGGCCTGCAAGAGTGAGGAGCATCAGACTTGGACAGTTGGGTGTATGTTGGAGTTGTCGACCGGCCGGACTGACCGAGTGATCGCGAGTAGGCGATCAAGCCCTGTTCTTTCAGAACGTCTGCGCTCGATCGTGCCGAGATGATGATGTTGAGCGGCTCGTGTGCGCCCCAGAGATTGCGCTGATTCCGGATGGGTCGCAAGGATCAGGTCAGGGCGGTCCCGGAGGTGTATAAGGGGACTGTGGCGCACATTGTATTGATGTCCTCCCCCTGTTCTCGGGTCGTAATATGGCGTACGGGCGGTATGGGCGACTCTAAGCCCGGCGATTGGCGCAGTGGGGGTGTCTCGAGGCGAAGGAGAAGATAGCACGCGCTGTGGATCCCGGAGTGGAGACGCAGCTACAGCCAGCGCCAGCGATAGCCCGTAAGCTATAGATGCAGTCCACATGATGGCTGCAGACGAGCTGTGGCGCCGGGATGACGCATCTAATGAGAAAGACCAAGATGAGCCGAACATCGCTTGCCTCTCATCTCTCGCCCTCTACACCCTCCCGGGGCCTTTACGCTCGACAGAAGCGGCGACGTGAAACCTCTGCGCTCACTCAGTATGGCCGCAGGAACCGGCAGCTCAAAGCCGTCCTCGCCGCCGAGTCATCTCCAGTTTGAACTCGACGCGCACAAGGGCGCCGTCCACACGGCCGTATACAACGCAGGCGCATCGTACATCCTCACCGGAGGCGCAGACAAGCAGATCCGCTTGACCAACGCCAAGTCCGGAGCTCAGGTCAAGGTCTACAGCGGGCACGGCTACGAGGTCCTCGGAATCGCCTGGTTCGTACACTCTGCCTTCTTGCGAACTACAGTTCCCAATCCTCAACTGAGGCCCTTTTGCAGCTCATATGACAATACGCGCATCGCGTCCTGCGGCGGAGACCGGTCCGTCTTCCTGTGGGACGTCTCGTCCGGGGACATCATCCGCCGGTTCAGCGGGCATGTGGGCAAGATCAACACGGTCGCATGGAATGCAGACGCGAGCGTGCTGGCGAGCGGTGAGCTTGCGGTCCTCGAGAGGGCAGGACCAGGGCCGATGGCGCCGAGTCGCAATGAGCGTCTTCGGGGGACTGACTGACTGTCGCGAATCGGTCCGGCAGGCTCCTTCGACACCTCTGTCCGGTTATGGGACGTCAAGTAAGCCCTCGATGCGTCCGCTCGACCGGGCGAAGGTATCTGAGCTGATCTGGTCGACTACCCGCTCTCTTCAGGTCGCAGAACCGCACGCCGCTCCAGATCCTGGAAGAAGCGCGAGACTCGATCACCTCGATCCAGATCAAGAACCACTTGGTCTGTACGGGCAGTGTCGATGGGCGCGTCCGGACGTACGACCTCAGGATGGGACAGCTGCAGAGTGACTTTTTCGACCGTGAGTCTTCCTCCTCCTCGTCGATCTCTCCCGAGCGGGACGGTGACCCCGAATTCCAAGTTCTCACGCCTAATACGGCTCGGTCCTACACCCGTTACAGAACCGGTCACATCGTTGAGCTTCACGGCCGACTCCTCCCTCGTCCTCGTCTCGACGCTCGACTCGACGCACCGCCTCCTTGACCTGAAGCACGGGACGGCCGTCCAGTCTTTCACGGGCCACAAGAACACGAGTTACCGGAGTCAGAGCTGCTTTGGCGCGAGGGAAGAGACGGTCATTTGTGGTGACGAGGACGGGAAGGTGTTTGGGTGGGACATGGAGGAGGTAAGCGTCCGATCCCTCAACCCTCCGCAACGGCTGCCGGCATTCTCCCTGCTGGCGCTACCTTCAGCTGCCGTGCCTGACCAAGCACTTCCACTCCGTACTGACTCTCTGCTCTCTCTCGACCTTCCGGCCGTCCAGGGCACCCTCCTCGGCAAGCCCTTCAAAGCGCACGAGCGCGCCGTCCTGTGGACGACCCACCACCCGAAGGAGCCGCAGCTGATCACCGCCGGGTCCGATAGTAAGGTCAAGGTCTGGGGACGTGCGCCGGCCGCCTGATCGCGGGACTCGGGTCGCAAGCGCTCAGCACTGGACGAGCGCTCCGGAGCAAGGATTCTTTCGTCGATCGTTGTTGTTGTTGTTGTTGTTCTGAGCCCATCGCATGCATCTCGAGCTTGTCTCGTCTCTGATTGCGTCTTGCGCTGCCGTCTACTCTCATGTCTCCCGGGTCACCTGGAAACTGGTTCCGGTATTCTGGTGCCGGTTTTTCTTGTTGTTGTTTCGAAATTCCCAGTAGATAGTCAGCTCAGATTGCTCTCGAGACTTGGTGTACGTCGGTCTGGCCTTGTCTGAAAAAGTCCTCACATCGCCTCGAGTCTCGGGGGAGGTTCCTCAGTCCGACACTCTTCCGTAGCCGTATCTGCGCGAGACTGGCTATGCTGTCAGCCGAGGAGCAAGCAGTCCTCGAGGTGGGTTGATCCTGCACATTCATAGCGTAAAGACTGCGCTAAACGACGTCTATGGCCTGTGGCAGCTGCTCCGGGCGATTCCCCCGCTTCTCCCGCCGGACCTCACTTCCTCGCCGCCCTCCTCGCCCCCGCCAGCGCCCACGAATGGCGCAAATCCCTCTCGCAAGACGAAGCGGTCCCATGGCGTGGCCGACCCGACCGGAGAGGCTGTAGTTGGGCTCGGGATCAAGATCGACGCGGCGGACGAGTCGGAAGAGAACGAGTCGGCGAACAAGTGCGTCTTCTACAGCGCCTTGGAAGTGCTTTTCACCGCAGAGTTGACGAGGATGAGTGCCCTGCAGACGGCCCCGGACTCGGCCTCCGCCTACGCCCGCCGGGACATCCGCTCGAGCGGCGCCGCCGCCTCCCCCACCAGCCGCAGCAGCAAATCGGACCCTTTTTCACGACCGGGTCAAGATTACAGCCGCAGAAAGCACCGGCGTGAAGCAGTCTCCGAGGCTGGACGGGCAGAGGCACGAACGGATCGAGGCAGAGTGGCCCAAGGACCGGCTGCGGGCTCTGGCAGCGCAGTGCGTTCGGCGGCAACTTCCTGCCTGAGCACGACAGCCGAAAAGTACTCACACTCGCTCTGCAGATGTCGAGCGCATGGCCGTAAGCTGAAGCATGCGGGCGATGCGCTCTCTCGCGGCGCCTCGTCGTCGCCGCCGTCTCGGAAAACGACCCTCTTCGCCCTCGCGCACCACATAGACTCGGTCCTGCTCTACGTGTTCTCGTTCTGGTGCGACGACACGGCGAACAAGAATTGCAACGTTCAGCAGTGGGCGAGCGTGTACGGGCTCGTGTCGTTCGTCAAGAAGCAGGCGCTGCAGGAAAAGATCCCCGTCGTGCTCGGACTCTGGTGCGTTCTCGGTGTTCGTGCTAAGACACGGGGGCTGGAACTGACGCTCTCGCTCACCCGCCAGCTACCGCGTGGAGGCGATTGCCGTTTATACCACGGCGATGCACGAGCAAAAGGCGCTGCACCACAAAGCCTCGCAACTCTTGCACGCGTCCCCGGTCCTGGGACCCTCACAAACGCCCCGAGCACCTCCTCCACCGCCTTTGCCATCTGGTCCGCCCCCACCACCGCCGCCGCCCGCTGGGGCCGGCAAGGGCGATCGGGGTTCTTCCGTGGCTCCGAACGGGGCGGCAGGTTCGCCCGTCTCTCTCGGCGCCAGCACCGGATCCTCCTACACCGGATCGCCTGCCGCCCCTCCGCCGCATCAACAGCCGCCGCCGCCACCTCCTGCAGTACCGGTCCCGCCAGTCTCGAGCAAAGGCGCCGAGGACGCGCTGCGGGCGTTTGTCAAAGCCTCGCCGGAGCTGTTCCGTTTCCAGCGGCTGTACGACTCGTCCTGCTCGACTTTGTCGCCGGCCCTGATGGCCGAGTACTACCCCCGGACTTGGCGCCTGTGTACCTTCCCGGAGGAGGAGGGGAAGGCTCAACGCCCGTCGGTGGCGGCGTTTGTCGTGCCGGACAAGCCGTGGTCCTTCGCGTGGCCGTGCGAGTTGGGACGCGGGACGCTCGGGCATCAGATCGCGTGGGGGAGGGCGTTGTTGGAGGAGTGGGCTGAGGCGGAGGGGATCGGGTACGAGGTGGAGAACGTCGGGGTGGGTGTGGGTTCCGGAGGTGGGGGGAGGTAGCTCGGCGGGGCGCGCTCTCCACATAGACAGTGGGCTCATATGCCATGCGCAACGTCTCCCTGACTGAGAGTGGATATTCTGTAGCGAGCGAGCTATGTCCGCGGAGGCCGGCGAAAGTCCGATCTGCGGCCGTGCGAGCAGTTCACAAATCCAGGGCGGCCAGCCTGCTTTCCCACGGCCCTGCGCGCACCAGCGTACACTGTGAGCGGCAGACAAGATGAAGAACAAGCGGATCAAGTCGTACCGGCGCGCGATGCAGCTGTACCAGAGCAGCTTTGGCTTCCGGTCAGTTCTCCCCCTCGAGCTGTGCTCTCTCCTCCGGCCCTGGAGCCACGCGCAACGGAAAACCCCAGCCGCTTTGTACGGCTGAATACTGATGCGCTATCCGCCGCCCGGACCTGCAGCGAACCGTACCAGCTCCTCGGTGAGTTACTTCAGCTCCTCATCCTCGAGCTGCTCGACCCCCCTCCCCCCTTCCTGAAGCACTCTTGACTGACTTGCGCTCTAATTGCGATACGCAGCCGACGCCGACTTTGTGCAGTCGTGCGTCAAGCAAAAGATGGACGTCATGGCCCGCTTGCACGACGTCCTCCAGGGTACCGTCAAGCCGAGTGCGTTCTCTCCCCTCCCCCTTCTTTTGTCGGTTCGAGTCCTGACTAAGCCCTCTCCGCCCACCCTCTCCGCAGTGATCACGCAGTGCTGCATCCAGGCGCTGTACGATGCGGGGGAGGATGCGAAAGAGGCGGTCGAGGCGGCCAAGGGATTCGAGCGGCGAAAGTGCAACCACTTCAAGGCGAGGAAGCAGGACGAGTGCATGCTCGCCATGGCCGGTACGCTTCTCTCCTCTGCTCTCATTGTCCGTCTCCAGATGAAGAGGGAGGAACTGCAGCTCACAGCCCCGCCCTGCCCCGGACGTCCCCACTCTGCAGGCGAACAGAACAAGAACCGCTACGTCTTTGCGACCCAGTCGCTCCCGCTCCGCGAGTCGCTCCGCGCCGTACCTGGCTCTCCGATTCTGTACATTGCCCGGAGCGTCATGCTCCTCGAAGCTCCGTCGAACCAGACTCTGGCCAAGAAGCGAAGGGTCAGTCATCTCTCCCTCACCACCGCCCGCATTGGTCCTGCAGAGCCGCACAGGAGCCTCAGAGGAGGCGCAGAGACGCAGTTTGATTGACCCGAACGATTGCTTGATCCCAGATGGAGGAGAGTAAACTGCACGTTTCGGCGGAGGAACTCGCCCAGATCACGGGCAAGCCCCTGCCCGCCGCTGCCGCCTCCAAAGCAGACGACCCGTCAGGATCCGATGCCGACGAGGAAGCTGCGGATGCAGCCGCGACATCGACCGGGGCGGCGGTCGAGTCGCCGAAGAAGAAGAAGCGAAAGGGCCCGTCGGGTCCGAACCCCCTCAGCGCGAAGAAGAAGACCAAGCCGAAATCGGGCGACGACACGGCTGGGCGGCGCTTGAGCAAGCGCGAACTCGAGGCGCGGCAGCAGCAGCAGGCGGGTGCGAATGGTGCGGAGGGCAAGGAGGAGCGGGCGGCGAAGCGGAAACGCGAGGAGGAGGTTCAGGTTGTCAGTCTTGCGGCCCGCGGGGCGGAAGGCGCGGGGGACAGGAAGAAGCGCAAGCGGAGACGAAAGGGCGGAGCGACGGGGGCTGCCGACGGGGCAGCGGAGGAGGGAGCTGGAGCTGCGGGTGGCGTTGCTGCGGATGGTGCGGAGTAGGCGTGGATCTGTACGCGGGATCCTAGACATGCCGAATGCGTCCAGCCTAGCCATCGCTTTCAGGATACCGTCTGTGCTCTGTTGCCCGCTCAAGCACCTGTTTGAGCCCGCGCGCCGGTCGTCGATAGCGATACAGCTCGAATTTTCCCTGTTTCCGCCGACCTCCGCGATGTCTCTGCTGCGGATCACCTGCGTCGCACCTCACAGTATCATATCTGCTCTTATCTATGGGCACGTCCCGAGGAACGAGCCGACCACGTTGCCGAGAAGAAAGCCGGCGTCGGTGCCGCTCTGCAGGTCTTGCGGTCGACATGCGGTGCTCTGCGCGGACAACGACTTCGCCCTTACCAGACGTTTGCTGTTGCTACAGGCGCTCTGCAGGAGCTGCATTAGCCGTGCCCTTCAGCTGGTGTGTTAGTGCGCTCGCTTGGGCCCGAGTTGCCCGCTGCACGTGCGACTCTCGTACGCTCGACTTGACGAACGTGCTCCGCGCCAGCGCTGCTCCGGTTGGCTGCCGCGCATCCGCTGCACGATCGCCCGCTACAAGGCGTCCGGCAAGGGCTGGATATGGCGCCCCTCCGCCCGCTCGGCACCCGTGCTACTGCTGCCTCCTGCTGCTGTATCCCTCCCTCGTCGCGAACATCAACAACTTACTCTCGCTCCAACGCCTCAACGCGACACCTTGCTACACCATGGCGTCCAAGATCGCCGCGCTGACCGTCGCCGGCAGCCTGCTCCTCTACTCCCGTCCGCTGCAATCCCACCTCGACACGTACACCCAACATCCGGCCCTCTCCGCAGCCCTCGTCGGCGCCGCCATCGCCCTCGCGACCCTCTCGGCCTTCTCGAAGCAGCTCTGGACCGCATGGAGCTTTGCTTGGAACTGCTTCTTCCGCCCGCTCGGCAAGTCGGCGTCGCAGGAGGGCCGCCTGAACCAGTTCTACCAGGGCCAGGCGTCGGTACGCCCCGCCTCATTCGGACGCGATCTTCCCGCCAGAACGCTCACATTCGTCTCCATTGACCTGCAGATCTACGACAAGACGCGCGAGAAGCTCCTCCGGGGCCGGACTACGATGCTGAAGCTGTCTGCCGCGCACCTCCGCGAGGTCCGGCGCAAGAACCCGCACAAGAAGCTCGTTTGGCTCGACATCGGTGGCGGCACGGGTTGGAACGTCGAGGAGATGAACAAGGTGAGGGCTCGCTTTACGTGGTCGCCGAACAGCGGAAACGGCCTCTCGACCAGGCTCCTCAGAGACCTGCCCGCTGACCGGGTCCGGATCCCGCAGCACTTCCCCATCAAGGACTTTGACGCCGTCTACGTGCTCGACCTCTGCGAGCCGCTCCTCGAGGTCTCGCGCAAGCGCTTCGGGGCGCAAGGGTTCAAGAACGTCCACTGTCTCCTCCAGGACGCGACGCACTTCACCCTGCCCGAGTGGACCGACGAGGGCGTCGAGATCGAAGGCGGAGTCGACTTTGTCACCATGAGCTACTCGCTCAGCATGATGCCCGACTACCTCACCCTCCTCGACCGCGTCGACCGGTTCCTGAACCCGGCCGGCATCTTTGGCGTCTGCGACTTTTACGTCTCGGCTCGCGAATCAAGCTCGCTGGCCGGCGTCATCGGCGATGTCACGTCGCGGCAGTGCAGCTGGCTCTCGCGCTGGTTCTGGCTGCACTGGTTCGAGCTGGACCACGTCGACCTGCACCCGTCGCGCCGCGCCTACCTCGAACACCGCTTCCCGACGATCAAGAGCTACAACGCCCGGAACGGCTTCATCCTTCCCGGTATCATCTCTATCCCGTACTACGTCAGCCTGCACACCTCGCGCCGCATCGACACGGCCAAGGCCAACCAGGCGTACGAGGTCGACGCCGGCAACACCATCTCGGCTTCGGCCTCTCCCCTCCTGCACCCGAGCCTGTCGCGGCAAAACTCGACCAACGACGTGCCGGACCTGGCGCTCGGCGTCAGCGCCGCCCTGTCGCGCTCGCGCTCCAAGTCGTCCGCGTCCAAGTCCAAGTTCAAGCGGACCAGCTCGGTCTCGAGCGACAAGAGCGACAGCTACCGGATCGACATCGCCCCCGACTTCCAGCTGACGGC
Source organism: Rhodotorula sphaerocarpa (assembly GCA_024713535.1). Classification (NCBI taxonomy): domain Eukaryota; kingdom Fungi; phylum Basidiomycota; class Microbotryomycetes; order Sporidiobolales; family Sporidiobolaceae; genus Rhodotorula; species Rhodotorula sphaerocarpa. The sequence goes on along the minus strand of JANIBP010000006.1, from coordinate 755,469 downwards.
GTTCCACTACGGCTTGAAGCACTTCCGGGTGCCGTACGTCGATGACCCGGTGCACCGCAACTTCCGCTCGTACATCTACTCGTTCGTCTGGGAGGACCCGCGAGTCGATATGGAGCACATCAAGCTCTCGAAGGACGACGCGGTTCTGTGCATCACGTCGGCCGGAGACAATGCGTGAGTCTGGGTTACGTTCGCTGAACGAGAAGGGAACGGCCATTGATTCCCGCCCTTCGTACAGACTGCACTGTGAGTTCGAGATGGATCTGCGGAGCTTACGAGACTCTGACTGACGATCTCGTCCGGGCAGACGCGATCGAGGGACGACCTCGCCGGATTCATACGGTCGACTTTAACCCGTGCCAGGGTCACCTACTCGAGCTCAAGTAAGAAGGATTCAGTCATGCGCGTGCACGCACACCCGCTGACAGGCTTGCTCTATCAGGCTCGCATGCATCTCGGCACTCGACTACGAGGACTTTTGGATGGTACGCCCACGTCCGGCTCTCGGGATAAGAAGGCGGCAGCGCTGAGCTCCGGCACCGTGCAGATGTTCGGCGAGGGCCGCCACCCCAACTTCCGCGAGCTGCTCGACACCAAGATCTCGCCCTTTCTCACCTCGCACGCCTATCAGTTCTGGCGGAAGAAAGAGCACTACTTTGACTCGATGTTCTACCGACGAGGCTAGTACGTCCGCTTCCCTCTTTGAGCCCGCCTACGGGGCCGGCACTGACAGTAACGTCACGGACGCAGCTCTGGTCACGCGCTGCGCCTTTCCGCATGGGCTCTCTCCCTGACCGGCCTTCGGGGCTGGGCGCACAAGATGTGCACCGCCCAGGACCTCAACGAGCAGCGCCGCATCTGGAACCAGAAGATCCGCCCGGTCCTCCTGTCCGGCTTCTTGCGCAAAGTCATCTTTGCGAACCCGGCGTTCATGTGGAACGCGCTCGGAGTTCCGATGAACCAGGCGAATGTGTTCCTGAAGGAGACGACGGTGTCGCAGTTTGCGATCGACACGTTCGACCCCGTCGCGCTCAATACCCCGATCAAGACGGACAACTATCACTGTGAGCTCGGTCGTGACGGTCCCGTGCTCCCGGATTACTCACGCCGCAGGGCCCGCCGCAGACCAACTCTGCCTCGAAGGCAAGTACACGAAGGAGTCCTGCCCCGCCTACCTTACCCGAGAAGGCTTCGAGGCGCTCAAGAAGGACGAGGCAGTAAGCACTCCACCTCAATCTAGACCGGACGGGAGCTCACTTCGCTGTTCGCCGACAGGCCCGCCTCGATTGTTTCCGCGTTCACACCGATTCGATTATGAACGTCATGCGGCGACTCGGCAAGGACTCGCTGACGATCGCCATCATCATGGATTTGCAAGACTGGTTCCCGAACACGGTCGACTCGCCGCCGTCGGGCGACAGCAAGCCGTGCGAACTCACCGAGACGATCCGCACGCTGCGGAACGCACTCAAGACGGGCGGACGCGTCTTCTTCCGTTCCGCCGGGCAGGAGCCTTGGTACCTCGAGCTGTACCGGCGCGAAGGGTTCCGCGTCGAATGCATTCACAAGCGTCCGATCGGAGGCAAGGAGCCCATCGACCGCGTCAACATGTACGTTCCTTTCTGTCCGGAATCAGCGGTTGCTGCCAGGCTCACGAACCTTCCTTCGTCGCCGCCTGAACAGGTACGCCTCCTTCTACTGCTGCCACAAAATCTAGTCCGCGCGGGTCGCGGACGAGGGGTCTGGAATTCTGTGTGACTTGTGTATCGTCCAGTAGTATCGCATGCAAAAAGAAGGAAGTGCTGTTCCGAGCGAGTACTATCTCGTCCTCGTTTCCGATTCACGGCAGAGTTCTCGAGCGTGGACGGGGACAAAGATGGGAAGACTTGAGACTCGGGTCACAACAATTACAACCAATAATGAGACAGAAGTTCTGCAACATGTGTTGAACAACGAGGAGCACAGGGTTGAGCCTGAACCGGCAGGATCCGCGAGCTGATCACTGGAACCGGTTCCGCAGGCGACGGCCGTAGATCTGGAGCGGGACGATGAAGAGCAGGAAAAGGCCTGCGCCGACCGCAGCCTCCATGCCGAAGACGACCTTGGTTCCGCTCGGAGCCGCGAGCGACCACGGGACCTCTGCGCACAAGGAAAGAGGTCAGACCGATTCAAAATCATCGCCCATAATGACTGAATTGACTCACGGAAGAAGGGAATGGCTGCATACGAAGAGGATTGGACAAAGTCAGTACATGCAACCGGGCGGGAGAAGGACAGGAGAGGGTACGCACCGAAACCACCGAGCACACGAGCCAAGTTGATCAGCGACGCGGTCTCGCCCTGCTGCTGCGGGAACGTGTTCGCCAGGTACACGTAGATCGTGACCGTGATCAAGAGGATGCCGAATTCGGCCATGCCCCATCCGAAGACGACCGCGGCGATGTTGAGCTTCTCATGGTACGCCACGCCGAGCAGGCACATGCCGACGATGAAGAAGGGCATGCCGAGGTCTGCGAGGCGAAAAGCCAGGAGGACAGCTCGTCAGAGACCCGCTATCGCTGGGGAGGGATCGAGACCGTGACCCACAGATGGTCCACAGGCGCATCTCAGCCAGGAAGACACCAGAGTTGCGGCGAATAAGGCGGTCGGCGAGCTGCAAGAGCAAAGATGAGCCTCATCGCGGACCGGTTCGAGCGAGAGGAGACGTACCGCGTCGTTAAGGAAGCGGCCAACAAGCTCTCCGAGAATGACCGCAACGATCGGAGTGGCGTACATCGACGCGATTACAACCGGCTTGTAGCCGTAGCCAAGGGGAGGCGGGGAGCCGAGGAAGACCTGTCGTTGATGGTCCAGAGTCAGCTCCACCGGAACAGCGCAAGCTGCGCGAGAGACTCGAGACGCACGGCGTTCGTGACATTAATACCGATACCTGAATAAACCGGACATGTCAGTCTCGTTGGTGCAAGATCGATGATGGGCGAGAAAGACGCACCGCAACCGAAGATCCAGCCGATGTAGACGTAGCAGGCAAACGCGTGAGGTCGCCACAGGACGTCCCAGAGACTGACGCATCCCGCCCAGAGCGAAGGGCGGTACTTGGCCATGCGGGCGCCGGTGATACCGATCAAGGTGTCGAAGCGATAGCGGAAGCCGGTCGCGTGGCGAGGCGGCACGGGCGACAGGTCGCGGTCGTAAATGGTTTCCTCCATGACAAAGGTGAGGAGGAGAACCACGACAGCGCAGTAGCCGACGCCGACCCAGTAGACGTCGCGCCACGTGGTGTGCTCGATCATGTAGCCAAGGAGGAAGGGCGAGACGAAGGGCGAGACGATGAAACCCATAGTCCACAAGTTGGCCTTGCGGGCTTGCAGATCTGTAGCGGGGCGGATGCACAATAGCCGTGGTGGATGGTCAGCCAAGGTAAGACAGGGATCTCGGCGGGGAAAGATACTCACGGAAGGGGAACATGTCGGCAACAGTCCAGAGACCGACGCACTGCGGCGCGGTCGAGAAGAACGCCGTCAAGCAGCGCATCGCCGCGAAAGTCGAAAGGTTCGGCGAGACCGCCGCGCCGATCACGAACGCCAGGCCGAGGACTTGAGACCACCACAGGACGGGCAGGCGGCCGTACCGCTTCATGAGCGGGACCGAGCAGACGCCTCCCCAGCCGAGGAGGAAAATGGACCAGTTGGACGTCAAGTTGTTGATCTCGGTGGTCGTCGTATCGAACTCTTCGGCCAGGGCGAACAGAGAGGCAATGCGTGAGGAGAGGGGAAGAATCGCAGGTCAGGACGCAGCTGCGGTACGGCAGATCGTAAGAACCTCAGACTCATCCAATCCGCTGACGAAATCAGGCACGAAGGATGCCATAGCTGTAGCAGGTGAGCAGGTCAGCAGGGAGAAGTCAGCGGCGCTCTGGTGCGGCTAATTCCCCCGGAGCGGTCCGCCCGAGCCGTTTCCACTCCTGCCAACGCGTCCGAACTCACTAAGACAGAGAAGCTGAATGTTCTTCTTCCGGGTCGACCAGTTCTGCGGGTCGTTCGGGTCGTCGGAGGCTATTTCGCGAACGTGGGATCGATCCGCATCATCGGGGTCAGCTTCCGCATCGTCGCCGCACTCGAGATTCGCGAGCACGTACGCTGCGGCCACAGAATCTTGTCTCCACGCTTGTTGCGCTTCAGCATCGCTGCGATCTCTTCGCCATACTCGACGCGGGCCTCCTCGGGGTCGACCTGGACACCGGACGCGCCAGCGGGTCAGTTCTGGGCCTATCGATTCAACCTGGCTATTCCTCCGATACGACAAGGGGAGCTCATGGCACGTACGACGAGACGGCCTGCTTCAGGCTTGAAACCGTGCGCCTCCTGAATGGCGGCGAGGTTGCTCGAGTACCCTCCGTGGTGCGTCGTCTGTTCAGCATAGTGCTCGAGGTGGTCTTCCGTGGGCTTGTCCTTGAGCGGGGGGCGCGTCGCGGTCGACGGCTTCTCGCCGTCCATCGTCGACAGCGACTGCGAGTCGGCCATGGCGTGGGACTCGTACAGGAACGAGGGTGTAAACGTGGGTCGAGGTCCGCGCTCGCTCGGCGGTTCGATCGCGCCTTCAGCTGGTGGGCGGTGCGAAGAAAAGGACCAGCCGCGGTGGAAGGGTCGCGGCTGTGATCAGGTCTTGGATATGTGCGGAGAGCAGAGCAAGATGCGGAGTCCCAAAGCAGCGCCGAGGCGAGATACCCGAGAGAAGCGGTCGGACGGGGCGGTCCTCCGGCAAAACAGAAAGCGAGATCGCGGGCGACGAGGCCGTGTGCCCCACTTCCCCTTCGATCAGCGAGCCAATCACGCGAAGGTGGAGATGCCAAATTCGGCGAGGCGGTGGCTCGGCCCCGGAAAACAGCATCCGCCGCAGTCGACCTTCTTCTCCTCCGTTGTTCTGGACCGCGGCGAGTCGGGCCAGCTGTGTGCATTTCGCTGCAGCTGATGCTCATGTGTTCCGACCGACCGGCCGGCCATGAGCAGAGCTGCCACAGCTTGCGCACGCGTGGCGGCCGCGCGTGTCGGCGATCACTCCGTCGATGGCAGAGAAGGCCAATTCGCGGGCTCAATCTTCACTTCAAGCTTCAAGATGCTGTCATCGCATCCCTGCGCTTCTTGCTATAAGATCGCCGTCGCTCGCTGCTCACGTACGGTACTCCAGCTGTCGTATGCTGTATCAATGGCCTCGTCACATGTCTTTGGGGGTCCTGTGCTGGCTTGGCAGACCCCATCTGCCTAGTCTTCGCGAATTTGCCACCGGCCGGACCGTCGATTGCATTCTACGTCCTGCAGCTGCTGCTACAGCGAGTCTCGCGCGACAACTCATCAGCTGGATCGCCGTCCTTTGTATTCGGCCGCGGCCCGCGGCTCCCTCCTTGTCACTCTCCCGTCCCGGCCTGCAGGCCACCGCGGCCCCGTTCCGATCTTGCTATTCTGTAGCCGCCCTCCCTTGTCTCCACAATTGCGGCAGATCAGCCCGATACGGAACGCGATTGCGCTCGAGACCTGGAGGGCGCTGCATATCGCTCGCACGGCCGTGGGGGATGCTGGCTCGCTTCCTTTACCAGCTTTCGGCGGGCGCCTGGTCTGGAATGAGGGATCTCTTTCGCGATTTCTTCCGTGGATATTATGCATGCGCCCGGGGCTTGGCCTCGAGAGGTCGGTGCTGCGGCGCGGGGCACACGCGGCCCGGACGATTCCGATTGCTGGTCAGACCAGCGCATTACTGGCAGGAGGGGATGATTGGCTTGCAGATACCAGAGCAACGTCGGCGCAGGTCGCGCAGAGGCAGAAAAGAGAGAGCAGAGGCAGTCGCCCGGTCCGACGGGCCTCGAGGTACCCAGAGGGCTCGACGGGAGGACGAGCGGGACGTGGTCTCCTAGAGCGCCGGGAAAGCACGCCCCCGCGAGCCCGTCGAGCAGACTGGGCTGTGTCAGCCTGTCGTGTCGGTCTGAGTCGACGAGACCGAAGAGTCAGACGACGAGACCTGACCCTCATCGCCAGCTCATGGGATTCGGGGTCAGGGGCGACCGGCGGGCGCTCAGCGGAAAATCGATACTGTTCAGCGGTGAATCGTAGCAGTTGTCAAAGCGAACTCTTTCGCAGGGAGGCTGAGCGAGCGGCCGGGATTTGAGCGTCCGCAGCAGCAGAGCGGGGCAGGTGAGGTCGTCAGGAGGAGCGGGACCTCGCAGGGCGCAGCCGGGACAGCAAAGCCAGGCAGAGAAGCTTGAGACGCTGTCATTCTGACTAGCAAGAGCTCGCTCTGCGGTCTGAAGGCTGCGAGCAGCTGTCACAGGCGTCGACAACCGCAATCGCAGCTGGCGAGCCTCCTGAACTCGTTCGCCGCCCAGCTCTCGCGCAACTGCAGCGATGCGCCCGCGCACTCCGCTCTGGACAGCCTGCGCATGGCTCTCGGCCGCTGCGCCCCTCGCGCGCGCCTCGTTCGACTGCGCGGCGCCCGTTTCGCTCGCCGGGCTCTCGTTTGACCTCAGTCCAGTCAGTCCCACACCGCTCCACAACGCTACAAGGCCCGCTCTGAGCTGACGAAACCCTCAATCGACAGCTACAGGGCGTCCATGCGTGGGAGCGAGAGTCGCAAACCCCGCCAACGGTCACCAAGGTGCGCTCCGCCTGGCCCTTGCCCCACTTGCCGTCCTGAGCCAACACGCCGAACCCCGCCCTGACCACTTGCGCGCCCACGGACAGAACCGCTACGCCCTATCACTCTGCTCTGCCCTGCCAGATCCCTCCGGCGATGCTCCAGACGACGACTGCCCCGCCGGGACCCGCGTCTGCATGCGCACCTTTACCAGCCGCTCCGGACTCGACGACCGCGTCCTCAGCGTCGTCCCCATTGTCACCGACTCGGCCGACCTCGTCCCCTCCCAGAAGGGCGACATCGACCCGAAACAGGAGTGGATCCTCGAGATGGGCGGAGGCACGTACAACGGCGTCGACCAGCGCGTCAAGATCGACATGACCTGCGACGCAAGCGCCAAAAAGGTGCGCGGCGGGCTGGACAACTTCTGGAATATGAGCGGGCTCTAACTGTGAGCGCAACCCGCAGTCTGAACCGACCGTCGACGACTACGATCCCAAGGCCGGCATCCTCTACCTCTCCTGGACGGCCTCGGCCGCATGCCCGGCCTCGCAAGACGGCGGCGGGCGTCAGGACGACCAGACTCCTCCGCCAAATAAGGGCAACGACAACGACGATGAGGACGACGGCAAGAGCGCGCGCGACCCGGTCGCGAGCGGGTTCGGCTTCTTCGGGTGGTTCCTCACCCTGCTCATCATCAGCTTTGCGGCCTACTTTGTCATCGGCGCCTACCACAACCGGACGACGTACGGCGCGACGGGCTGGGACATGGTGCCGCATCGGGACGTCTGGCGAGACTTGCCTTATATCGTCTCGGATCTTTTCAAGGGTGAGTCGATGCGGACCCGCTCGCACCAAGCGTATCACGCGACTGGCTTGCCGATTGCTCACTCCCCCTTTCTTCCCATTGCAGGCCGAGGCTCGAGTAGGAATGGTTATTCGGCGCTGGGTTAACGCGCGCGAATGCGTATGTATTTCGATTCCTTCGCAGTCTAATCGGCGATTCGGGCCCCGAAAGCATCCGGGTACTGATGACCCTCCGCGAGATGAGCGAGCACGAGAATCGCAAACATACAGCAACTCGGACCACCGACCTCGTCCCACCGATCCGGATGAGCGACAGCTCGCCTGTTTCCCGGCGCTGTGTGCGCGCGGCATTTTCGCGCCACCTCCTCGCTCGCTCGGATCCTCTCGAGCAAGCAGCGAGATCCGTTGCTGACCTGCTGCCCGTAGTGTACAATAAGACTCTGCGCAGGATGCTGGCGCTCCGCTCCCAGTCCGGGCCCTTCGCCGCGCTCGCCGCGCTGCTGCTCTCGCTCTTCTTGTTCGCCAGACCGCTCGTATCCGCTGCGCGTCAAGTCAGGACCTGCCCGACCGGACAGCCGAGCTGTCAGGGATGGAAGGACACCGAGGCTTTCTGCTGTGAGTGGTCCGGACCGCCTACATGCGGTCCTCGCATTTTCACTTTGCCCGCGGTGTCTCAATCGGAGGCAGAGGCTGACTTCGGAGTAGAGAATCTCGGCGGCGCAGGTCCGGCCGGACTCGAGTGCCAGGCATCGCAAGCGGGGTTCGCGTCCTGTGATACACCAAAGGGCGGCGTCCAGGCGCAGGCCGCCGGTCCGCATTTCCCCTGCTGTGCGTGCTCGTTCCCTTCGTCGGCGGATCGATCCGGACGGCCTCGAGACTGATACCGCGTCCCTGTGCGGGCACTGTGCAGGTGTCGGCGGAACGTACTGCGTCGAGATGAACCCGGGATGGCCGACCTGCCCCGGCGGGGGCGAAGGTCGCGATCCCGCCGCCTCCGAAGAGGAAGAGGACTCTCTCCGCCCCTTCCCCGGCCTCCACCCCGCCCCTCGTATCGGCACGACCCGCCTCCCCACCTCCTACGACAAGCGCGCGTTCGGCTCGGACGGCGACGACATCTACGACACGAGCAACAACCTCCTCCCGACCCGGCCGCTTCCCGGTGGACTGGACCGCTTGCGCCCGTACGCGGCCCGTCCGTCGGCGGTCAGCAAGCTCAGCGAGCTGAGGCTCTCGCCGGACTGGGACGTGTATGCGCCGCCGCAGCGCAGAGAATACTTTTGGGAAATTGCAGAGCATCCCGGCAGTCCGGACGGAGGTGAGTTGCAGATTGGACGCACGACCGGATCTTTCCCGACTGACCGAGCCTGCTCCTCGCATCAGTCCACAGACCTCTGTAAGTATTCTGATCGCATGTCCCAGTGGACAAGGGGACCCATGCCTTATCCGCCGTTCGCGCAGGCTGCTCATCAACGGCCAGTTCCCCGGCCCGCTCGTCGAGGTCAACAATGGTGAGCCGTGCTTTCACGTCGAGCACCTCTCAGGCCACTAACTCCGCGATGCCCACTCGCAGGCGACCTCGTGGTTGTCCACGTCAAGAACTCGCTCGCTTCCGGCACCACGGTGCACTTTCACGGCATCACGCAGAATCACTCGAACTGGGCGGACGGCCCCTCCGGAGTCACGCAGTGCCCGATCCCGCCGGGAGTGACGTTCACGTACCAGTTTTCGCCGTCGGACGAGCACCAGTACGGGACCTACGTGAGCTCTCGCTCTCGCTTGTCCGCAGCTCCCGCTGCTCTTACTGACCGGCACTCGATTCGGACTACCTTCAGTGGCACCACTCCCATCGCCGAGCGACCTACATCGACGGCATCTCCGGTCCAGTAATCGTGCACTCGCCGCGCGATCCGCTCAAGCGCGATCGGGACTTTGACCTCGAACAGGCGAGTCGCCCTTTGGATGGAGCAGCTTCCTATGCGGGCAGCAAGTTAACCCTGGACTCTTGCGCAGATCATCTTCCTGCAAGATTGGTACCACGATATGAGTGACACGATCGTCGACGCGCTCCTGTCCCCGCAAGGCTACAACCATGTGAGCAGTCACTCCGCTCACATGTGTGCGAGTCTCACTGTCGCTCACCCAGAACGCCCGCAGACCTTTATCGCCCCTTCGCCCAAGTCCGGCCTGATCAACGGCGCCGGGATCTATGACTGTTCGCCGGCTTCACGCGACCGAGCATGCGACCAGAAGACGCAGCGCGACTTGCCGGAGCTCGTCTTCCCGCCGAACAAGCGCATCCGGCTGCGCTTCATCTACGCCGGCGCGCATCGTGACTGCAGATTCGGCCTGCTTGAAGCTCTGAAGCCGTAGCTGACTCCGTTCTTGCTCTGCGTGATTTCGCTTCTCCTGTCCAGCCGAGATGTTTGTCTCGGTGGATGAGCATGTTCTGAGCGTTATCGGTGAGTCCCCCGCGGTGAGAGGGGCGTGAGATGAAGGCTGACGTCGAAGCTTCCCTCTCTTCAGAGGCCGACGATTGCCCCGTCTGGCCGGTACCAGTTCACCGAATCCCGATCGTGCGTCTGAGCATTCCGAGAATAATTCTCCTCCCGTGATCTCGTGGCTCATCGCTATTTCTGCAGAACTTGGCACAGCGGTACTCGGCCGTCCTCGACACCTCGAAGGACGCCGTGGGCGACACATTCTACCTCCGGACGCACATCAATACCGAGTGCCTCGGTCCGTCCTCTGCCGCCACTGAGTATCCCTCGCACAGAGCTGACCGCTTCGAATCGCAGATGCCCCGTTTCCGGACTTGATCACCCAGACTCGACTCGTCATCCGCGTCGGCGAGGAAGGTCAAGATCTCGGTACGGAGCTGCCTCGCTCTCGAGACTGGAACGACCTCTCGACAGGGCCATGTACCGACCTCGACGAGCGTGAGTGGCGGGCCCGGCTCCCGATCTCGTGGAGGACGTCGCTGACGTAAAGCTTTTCCAGGCCTGCTCCGCCCGCGAGTCTTGGAACCGACTCCGGAGAAGCCGGACATGATCCGATATTACAACTCGTCGCGCATCGGTCCTCTGAATGTGACGGATCAAGCCGGGCTCAACGAGGGGGTCGACGAGCTGCTCTGGACGGTCAACAACATCACCTTGTACGACTTCACTTCGCTCGCTGCCAGATCTACACTCGCTGACGGGTTTGTGTCATGGCTGAAGCGAGAACATGGCGAACGAGTGCGTTCGATCGCTCCGACGGCTTTGAGACTTTCTTGCTGACCTCGACCTCGCGCAGCCCGCTGCTGCACAGGATCGTCCGTGGAGAGAACCCTCAGACCAACACCATCTCTGCGATTGAGACGCATGGTCTCGGAACCGTCGACCTCGTCATCCAGAATCTCCTCGGCCCGCCGCATCCGTTCCACCTCCACGGTCGTCCGTTCGCCATCGTCGCTCGGGGTCAAGGCGTGATCTCCCCCGAGTACGTTCGCTCTCTCTTCTTCTCCGGGGTCTGTAGTGCTGACCTGTAGGACCGCTCAGGGAGGTCGCGGCGCTCGAGGTCAACACGTACGACCCTCTTCGTCGCGATACCCTCTCGCTCCTTCGAAACAGCTGGGTCATCATCCGGATCATCACCGATACCCCGGGAGTGAGCACTTCAGAAGCTTTGTCATCTCTGTAGCTCCGCTGACTGATTCGCGACCTCGTGTTGCTCCCATCGCTTCCACTGCTCGCTTTCGATCCTCGCACGCTCCCGTCCGGCTTCATTCGACCGCGTCCCTGCGCAAAGGCGTGGGCATGGCATTGTCACATCCTGTGGCACCAGGCGCAGGGTCTCCTCGGCGCCTTGGTCGTGCAACCGGAAATCATGCGAACCTTCAAGATTCCGCAGGAGAACTATGACGTGGGTTCCCTCTCCTCCCGTCTCCACCGGCAGCAAGCTTACACTCTTCCTTGATTTCAGCTCTGCCGCGTGGGGAGCCCGTACGCCGTCGACGTAGGGGCGAAGAAGCGGGCCCTCCTCCTCCCTCCGTCGCCGAGCCAGGATCCCGCTGCCGACCCGCTTCCGGACCGCCGGCGCCGCGCCAGAATCGGTCTCGCTTAGCATTCACTATTCCTCTTCGTGTTTCCCGTTTTCCGAGCTGTATCCCTCCCCCTTCTGCTGGTCTCTTGCATGGTCAGGCAGCGCCTTCTACTTGGCCCTCTTCTCGTTGCTCTCTCATCCATCTCTGTTAATCCCAACCCGCACAAGACAGCACATCGGAAGTTGCGAGAATGGTATGGAGGCAGGCTACACATGCAAAGTGAGGTGAAAGGGAGGGCCTCTAAAATGCGTTGAGAACGTACAGGGGGGAGAAAGTGTCTTTAGACAGCATCCAAGCCGTGCTCAGCAGGAATTGGACGCAGCGTGTCTTGAGGCGTCAAGGAGTAATGTGGTTCGTGAAAAGCGATCTAGCGCCGGCGTGAGGTTGGAAGGTGGTCCGTCGAGGCGCCGCCCGAGTCCAGCGGGACGTAGTCCGTCGATCCGTTGAAGTCGACGTACGGGTCAGCGCCAGCGGCAGCTCCGAGCTGGTCGAGCGTGCCTTGCCGCGAAGGTTGCTGCGGCCGGCCGGTCGGGGTGCGCGCGCGATCCGCGACAAGCCGGCCGCTGTTCGACTGCCAGGCATCGCCGTACGAGTTGCCCCGCCGGCTAAAGTCGGCGCCGGCGAAGCCTTCGCGAGACTCCGGGCGAGCGATACCGTACTGGTTCAGCTCGGCGGGCTGCGCAGAGTACGTGCTCATCGGCAAGCTGCCCACGGACGCCTGGCTCGGGCTCGCTCGGTGCATCGGGCCAGGTCCATACGGCCCGCGAGCGTGACCTGCAGGCCCGCGGGCCGGCGAAGAGTAGGAAGGCGGGTAGGCGGGCGTCGGGCTGATCAACTGCTCCGACGACTGGTTCGGGTTCGCCTGGTCCAGTCCGTACAGCAGCTCGGGCGCGGCGTCGTCGAAAGTTGGCATGCGCTGCAGCTCAAGCGGCAGTTCGTCGGGCGTGCCCGGGTAGAACGGCGTGCTCGACTGGCTGGCCGAGGCGCCCTGCTTGAGGTACTCGGCACGCGCGCCCGAAAAGTAATCGTCCGTAACCTCGGTTCCGGCGACGCTCTGCGGGCCAGGACGACGACCGAGCGCGACAGCGGTCGAGATGGTCATCTCGTCGTCTTCGCGCTCGCGGAGGTACTGCGTCCGGTCGACTGCGAGGTCGTGCGCCTCGAGCATGGCGAACGTAAGACCGCCGGCCGTGTTTTGCTCGACCGTCTTGCCCTCGAACTTGGCCTCGCCTTGCTCGATGCGTCCGTTGTAGCTGTGCGAAAGGGCGAGACGTCAGCACCCGGAGGTGAAAGTCCAGTCTAGGGCGAAAAGGCTCACATGGTCGGCAGGAGGTGCTGAACGTTTTTGTGGAGCATCGGCGTGTACAGCGGTTCCGACAGCGCCTCGTGTCCGAAGCGCTTCTGCAAGCGGTTCTTGCGCGCGTCTGCGTGGTGCATGTGAACTTCGGCCATCTCGGCCTCGTTCGGGATGTACCAGCGGAAGCGGTCCTTGAACTGCCGGACGAGGACCGCCTTGAAGATGACGACCGAAACCGCCGGCGGGGCGCTGCAATGGAAGAGTTCTCGGTCAGTTTCGGTCGAAGGCATGGCTAAGAGGTCAGGTAAGGAACCCACAGCGCGATCGCGTAGTACCAGTTGCTCTGCAACCCGATCGAGACGGCCATGAAGATGTGCATGAGGAGCTGCGAAAGCATCTGCGAGTCAGCCCGTGTCGCCTGAGACGAGAACCCGGAGGAGCAAGCGTACCAGAGCAAAGAGTACGCGGTTCATGACGACGTTCCACAGCCGTCCGCCCGTCTCGATCTTGGTGACCGAGACGTACAAGTTCTGATACTTGTACACCCAGTAACTGACCGCAAAGACGCTCGCGCCGAACGCGGCGACGAGCGGGGCGAGCGGGGCGTACGCAAAGACGACCGCGACGATCAGGAGGTGGTTCGAGTAGTACACCGGGTAGTCAAAGTCGGGCGGCTTGGTCGCTTCCCGTATCTCGCGCGGGGTCCGGCCGAACAGGCGCGTTCGGATCCAGATGATCGAGAGCGACAGGAGCTGGGCGAGGTCGAAGCACGCCGAGGCTCCGCGAAGCGGCATGACGGTGAGCCAGTAGTTCGACTGGAGCATGTAGGTGTACTGGAGCTTGTCGGGGATGTGCGCCAGGTAACTGAGAACCTTGTGCACGTCGGCGTGTCCTTGGATGTACACGACGACCTGCGAGACTGTCGAGACGAGGATGGGCACCCGGGTCAGTATCGGACTTTTGAGCCAGAGCAACGGCTCTGACGAGACGTACTGATCTGAACGAGGACGCCGAGCAGCGAGAAGATGATGAACTGAGTGATGAACAGGAAGGCCGAGTACCGGGCGGTGACGATGCGGTCGGCCTGCGTGTGCGTCGTCGTGCCTTGGAGGGAGGCGATCCAGCTGATCGAAGCGAAAGCCTCACCGTCAGCTCGGCGAGAGGACGAGTGAAACGATCGATGCTTACCGAATGATCATGGGGAGGACCATCTGCAGCAGAAGCGTAAGGAGAGGCGGGACAATACCTGAAGGACGCGCAGAGAGAATGTGAGTCGAGATTGTCCGCGTTCCGCATCAGCCGGAAATGCACGCACCGACAAATGCCGAGAAGATCCACTGGTAGTCGTTAACCCAGGTGTTGATGAAGCCGACGTAGGCAGACCTGCAAGACTAGTCGTCAGCGATGTCAAAGGTGGCGAAGGGACCGGGGCTCTGCATACAGAGCAGCCAAATTGGCGAGCAAGGCGACAGCAACGAGCGGGATCGTGTAGAAACCACAGAGGAGGACGAGCAGGATGCCGCCGAAGAACTTGTTCTTGCCCCGGACGGCGTCGCCTTGGTTCAGGTTGTCCCAGATCAAATCCCTCGGGCTGGTCGCGCCGGCCGGCGTCAGCATCAGAGTCAAGGTAGTTTGAGGTTCACGACACTCACGGAGGGGCAAGGTCAAAGTGCGCGCCCTGCTTCTTCTTGCCGTGCAGAGTCTTGGCGACGATGTGGGCGTACGGGACCGACTCGAACGAGGCAAAGCCATAGTTCTCTGCCTTGCGCTCGTGGATCTGAGCGCGAGTGGCCTGCCGCATTCATGGGAGGTCAGTCTGAAGCTCAGCTAAGCTCCGAGGCAGAGAGACTTGCCTCGACGCGCTGCTCATAACGCTTGATTTTCTCGGTCAAGTAGTCGACTGCAGGGGCGAGGATCAGCGCATGTTCAAATAGAGACTTGTAGCGAAAGGTCGAACTCACTAGCGTCGACCTTGTTGCCACCCATACCGAGCCACCCGCCGATGCGCTTCGTTGGCCGCTTGCTCGGCAACCGGTCCGGGTCCTTGAAGTACCTTGTCAAGACCTCCTCGAGTTCCTTCACGGTCTCGTTGTGCTTCTTGACGAGCTCGGGCAGCGCGCCGACGCGCCGGCCGATGTGGACCGCCGTCGTCGGGTAGGGGATGTTGAGGCCGAGGAGCAGACTCGACAGGCCGGCGTCGGTCTGGTACTTCTTTGAGACTTGGGTGACCTGCGAGGTTCGGCCGCCAGCTGATCAGTCTCACGTTCGTGGTTCTGACGACTGCGGCTTGGGCGTACCATGATGGACCGGGCGTAGAGGGTGTCCTGGTACGCCGGCGAGCGGAACCATTGCCACCGGAGCGCGACGATGGCCTGCGCGAGGAGCGACAGAGTCAGCGGCAGTATTGAGACAACCTACTCAGTCTAGCGGACGCACCGAGTAGTTTCGCCAGATGAAAAAGAACGTGACGGCCGTGATGATGTAGGTCATGCCCGTGTGC
This sequence comes from Rhodotorula sphaerocarpa, assembly GCA_024713535.1. Classification (NCBI taxonomy): domain Eukaryota; kingdom Fungi; phylum Basidiomycota; class Microbotryomycetes; order Sporidiobolales; family Sporidiobolaceae; genus Rhodotorula; species Rhodotorula sphaerocarpa. The sequence goes on along the minus strand of JANIBP010000006.1, from coordinate 740,157 downwards.
GCCCTGCAGGACAGGGTCAGTCTCTTTCCTCGTTAGCGCGCCGTGAAAGGAACGCACCAAAGCCAGTTGCCTTGCACTTGCGTCATGGTGAGCATGAGGAGGGTATTGCGGCTCTTGACGTTGCGAAGGTTGTAGACGACGTTGATGGGGATGAGGACGGCGCAGGTGAGCAGCGCGACGCAGATGAAGACTGGGCGGCGCGTCGGGGGTCAGAACCAGGCGCAGGCCGGGAGACTTGAGGAAAGGACCAAGTCGGACCAGGTCGACTCACGATTCCGGCACATGCGGACGAAGCGGAGGTAGGCGACGGCGTCGAGGCCGACGAGGCGCATCATCTCCTGCTCTTCGACGTGCAGGACGGGCGCGACCCAGTCGAACAGGCCCTTGCCCATCTTGGGCGGGCGCTTCTCGTCGGTCGCATACTTGAGCTTCGGCTGGTACACGACCGAGTTGTTCGGGCGGAGGACGGAGAAGGCGCAGAGGCACGCGAGCCCGACGGCGGCCATCAACCCCAACTGGATGCCGACAGCGCCGGGAGCGACGCTGCTGATCTTTTGGTTGTACGAGTTGATGAGGTTCTGCGCCGCATCTCCGGCTTCGGTCGCCATGACGTTCCGGTGGATTCGCTCTTTTTTCTATGGGTGATCGAGCCGCTGGGGGGAAGCAGAGACGGTGACGCGCGAGGAAATCGGCGAGGGGCGAGCGGCAGGAGGACGCTCAGTCGGTCTGAGTGGCGGTGCGTGTGGCTATGTAGCTGTAAAGAGGCGTAGGAGAAGAGCGAGCGAGCCAACGGCTCGAGTGAGCGCATGTTGATGCAACGGCAAAGGAGACGGTTACGCACCTCGAAGGAGAGGCGCTGGCGGGGTTCCGTATTGACTGTGCAGCCCTGTGCAGTTCCCAGCGCGTGCAGGCGTCGTCCCCGAGGCGGTTGCGGGCGTGTGAGAGGAGCGGCGGGCGGAGTTTACCCCAGGACAAGGGCACGCGGACTGGCAAAGTGTCGCCGGCGCGCACGCGGACAACGTCAGGCGGCGGAAGGCGCAGCTCGGGCGCACGCGCAGGGGCAGCAACGGAGCTCTCAGCGAGTGTTCTAGTCGTCCAGGGGCGAGGCTGGCGAGGAATGCCCTGCAGCTGGCGGTGAGCGTGCGCTCCTGCGGCCGGGCGATCGTCCTATCGGCGACAACGGCAAATTCCGACAAAGTTTTCCTTCCCTTGAAACCGTTGCGCCGGCCACATGGCATGCATCACCTAAATCGATGTCGGTCCAGCCACCGAGTCATGACCCTCTTTTCCTTTTACACTCGCTGCGAAATGACGCCCTTCTTACAGTACCGCAAGGCTTCCCCCGAAAACTGACCCCCTCTTCCGGTAAACCACGGCTCGCGGATGTGTCGGACTTTGCACTAGACCGTTACCGAGCTGTACTCGTACAAGTCTCGTAGCCTAGAATGAGCAATGCTCGACTTGATCCGCAGTGTGAGGAAGTGCGCCGCGTGCATAGAACGGGAAAGCGTGAATGTCGCGGGCGGCAAAGCTGCGTGAGGTCTCTGATCTGTTTGATTCCGCGTGCCAAGCGGCGCGCAGATGGGAGAGGCGGAACCCGAGAGCGGTCAGACAGACGAGCTCCATGCCTTAGGGTCAGGCCCGACCCCAGGGGATGCCGGCGGGGCGAAACCGACCAGCGGGAGCCGGAGAAGCCGGAGAAGCCGGAGAAGCCTTAGAAGCACAGAGCAGGAGTCCAAGCCCGAGGTCCAGCTTGTATGAAGCCTGACGGAACTGCTCTGTGGACGGAACACGAGCAAGTAGCGCTGGAAGAAACGGTCGAACGGGGATCCCCGGATCATCAGAAGCTTAATCACGAGCCAACAGCAGCAGAGCATTGGGATATGAACTGATGCAGCGTGCGACGGTCTTCGTTGCGCGAGCAAGCGAGGCGGGAAGGTTCGTGTGAAGCGGTCTCGAGAGGAGGGCGAGGGAGCCGGTCGGAAGGCGGTTGAGGCCGTTGAGGAGGCAGACCAGCGTCGGACGGAGCCCCCGACGCAAAAATCGTCAGAGGATGCGTGTCAAACGCTTGTAAAGAGTTTCCGCACATCGTCGTGGCGTAGCTGTGGGCGCGGATGGGCGCATGCGACGGCCAGAGCGGGTCGAAAGGGGCGAATGCGAGCATACAGGAGCGTCCTGAGACAACGGATGCGGTAGATGAGAGCTCAAGCTGGCTCTAGCGCACGGTACAGGCTCTCTGAACGTCCACTGCAGTCTGATGCGGCGGGGCAAGGGCAGAGAGCGGCGGTCGGCGTGGTTGGACGTTGGCTCAAGATCCGCCGACCTGCCGATTGCGCACACCGCCTTCTGCGCTCCTCGAGACCGGCTGCAGGCTCAGACATAGCTACGAGGAGATAGGGCGCGGACATCCGGCTGTCGCTGCGCGTACGTATGCTGGAGGCCGCCGCGTCGTCGCTTCTTTTTACCCCACCTCGCCCCGGCGCTCACTATTTCTTCGCTCTCTCGCCCGCAGACTAGCTCAAGAAGCTTCGGAGAGGAACGCCTGCTCATCGCTGCACCCGCCCGTCATGCGGTGGCTCGCGCTGGCGCTGCCCGCCGCCGCGACGGCGTTCTACCTGCCCGGAGCCGCCCCCGTCTCGTACAAGGCGGGCGATCCTGTCGACCTGACCGTGAACGCCCTCGGCCCGTACGGCGACTGGGGTCAGTTCGGCTTCGAACCCTACGACGCGTACGACGACCGGATCCCCTTCTGCCGCCCGCAATCGCTCCACAGCCAGACCCTCTCCCTCGGATCTGCTCTGAACGGAGACCGCCTGTACAACTCGGACTTCTCCCTCCGCATGCGAAGGAACGAGTCCTGTCAGACACTCTGCACCACGACCATCCCGCCCGACGCGACCGACTTCCTGCAGCAGTTGATCGGCCACTACGCGCACCGCTGGGTCGTCGACGGCCTCCCCGCCGCCGAGATCCGCGGCGACGCCAACGGGGAGCTCTTCTACTCGGCCGGCTTCCCCTTTGGCGAGCGGCGCACGGTAGCGGGGACAATCCCGGAGAAGGAGGAGCACTTGCTTCATAACCACTTTACGATCGTCGTCGAGTACCACCCGCGGCCGAAGGAGGGCGTCAATCGCGTCGTCGGCGTGCTCGTCTGGCCCCAGAGCCTCGACTCGCTCGGCCCAGGAGGCACCCTCGCGAACCCCAACTGCGGAGCCCGCGCACCCTTTGTCCTCGAGGCAGATCCAAAGGCCGCGCGTCCAGTCGCCTACACCTACGACGTCATCTGGCGCGAATCGCGTGTCCCGTGGGCGACCCGTTGGGACAGCTACCTGCACGTCACCTCGCCGCGGATCCACCTGCTCTCGCTCGTCAACTCGGTCGTCGTCTGCGCCCTTCTGTGCCTCGTCGTCGGCGCCATCCTCCTCCGCGTTCTGAACCGCGATATCACCAAGTACAACTCGCTCTCGTACTCGGGCGCGTACGACCTCAACCTCGACCCGGACGACCAGGTCCAGGACGACAGCGGATGGAAACTCCTCCATGGCGAGGTGTTTCGCGCGCCCAAGTACCGCATGTGGCTTTGCATCACGTGCGGGACGGGCGCGCAGATGGCGGCCATGTGCGCCGTGACTCTGGGTGAGCTCCCCTCGTCGTCGCCGGGGGATACGCCGTCGCGCTGACCACCATGGCACCCGCAGTCTTTGCCCTCTTTGGCTTGCTGAGCCCGAGCAACCGAGGGGCGCTCTCGACCGTCATGGTCGTCTGCTGGACGCTCTTTGGCTCGATCGCCGGCTACGTGTCCTCGCGCCTCTACCTAACCATGCGCGGCGACGCGATCCGGAAGAACATAATCTACACAGCGCTCGTCTTTCCCTCGTGGGTCCGCTACTTACTTTGCAGCTCGTGGGGCTATGATCGCTCACACCTCGCCCCGCCGCAGCGCCCTCTTCGCCTTCCTGCACCTCCTCAACTTTTTCCTCATCGGGCTCGGCTCGGCGGGTGCCGTCCCGTTCGGCACCTTTGCCGCGATCGCCCTCCTCTGGTTCGGCATCCACGTGCCGCTCACCATCATTGGCGGCTGGATCGGCGTCAAGCGCGGGGTGAGTGGGCGCGACCGGCCGGGTTTGGGCGGCCCGGTCACGGAACTGACCTTGGAAACGCTCCCCAGCCGCTCGGCGTCCCGACGCGCGTCAATGCGATCCCGCGGCAGGTGCCGCCGGCCGAGTGGTGGCTGCGACCGGTGCCGTCCGCGCTCCTCGCCGGCCTCCTGCCGTTCGGCGCCGGCTTCATCGAGGTACACTACCTCATGAACTCGTTCTTTGGCGCCAAGGTATTTTACGCGTTCGGGTTCCTCGCCCTGACGAGCTGCATGGTCGCCCTCACGACGGCGTTGACGACGATCCTGTTCGCGTACCTGCACCTCTGCGCCGAAGACTGGCGGTGGCACTGGCGCGCGTTCCTGAACGGCGCCGCCTCGTCCGTCTACATCGCCGCGTACGGCCTCGTCGCGTGGGCGTCGAAGCTGCATCTCGCCGGCGTGTCGAACAAGATCTTGTTCCTCGGGTACCTCGCGTTCATCTCGGGGTTGTCGGCCATCATGACGGGGACGATCGGGTACCTTGCGACGTGGGCGTTCTTGAGGGTCATCTACTCGCGCGTGCGGGTGGACTAGAGCAGCAGCTGCAATCATCGGTGTCGCATTCTTTGAGGCGAGAGTGCTGTTGGGGGGCCAGCCTTCCGGGGCAGAAGGAGAGGGTCCGCGCAGTGACTGTTCACGCCCTGCCGACCCAGCTTCTCCCTGCCAGGTATCACTTGCCTTTGTCTTGAGCTGTGCTGTGAGGCTCCTATGCACCTTTGGTGTGGCTGTGGGAGCCTCGCAAGGCCACAGATTCCTCCGTCTGGTTGGCCTTCTCAGCCTCTGCCTGACCCCTTTGACCCTCTGTGCACTCAGGCTAGGTTTTCTTTCCCTTTCCCTGCCCTTGCACCATTGAAAAGAGCCTACAAGTAGAGGCTGCAAGCTGCACAAATGCAACTCTGCCAGCATGCCAGCCCCTACCTTTCCCTGGTTGAACAGGAGGAAAGCCTTCATGACCCCATAGCTCTCTATTTCTGTTTGTCTCTTCGCTACCGCCATGATCAAGTAAGCTGGCCGGTTGACCTTCCAAATGCTGCACTGAACTCGAAAGATCTCTTCCTATCACTCAAGCCCATGGCCAGAGCCAAGCCACGGCCCGAAAAGGACTCACGTCACTCCCCCTCAACCTAGGCGCGGACGAGGCTCGAATTTCGATGCGAAATATCGACAAGAATTGGCTTTCTGGCCCGGAAATATCGCGAAAAGGCACCTAAGCCGAAATTCCGAAAATTGTAACTCAATAGAAACAACGATCAGTATTTTGCCCTAGCCCGAAAGGCGACAGTCCGTGCGATTCTCGGGTTGAAAAAGACAGTAGGGCGGGGGCTAAACAGGTCAGAACCCGTTCCCTGCAGTCTAACCTCTGCAACAAACGATTCTTTGGTTTTGGTCTAGCTCCTCCTTGACCTCCTCGCTCCCTCGGGCTTCCTCCCGGCCACAAAATATCGCTCATCTCCACCTAGGCTACCTGCATTTCTCTGCTTCGAGGTCAGAAAATGTCGATTTTGTGCGTCTAAGTTTTGGCCGAATCTGAACGTAAAAAATCGATTTTTGCGCCTAGATTGATGGGGAGTGACGGGGGTCCTGCCCGAAGTCCAAGCCACCGGAACAAGTCCTTGATCTTGTCCTGTTTTCCCTTACCTTCCATGATATGCTGTTGCCCTTTCAGTCAGTGTTCTGCCCTGGATATCAAGACTTGAACTTGGGCAAGGCACTTGCCTGTTCATCTGCAGCCACTGCTAATTCTACATAGTCCAGAGAGATGCACTAAGCTGAGCAGACACACGGGAGAGCAGCCCTTAAGGCCGAGACCCCGCTTCTGCCAGACAACAGTGTGCCTATGGATGTGTCATTTACACTACTCAATTTTGCAATGGCAATGGCCACGTCTGGCATATCTTGCCCTCTGTTCTACCATGAGCACGCTGCCCTTTGCCCCAGCTGCCCTGGCGGCTGGCTCAGCAGGTCACGCATGCCAAATTTGACTCGTTTGTTCACGTCAACGGTCATCATTGCTTGTGGACTCAGCTTCACCTCTTTGAGTCCGGCGCAACTGGCCAACTGAAGGCCCGCTGTACCCATGAGCTCCTCATTCTCTAATAGCTGTCTTGTATGGACTGTGCACTCACTTAATCCACACTGCAGGTGAGAGCTTGCTCAGTTATGGGGCTGATAAAGCTGGTCCAGTCATCCTCAAAGTGGTGGACCACCGGAACACCAAACACCAAGATAGATTTCCCTCCGCCTGCCCTTGCCAAAGACCGCAACCTGTTGGCCAACCTCTCGTCTTCTCTCAACATGCTTGAGTTCCCCATCCACCTCCTACGCTATGCATTCTGCATACTGCCTGAGTCAGCAGTGGCACTGCTTGCCGACAATGAGGGTACCTACTTGGCTTCTCCACTGGACGGTCCCCTGCTCGATTCCCTGCCATCAAGGCCAGACACCGTGCGCGGTCTTCTCCGTCCTCTGGTCTTGCAAAGTTGTCTGATCTGGCCCTGTGCAGGCTTGTTTCTACGTCCGCTTTTGCACATTTGAAAATTGCTCCAATGCGGCTGCGTTCCTGCAGCTCTATGCCAAGGCGTACTACGCCAACATTGCGTGGGCCTCAGCAACCCTTGCAAGGCGCACTGTTCCCGAGAAGGTTGGTATCGCGGACGGGCGACTTGCGCAGCGTAGAACAGAGTAGCTCGTATCTCCGGTCACAAGAGACAGTGGATTGAGTATAGTTTTCTGAAGGCAGAAGTGACCTGAAGAAGGGAAAGAGAGCTACGAGTTCTAAACAGTGGCAACCGGCGCGCTTGTTGATCGAAGGGGCTCGAGCAACCACAGGTCCGAGCGAGAGTCGTCCAGCGGGCCAAGTCAATTTGTCAATACGACAGAGGTGAGATAAGTCGGACCAGAGGGTAGGGATGGAGAATGGGCCGATGAAGTCAAAGGTGAATTGGTAGGCGGATCTTGCAGAGTACGGCTAACAACCCTCTTGCTTCTGCTCCTTGCAGATGACACAAGCCCAACACTGGTCTGCCTCTCATATGCGGACATGATCATTGGGAGCTCACCTAGCAGTTGGCTGAAGGAGGATGTTGAGGTGTTGGGAAGGTCCCGGGGACATGGACTCGGTAGAGGTTCTTTTTTTCCGGACGTCGCCGCCTCTACACCAAGTCGTCGTCGTTGAGGTCTTCAAGCTCCCGTCGCGGTTCGCAGGTGGATCGAGGTGGAATCGAGTCAGACCGGAATGTCCGAGGACTTGGTTGTGCTAGCTCCCTCTCAGCCCTCTTCGCTTCTCTCTCTCCTTCTTCTCCATTGCTGTTCACGCTCCCCTCCAGTCGTGTGAGGTGCCATTGGGTCGCCTAAGCCAACAGTTGAAAACAGGGCTGTCTCCCATTGGAGTTGAGCTGGCCACTGCTGATGCACTCCTCTTCTGAGATGATGACAGGAGGTACCGTTGTGCCGGATTGGAGCACAAGAGGACGAGTACCCAGACAATCTTGAAAGTCTGATCTACGCAATCGACTCACATTGACACCAGTGGATCAAACTATGCTGCCTGGTTATCAGAGCAACATAACAGCATTTGCAGCAGCAGTCGGGCATGGCAAGGCCTGCCTTGGACCTGTTTACAGCTGATTGATCTGTGGCTGGCCATTTCTTTTTTCCAAGGAATGTACCATCTGTGCGCAGCAAAGACACCAACAAAGGCACAACAGCCTGCATCAGGAGACAGAACACCAATGCTAGCATTACTGTGGCACCAAAAAAGGGAGGCCGGCGCGAAATTGCGAATTGCTCGCATTTGAAGAAAAGTAGAATATATTGGCTTACGGCCAGCGCGTTTACTCAGGCTCGAACAGGAGCGCGGCATACTGCAGGTCGCCCATCGGGAGCTGGAGTTCGGGCAGGCCGACGCGGGCGCGCGCATCCCTCCACAGCTGGCAACTCGAGGGACCCGTGACGACCGCCCGGAGGAGCGTGCTGGTCTTGGAGAGTGCGTAGAGGTCGGAAGGGTCGAGCCAGGCGCAGACTCCGGATACGAGTTCGAGCGGCAGCGATTTGAAAGCGTCGAGGGCTCCGCGGCGCCCCTTGACCTTTGCGACAGCAGTTTTTACAGACTTGCGAACCATCGCGGGCGGCGGGGGCGCGGCGTCCGGCGTAAGCTCTGTGTGTCGGCCGCGGCGATCGCGATCGATGTTCAAGGAGGATGCGACGCAGACGCACGCGACGGGCGCGGAGGCGCTTCCGAGACGTAGGGTACAGTGGAGGCGGACACTCTGACGCGGTGTAGGCTCTGGTACGCTGTCAGGAGGCGGGCGAGGCGAGCGAGGGCAAAGGAGCGTGCAAAGGCCGCACAAGTCGACTCCGCCGCGACTCCGCGCTGCTCCTCGACATGCGAGCAACCCTCTAAGCTACAAAGTCAAGAACATTACCTAGCGGACCCTGGTGTCATCGCAATTCGAGTCGCCGGGGCAGCGTCGACCCTGCTGCTGCTGCGACCGCAAAATCAAAGTCGACAACCCGCCCGAACGCGGCGCACTGTCGTTGCCCAAATGTGCAAGGTCAGAATCGCTAAAACTTAATCACTATCGAAGCTGAGCTTAGCTATACTCGACTCTAGAACAGCCTTGGAACCACTCGCAAGGCTCCCTACGGACCAAGGCAGATCAAACGCCCTGCCAGGCGCGCTCACCCGCGCTGCTCGCGGTGCTGACCACCGGTGACCCTCAGCCAAGGATCTCGCCGCTCTCGCTGCAAACCTTCATGCAGGCTATACTGGTTGGGAACGGAACGCGAGATGGTTCCTGAGCATAGCAGGTGCGGATCCGCTTGATCCCGACGCATTTGCGATCGCTCCTCCCTCCCTCAACTTCATCGCAGAAGGTCTTCCCCTCCGACGTCTTCCGCTGCTCTAGACGGTCTCCGCTCCATTGATCACGGTCGTAGTAGAACTATAGATTGCATCGCGACTTCAGCTGAGCCACTCCTGCCAGTGTGAGGCGAGATCGAGAGGGAGAGGGACGAGTCGGGTCATCGCTGAGCGCTGATGTGAGGGGGTCGCCACAAGATGCCTCGCAGCGCTGCGTTGGCGGAAGCTAAAGGCAGTCGTCTTCCGCAGCTCAACAAGATCCTCACCGAGGCGAAACGCGCGGCCAAGCTCGGGCTCTGCCTCGATCCGCCGGACATTGTTTTCCTCACCCAGACGGACCGGCAGCGCGCGCGCATCCGGATCGCTGACCCCGAGGACGAAGACGGAGACGGCGGCGACCGAGGCGGCGATGGCGGTTCGCCGCGGACCGACGCCGTCTAGAGCGCGAACGACGCGAGTACAAGCGGTCGAGTGGTTACCGGCAACGGCGACCGGCGCACGAAACAAGGGGGGCGAGTCCAGCAGAAGGGCAAGAGGGCGAGAGGGAGCGTCCGCTCGAGGAGGTGATGCTTGTTTGGTCGGGAGCGCGTAGGGATCTGACCCGCTGTCGACCCCGGGACATGTAGGATGCTTGCTTCGACTCCGCATGTAGCGTCTCGTGCGATAGCAGCGTTTCCTTTTGGTCGCCCACGCGAACGAGTACGGCCTGAACCCGTTCCGTTTCGCACATCGCCGCCGCACATGCGCCTTGGCGGACCTGGAGACCTTCTGCACCCCGTTCACAGATCTGCCTGTCCTGCACAGAGACGCCAGTGCTGCTGCTGACCCTGCCACCCGACACCGCTCGAGACGCGGACTGAGGGGAGCCTGCAAACGCGGTCATCCAGTTGAGGCACACAACGAAGGTCTCACATCTTCGTCCAACATCCTGAACACACCGCCACAGTCCCGCTTGCATCAGCAACTATATGTACACGGATGCGGACCGCGCGAACGTAAGCCCGCGTCCGTCGGCGTTGAGAAGGTCCCGCTGAGAATGAGAAGGTCATGTTGGCCTCGGCCGAGAGCGTTCATCGCGAGCCGCACCAGCTTTTCCAGTCGCTGCTCCGGAGCGGGTCGGCCGATCGCACGAGCACAGCGCACCCGTGACGCAGAAAGACGACTCCCGTCGACTAGCGCGAGCGAAAAGGCCGCGTCTAGCTGCGCGAGGTTGCCCCGACTGCTCTCTCCCTTCTCGTCCTCACTCCCTCCGCGCACCCCGTCCGGACTACCCAGAGTCCGTCTGCTGCTCTCGCGAGCTTTCTTGCCGTCGTGCTTCTTGTTCTGCGCCACACTGCCGCCCGTGCCCTTCACCGCACGGTCAGTCGACTGACCGGCTACCGTGCCCGACTTCCGGCCGGCACCGACGCTGACGGAGGGGGCTCCCATCCTCGGACCAGAAAGCAGCTCATCCTGCAAGACGCTACCCGAGCCGCGAGTGTATGGCCGACCTGCGCGCGCACCCGCACCGAAGAAGCCCTCCCGCGCCGCGAATCCTCCGCAGACCCTCAGTGCCCTCGACCCTCCCGTCAGGTCCGCCCACCTCCGAACAATGCAGTACCCGCACTCCGACGGGTACAACACGGGCCCGTCGCGCCCGATGCCGGGGCATCCTGCCGGCCCGCAACCGTCGTTCGCGCCGCCAACTTTCGGCTTCCGCCCCGCGACTCTCGCCGGATCGCCCTCGATGTGGATTTACCACCTCGATCCTATCGCGCTTGACGAGCGCGTGCTCGCCCACTACCTGCAGACCGGTCCAGAGTCATTCTCATACCTCGAACCGCACGAGGCCCCGTGGCTCTCGAGCATACTCAGGGACCGTGGGTTCATGTACGGCCTGCGCTCTCGCTTGCTTCGACCGCCGCCGCCCGTCGCGCACATCACCACCTGGCGCTTCAACCGGGGCTGTCTCATCCGCGAATACGGATGGGCCGCGGCCTGCGTCACGCACCGCTCGCCCGGGGAGCTCGCCCTGGCCCGCGCGATGTTCGACGGACGCATAATGTTCGGCCCATGGGCGCGCGCGCAGCATCCAATGGCCTGGGTCAACCACCGTCCGACCCTGTAAGGAGGCGGTCGAGACGAGACGGACGCTTGCTTGCGAGGAGGAGACGAGACGGACGCTTGCTTGCGAGGAGCCGGAGGCAGGGTCTTCCTCAGCGCCATCGGTGGGCCTGGCAGTCAGAAGGACCCTTTTGTTCGAATACTCGCGCGGAGGTGGTCATCTCTCTACATGCATCGACCGTTACTCATGGGCATCTGGGATACTTGTCTACGCTGTAGTCCTCGGCGAGTCAGGGTTAGCATTAGGGGGAGAAACGCTCGTCAGCGATCCAAGTCGGGAGGAGAAGCGGAAACCAAAGAACGCACGCGGTGACGTTTGGGCGCGATGCGAGGGCAGCATCTCAACGGCACGCCAGCTGCTCTTGTTATAACACAGTTTTAACACGCCCGTCGTCATCATGATGTTTCGATAGCACAGTGGCAGTGCGTGGGATTGCAAATCCCGAGGTCGCGGGTTCGATCCCCGCTCGGAACTTTTTGCTGCCTTCATTGTCAACCGCGTTTTTGGTTCGTCTACAGTGGCTCGAGCTCGCATTTCGGCCCGTGCACGGACAGATAAAGAAGCGAACGCAGGTCGTTCTGTCTCAGGATCAGCAATCCACATGAAATACCACACGCAGATCGCACCACGCGGAACCCCTTCACTTCGCGACCCAGGCCAAAATCCCCCGCCATGCGTCGTCAACTAGAGAAACGCGAGTCTGCGTCTGCGCATCGACTCCATAGAAGGCGCGCCCGAATTCCTCGCCGGCGTGGTCATAGAGACGGTACATCGCAGCGTACACGACCCACAACATCTCCCGCGCGTATGCGAGCCCGAGAAACGTCAGGTCGGACCCCGCTGGCACGGACTGACGTTCTTTAACGCCGCAGTAGTGCTTGACGACCGCGGACTTGCCCCCCGACGCAACAACAGGCGCCCTCGAACGGGTTTTCTCCGCGCACGGATGGTTCGTGCGGCCACCATCGAGGCGGCTGGGGAAGCGGCGAGCGCAGAAGGAGCAGACGTCGACGCGTAACGTCTTGCCCTGGGCAACTGCTGTCGTGACAGCAAGGATGTTGCTGCGATAGCTCGGCAGAGAGGTGCGATCCACTGATGCCAGACGGGGTCAGTGTCGTCGGCGAAGATCTAGATATCAGCTAGGGACTCACGCATTGCGACGCGTGCTGAAACGGTGGTACATCCTCTGGAGGCCTGGGCGACAAGGAGAGCATCGGCAGCGGCCAGCTCGAGGTCGACAGGCGATGTCGACACTGGATGAACGAGCTGGACGTCGCCGGTGATACTAGGCCACGCAACCGGATGACGGCGTTGTAGAATGGCTCGAGCGGACGAAGCGGCGTAGCGATCTGTGCGGCCGACGCGACGGAGAAGATCGCAGAGCGCATCCAGAGGACACCCGACGATGGCGAGGAGAGACGACGGCCAGCGAACGCGAGCGACGACGATGCGCGGATCTCCTGAACAAGTGTGCCCGGCGATCTCGGCTGCGCCCTTGTCGGACGGGTGGAGCCAATACCGATCGCACCCAGTGCAGGCAGAGATCTGCGCAGTGCGTCGGACCTCGAGTTCGAGGGTAGTCGAAGGCGGTCCCGCTGATGCTCTGGTGAGGTCTGCCAGGAGGGCGAGCAGGTCACGCTCGTTGGGCACGCAGGCAACGCGACCTGCCTCCTCGCGGCGCGCTCGCTTCTCAGCCTCGACCTTCGTCTGAGTGCGTCGGGCCACCTCGGATTTTGCTGCCCGGGCAAAACTCTCACCCTCGTGCCCCTGGAGGAACCACGCGGCGAAGTCGAGAGTACCCGGTACGAGATCGAGAGTCTTGAGAGAGGGCGGAAGTTCCCTGCGGTCGACAAGGTCCGCAGCGAGCACCGCGGCTAGTTGGGTCACGCGAGGATGCGGGCTGTCGGAGAGTTCGGGGTCGAAGGACTGAGACGTGCCCGCGTCCGCGAAGAAAGTTGCGAGTTCGGCTCCGCGGAGAGGCGGGCCCTGGAAGACGCCATCCGCCGAACGATCGACCGACGCGAGCTGCTGCAGAGAGCAGTGCGTTCCGTAGACGGTCTGAAGCTGCTCGCGAGTCTCTTGGAGAGAAGCCGAGTTGCCGCAGGCATCCGCAGCCGTCTCGATCTCTGCAACGAGACGGTCGAGCCACAAGGGGTACTCCGGTGCATCTGGGGCGGGAGGCGGGCTTGCACGGCGCCTGTTAAGCTCGGTTCGCTGCGCGATGGCGATCTTGGTCTCGACGATGGCGAGGAGGCGAATGGCGAGTTCTTGCGTCCGCGGGTAGTATTTGACGAAGCCGGGGTCCAGCTGCGCGACGTGCACGCACAGGCCTCCGGGGCCAGTCGAGACGACGGCGACGGTTCCGACCTGACGTATCCAGTCGGGGTGCCAAAGCTCGGACCAGCCCGGTGCAGAAGAACAGCCGACGAGTGATAGGGATGCGGGAGTCGAGGGCGAAGAGACCGATAGGAACGCGTCGACAGCCTCTGCACGGGCGTCCGGACGGATGACTTGCGCGAGAATCCCGCGGCGGACTAACCGACACACCTGGAACATCATCATCAGCCATGGAACTCAGTGAACAGGTGGTGAGACAGGCACACCTTGCTGCTGTGGGTGACAAGCACACGCGGCCGGGCGATATATAGCAGGCGCGCCAAGAACAGACAAGCCGCAAAGACGTCGACGTGCCGCAGCTGCATGGACCAGAGATCGGCGTACGGGGAGAGGGCAACCCAACCTGCGGGATCCGCCTCCAACCCGCGCACGCTGCGGGCGACCTGATAGCCTAGGTGCGGTCCGCGACCGGCGTCGCCTCTGGCGAAGCTCTCAACGCCGAGGAGCGTAGACAGCGGGACGTCCTTGCCGACGGTGAAGATGTCGGTCGCATATGGCTGAGACGGATCGCCCGCACGGGTGACGAATCGAGACGCGTTGAACTTGATGTCGCGGAGGACGCGCGGCCCAATGTCCGACTCGATATCGAGGAGAGTGCCCGCAGTGTCCGGGGTCATCGCAAAGTAAGCGAGAACGTCGTCGAAGTGCTGGATGACTCGTTCCTTGGCCGCCGCGGCGGCGGTCAGCTCGACATCAACCGGGGCGAGGGACTGCATGTCGGCGGGCGTCGCGCGGGCGGCTACTAGCTGTGCTCGGAACTCGGCGAAGCCGGAAGGGCCGAGCGCGATGCGACGACCACCGCAGGCCGAATTAGACGACCACCCCTTGACAAGGGCGATGAGCATGACCTCCCGCTTGGCAACGTCCCAGTCGTTGGCGGCTAGCGGACCCCGGACGGAGCACGAGAGGGCCTGGACGTGGCGAACGACGAGCCTGCGGCCAGGAGTTGCGGGCGCACTGGCCTCCCACAAGCGCAGGAGATTGGTGTTCCGGGAGCCGTCGACCTCGAGATCCTCCTTCAGCCGACCGCCCGGCGAGCTCCCGACGGTCATGCCTGCATACGAGAGGCAGACCGGTGTCGGTCCCGTGTCATCCGCGAGGAGCAGGAGCGACAGGGTTGCCGAAGCCCACGCAATGTCGGCGTAGTACGTCTCGGCATAGAGCCGCAGGAACGAAACCGCATCGCAGCGGCTCGCAAACGTGTAAAATCGGACGTAGAAACGAGCCTAAAAAGGGTCAGATCAGACGAGTTTGCAAGACGGGAGGATAGAGACGACCGCGCACCGTATCCGAACTCGATGGCGGGGGATCGAGCGGGAGGCCGTCCAGCAGAGACGCGGAGGAGGTACCCTCGACGTTGGCGAGTGGCGTCGCTGCTGTCTCGGGCGGCATACAGAACGGATAGCGCAGGAGATGGACGAAGAACCGGAGCGTGTCGGGAGAAGATGAGAGGATGGCCAGCAAGTCGCGGTCTTCAGCGAGGGCCGGCGGAGGGAACTCCGTCTCGGCGTTCCGGTGGTCCACAACCTCGAGGACAACCGGACCGGCTATATCGGCGCCAGAATCGAGCAGGCTCTCGCCTGCAGGGTGGGTTGAGTGAGCGCGCAGTCCGTACAGGGCCGTCAGAGAGCGAGGGGCTCACGTGCGCGGCGGACCTTCAGTCTGTCGATCGCGACGGACTCGATCAGGCGAACCTGTGTCCACAAGTGATCCTGACCGTCGGCACAAACGAGCGAGTCGAACGGACCGGTATCGGCATGGGTGACCCGCTGAGCCAGCCGCACAGGACGGCTGGGGCGAGGGGCAGCGCGCTCATGGTAGGACAGAGGGCAAGCTGTACCGGTCGTGGAGTTGGCCCCTAACGCTGCCGACTCGCGTGACGCGCTTAAGGTGTCCTCGGACACGCGATCATCGGACGGAAGCGGGGTGGTGGACTGGACATGGTCGACCGACAGCGGCGGCGAGGGCGAGCGAGGACGACGCACATGTTCGGCGAACACGGGTTGCTTCGGCTGCGGCGACCTATTCGTCGGCGCAGGGAAACAAGCCGGGGAGGTTTCGCAGGACAGCGGGGGCAGGTTCTCATCCGGGAACGCCACGCCGCGGGGCCTCTTCGGAGGCCGTCCAGACTCGGACCGCTGCATACGCGGGCTTTCGACTGAGTGATTGACGTGAGGCGCAGCAACGTGCCTGCAGCGGATTAAGCGCCGAGCGCCTCGCTGCAGAGCAAGAGAACGCGTCCCGCGGATGTTCGATCACCAGCTGAACTCCGATCAGCGAGCGCAGCGGCGAACGGGACCGAGGCTGTGAACAGAGGCAGGTACTGTTCATACTGGACTCTCTTGCTTGTTGGCAATGCAGACTCCATTGAGCATGATAGAGGGCAGAGGGGTCATGGCGAAGAGGAAACGCACGTGCAATATGAGAAGGCCAACCGGGGGAAAGAAGGTGAAAATGCACGGTCGGCAAGTACACCCGGCGGGGTGCCATGGAACCCGCACCGGTAGGCGAGCCAAGTCTGAGCGTGGCATACGAAGCGACCCGAGATCGAGAATGCAGTGTCCGCGTCCGTCAGCCACGGAAGCGGACAAAATGAGAACGAGACTTTCCCCGTGAGGAGTCTCACATGCAACCCAGAGTGGACCGTCGCCGTAGAAAAGCACCGAGCATTATATTGCAGCTACACGCCCACCGGTCTATAAATCGTTTCGATAGCACAGTGGCAGTGCGTGGGATTGCAAATCCCGAGGTCGCGGGTTCGATCCCCGTTCGGAACTTTTTGCTTTTTCTCAGACCAGAGATCCTGTCTGCAGTTCTTTCAGACAAACTGAATGAGAATGTATATAAAATAATGTCAACACGATCAGTTCTGCTGCTTCACCATTTTCGGGGTCAGCCATTCGGCCGCATGCGCAGGCCCCAGCTCCTCATCTCACTCTGCATGCAGTGACCCACACCCCATGATTGTCGCCAGGCAGCTTCATCACATCATACTCACCGTTCGCACCAAGTCGCACCAGGCCAGACCACCCGAGAAGTTGAAGACCGCTTGGATGGAGATGCTTCCGCTCTTGGCAGGGTCAATGCTCATTAGGCTGTTCTGCCTCGCTTCTGCATTGGTATAGCCGCCGAAAAAATCTAGGTCAGGCAGCAACGCATTACCCGGCACAACCCTGTGGTCGCTTGGCTCGCCCCGCGGGTGCCGCAGTTGCCAGCAGGGCTTCTTTCACGTGCCAAATGCGCGCGCCTGGGTGGAGGCGCGTGGAGAGGAAATGCGCGGGCGCGAGCGGTTCGCGCGCCGCCGCTTTTTCCCCGCACAGCTCCGGCGGCCGGCTTCTCTCGCTGCGAGGTTTTTCCTCTCTCGAGACCTGTCCACAGCTCGTGCCAACGCACGCGCAGTCACAGACAGAAGCGCGCAGTCAGCCGCCTTTGACCGGTGAGTACCGCCTGTCCGCGCTCGTTGCCAGAGGGGTCGCCGATGCCGCCGCTACCGGCGACCAGATCGCTCCCGCCCTGCCATCGTCCCCCCGTCGCGCCACGGCGCAGTCGCTCTCCGCGCCCGCGCCAGAGCCGTCGGCATACTGCGCACAGTATCAGCAGAAGCAGAACAGCCAGACTGACTGTCCCGGGTGACCGTCGGCAGCCGCGCTCGCAAGCCCGAAACCGGTTCCCCCGCGCGCATTCCAATTCGCCGCTCTTCGAATCCTCCGACGCAATGTCGACTCAACCTCAGGTCATCGTCGTCGGCGCAGGCCTCTCGGGTCTCGCAGCAGCCCACACGCTCTACGAGAAGGGCGCCAATGTCCTCGTCCTCGAAAAGGTGCGCCCTCCACTTCTTGCTTCGCCGCCGACCGGAAACTGACCTCTCGCTTTGCCCGCTCGCTCCACCGCACCAGAACCCCTTTGCTGGAGGTGCGTTATAATTTCACGGGGGGGGACAAGCTCATTCGCTCTGGGATCGCCCGCTGACCAGAACGCCCGTGGATCCTCCCATCCGGCCGCTGCCCACTCAGGCAATTCTACGAGTAAGGGTCTCCGCCTCGACGTGGTCCGGACTCGCTCGAGCTCACGTGTTCCCGTCTTTTTGCTGCAGAGGCTACCTCGGGCATAAACGGAGCGGGTACCAAGGTCAGTAAACGGCAATCGCCTCTTCCTCAGGACGGACGGCTCATCCCGGTCTTGACCGCTCCGACAGGCTCAAGAACAGCTCGGGATCAAGGACTCGGTCGCCGCCTTCTTCGCCGACACCAAGAAGTCGGTGCGTCAGCGGCGGTGAGGTGTTCGAGCGGAGCTTCAGCGTTCTGACCATGAGTGGCGATAGGCTCGCGAGCTTGCCCGCGATGACTTGATCGAAGTCCTGACCGGTGAGTCTGCTACAGTACGCTTCACAGTCTCTCTAACTCAGTCTGACCACTCGCTCCGCTGCGCTCAGGTCGCTCGGGAGACGCCGTCAACTGGCTCGTCGAGCGCTTCAAGTGAGTTCCAACCCGCGAGCTGAATCGCCCCTCTCGACTGACCCTTTCTCGTACAGCCTCGACCTGTCGAAGGTCTCTCGCCTCGGTGGTCACACATTCGAGCGCACTCACCGCGGTGGCGCGCAGTTCCCCGGCAAGTCCCGAGGTTGACCGAGGCGACGAACAGGCGCTGACGCTGCTACTACCCTTCGTAACAGGCATGACCATCACCTACGCCCTGATGGCCAAGCTTGAGGATCTCGCCGAGGCGCAGCCGGACCGCGTCAAGTTCCTGAAGCGCGCCGTCGTCCGTCGCCTCGTGCGTGAGGGCGACCAGGTCGTCGGCTGCGAGTACGAGTACCAGGGCGAGAAGCAGACCGCGCACGGCCCGGTGATTCTCGCGACCGGTGAGTCTTTTCCCTTCTCCGTCGCTCTGCTCCCTGTGCTTGCACGGCGGACTTGCCCGCCACCTTTTCGCCGCACTCGCCTACCGCCCCCGCCCGCCGCTCCTGCCCGCCGTCATGCCTATCCAGCTCTCATGCGTTCTGACTCGCTACGTACTACCACTCACAGGTGGGTACGCCGCCGACTTTGCCAAGGACGGCTTGCTCGCCAAGTACCGCCCGGAGCTTCTCGATCTCCCTACGACCAACGGCGAGCACTGCCAGGGCGACGGCGCCAAGATGGCTTTCGAGATCGGTGCGAATGGCATCGACCTCGACAAGGTCCAGGTGCACCCGACTGGTCTCGTGGACCCGAACGAGCCGGACGCCAAGGTCAAGTTCCTCGCCGCTGAGGCCCTTCGTGGCTGCGGCGGATTGTTGCTGAACTCAGAAGGGGACCGTTTCGCGGATGAGCTCGGTCACCGCGACTACGGTGAGTTCTTGCGAGCACGTCTGGAGCGCTCTGCATCGGCGGACGGCTTGCCTGACCATACCTTGACGCCAACAGTCACCGGGCGCATTTGGGAGGACAACAAGATGCCCGTGCGTCTGATCCTCAACGGGGAAGCTTCAAAGGAGATCGAATGGCACTGCAAGGTACGAGAAGATCCTCCTTCGAGCCGATCGAAGTTGTCCACAACCTAGACTAACCGGCTCTCCCCCCTGTCGCCCACAGCACTACGTCGGACGCGGCCTGATGAAAAAGTTCGACACCGTCGCGGACGTCGCCAAGGAGATGGGCGTCCCCGTCTCGAAGCTTCAGGGCACCTTCGACAAGTACATGGAGATCTGCAAGGACCCGAAGAAGGATCCGTTCGGCAAGAAGTTCTTCCACAACACGAACTGGAAGAACGAGGCCGGCCCCTTCCACGTTGCGCTCATGTCGCCCGTCCTGCACTACACGATGGGCGGACTCGAGATCAACCACCGCTCCGAGGTTCTCGACGCCAAGAAGCAGCCGATCCCGGGCCTGTTTGCGTCCGGTGAGATTGCCGGTGGCGTCCACGGCGCGAACCGCCTCGGCGGCTCGTCCCTCTTGTGCGTTTACGGCTCCGAAACCTTTCTGCCTCACCGCCTTACTGACTCAACCGTGATGCTAATTGCAGGGGCTGCGTCGTGTTTGGTCGTGTCGCGGGCGACTCTGCCGCGTCGCATCTGCTCCACTCTCTCTCGTCCGGTTCGGGCGCGGTCGCGCGTCTCGGCCAGGTCAACGGTCACCTCGCGGCCGCCCCGCTCTCGACCACAATCCAGATCGACCCGTCGACGCAGCAGGTTCACCTCACCTTCAACTGGGGTGGAGCCGCCGGCGGCAGCGCCCAGGCTCAGAGCGCCGGAGACGTCAAGCCGCAGGGCCAGAGCACCGGAAGCCAGCCGGCGAACGAGGTGGCGACGGCTGCCAAGCACAACGAGAAGACGGAGAAGGGCCAGAAGGAACTTAAGGAGTACACGGTCGACGACGTCGCGAAGCACAAGTCCAAGGACGACTGCTGGGTACGTTCTCCGACTTTCGAGGAGCGGATAGGGAGCTGATCTGGCTGGACTTTCATCTGCAGGTCATCATTGATGGTCAGGTTCTCGACGTGACCAAGTTCCTGCCGGACCACCCGGGCGGAGCCAAGGGTGCGTCCGAACGGTCTAAGCTGAACCTTCTCGTAACAAGCTAACGCTTTCACCTTTGCGCGCAGCCATCCTCCTCTACGCCGGACGCGACGCGACGGAAGAGTTTGACATGCTGCACGACCGCAGCGTCATCCCCAAGTACGCCGCCGACACCGTCATCGGCAAGGTCAAGCAGTGATCGCTCCGCTGGTTGTGTCTCCCCGCTTTTCCGCCTCGTCGTCCTTCCGAGTTACCTGTTGTGCGTTATGTTAGGGTTGTGCTCGTTTTTGATATGGGCAATGTCGAGTTCTGCAGTCCATGACGGTTGTGGCGAAGAGAGGAGACTTTGCCTGTCGCAGGTTCTCGTCTTCCATGTCTTCTCCGTGCCCAAATAGACGGCCACATGGGGGGTGACGAGCGTTCACAAGTTCCTCGGAGCTCTTTCGACGGCTTGCCCTGCAAGAGCTCGGCGAAAACAGTTTTTGCAAGATACAACGCTGGAGAACGACGCCATCAGACGATGGGCACCTGCAAAAAGTTCTGGTGGTCCGGACCAAAGTGCAGGACGTTTGTCCCGTCAAACACCTCCTCCGAGCGGTCCGTCGGCTCATGGTGCAAGAAGATTCCGCACCCCTGCGTGTCGCCTGTCGCGACCTCGCACACGATTGACGCGCCCGCCTCGACGAC
This sequence comes from Rhodotorula sphaerocarpa, assembly GCA_024713535.1. Classification (NCBI taxonomy): domain Eukaryota; kingdom Fungi; phylum Basidiomycota; class Microbotryomycetes; order Sporidiobolales; family Sporidiobolaceae; genus Rhodotorula; species Rhodotorula sphaerocarpa. The sequence goes on along the minus strand of JANIBP010000006.1, from coordinate 719,474 downwards.
GACGCACGTCGGCCAGATCTCGACTTGCAGCTCGTACGGCACGTTCGGCTTCAGCGGCGAGACATCGGTCGAGAGGTAGTTGCGGTGAGGGAGGTACGGGCGGTGGCGCGGCGAGGTCTCGTCGACCTTGCGGAGCGAGGCGCGCAGCCAGCCCTTGACGAGCGGGACCGGGTCGCCGGCGGTACCTGCGTGCTCCGAGCGAGGTCAGCATGCGCACGAGGAACGAGAGAGCTGCCGGCCTGACTCACCGGTATAGAAGATCTCCTTGCCCTCCTGGTCAAAGTGGCGGAGCGTGAGGAAGAGGTCGATGTCGGTCGGAGCGCTGCCGTCGGCGCGCTCCTTGACTCCGACGACAAGGTTCGCGAGCGGGTGTCCGGCAATCTCGGTCTCCTTGTCGAAGGTGACCTTGAATTGCAGCGGGTCCGACTTGCCCAGCGCGGCGAGCTCGAGCGTCGCGGCCTCCTGCGCAGGCTCGTTCAAACGCATCGAGAGATCCGGCTGCAAGTGGTAGCGCTCGTACTTCGTGCGCGGAATTGGCCAGGCCTGCTCCGGACGGTTCTGGAACGTCGCCTCCGCTTCGGTCGAGTTAAAGCCAGGGTTGCCCTTCCGGACGAGGACATTGACTGCGGGGACGTCGACGTTCGGGCCCTTCTTCCAGCCGCGTGTGTCTTCATCCTTGAGCCAAGCATCAAGGACTGTCGGCGGAATGGCGATGGAGGGTTAAAGGCGGAGAATGAGAGTCAGAGCGGGGAAGGAAGGAAGGTCAGCAACCCGCGAGTGCGCACAAAGTCGAAGTCACGGACGCACAGGACTTTTGCAGCTCAACATAGTGCGGGAGATAGAAGGGCAAGTCGTGTCGGCCAGAGATGAACCACAGCCACTTGTTCTTCGACCCGGCTTCGAGGTATCCCATCACGTTGCCGCGGAGGTGGAGCGTATTGCCGCCGAGGTTGGCGACAGAGAGGAGGGGGACCTCGATGTCCTCGAGGTTGTAGACTCGAGACGCGTGGTAGGGCTCGTCGAGGTAGCGGTGCTCGCGGTTGTCGACGGTCTGGTCGCGGCGGAGCTGGAGGAGCTGCTCCCGCGCAATGGTTCCTTCGATGCATTCAGGGCCTTTCGAAGGGGTGGTCTCGTCAGTCGCTGCGGGGATAGAAGGGAGACAAGGTGTGCTCACCGACAGGCTCGCCGGTCGGAGCTTTCGGGCCTGCAGCAGAAGAGGCAAGCGCATCAGCCAAGTTCACGGGGCAGGCCCAAGCCAGGAGAGCTCACCCCAGCGCCGGATCGATTTCTCCGCGTTGCCGTATTGCATGGGGCCGACTTGGTTGTTGAACCACTGGGGAAGGGCGGCCAGGTGAGCGGGCTGCGCGAGAATAAAGACTGCGGGAGAACTACCCACGAATTGTACAAACTGGTTCGACAAGATGCCGCCTTGACGGACGCGATCTCGGTAGTAGTCGGTCATTCCTGTGCGAGAAAAGCGGTTCTGTGAGCCCTGATTCGAGGGGCGAAAAGAGCGGAGGAGCGCTCACCTTCCCAGGGGATGATGCAGGTGAGGCCCTTTGGCTTCCTTGCCGCGACGCGCCACTGCGTTCCGCCGTAGTACGAGATGCCGAGCAAGCCGATATTGCCGGTCGACCAGTCCTGCTCGGCGGCCCACTCGACGCATTCGGCAAAGTCGCTCGAGGTAGAGGCAGACATGGTGTCGAGGAAGCCGGGCGACGAGCCGACGCCGCGCTCGTCGACCCGGACGACGACGTAGCCCTGGCTGACCCAATACTGTGTGAGAGGGCTCTGTAAGCGCGCGCTCTAAGGGAAAGATTGAGCAGAGTAACGCACGTCGGGATGCGGAGTCTCCCACGCCGAGAGATCGCCCTTTTGCTCGTCCGGAATCTCGGCGTACGATCGGACATGGAACTGCGAGTACGAGATGTCCTTGCCGTACGGACCCATCGTCATGATTACGGGGTAGCGCCCGTCCTCGAGGGGACGGTAAACGTTGCAGCGACAAAGGCCGCCGTCCTTGAGCGGGATGTCGACGTTCTTCTCGAAGACCATGTTCGACCGGCGCTCGACAGTCCGGATCTGATTCGCGCCGGGGATCACGTTCATGCTGGGGACCGTCATGATGGGGTCGAGACGAGGCAGCGGCTCTGGTTCGGCGGATTGTGGGAGACGAGGAATCGGTCAAGCCTGGTTCAAGCCAAGCAGGTCGCTGAGCAGAGCGTTCCTTGTGCTATGGAGCGAGCAGAGCAAGGTAGTAGAGCGGTGGAGGGGAAGCGGAAACGGCGGAACCCGTGGTCCGAAGTACGGTCCACCGGCCCGCCGGAGCCGCCCGCTCTCCCACCGGATGCCGGAAGGTCCCCACCATGCTGGACCGGAAAGCGTACGCCGGGACCGTCCTTGTAGCTTGCCTGTCGTTCGCCTAGCCCTAGTATCGACGCAGCTGCCGTCTCCGCAACTCGCCCAAGGCAACCTCGAGTCCTGATAGCAATGTCGTCCGCCCCGAAGAACCCGTTGCCGGCGATCCGCCGCGTCGTCACATCGCACGACGAGCAGGGCCAAGCCGTCGTCTGGAAGGACGAGGAAGTCCCGAAGAAGTCGCCGCCCGGCTTTACGGACGGCGTGTCCTTTGGGCTCGCGTGGGTGACCGACTCGAGCCCGGCAGACTGCCAGACGGTGGGCTGCCCGAACCGAAACGCCCGCCTGAGCGCTGCAGCTGACGCAGCTTGGCGATTGATGACGTGCAGAACATCGACGGCGCAACGCTGCCCATCGGCGAGCTGTCGAGCGAGAGTGAGTAACTTCAATGACGCAGGAACGGGCCGAAGCAGCAGGCTGACCCTTGCGGACGAAACATTTTCTCTTCCCTGCTTTCAGAGGGCAGCGTGGTGCGTTATGTCGACATGCCGCCGAAGCACATCTCGCCCATGCACCGCACCATCTCGCTCGACTACGGCTTTGTGATTTCCGGCCAACTCGAGGTCTGTCGTTCCCTCACTTCACTTCGGCGCAGTCCCCCAGCGGAAGCTCATGTTTCTCCCCCGGCCGTCCAGCTCGTCTTGCCGGACGGTTCTCGCACACTTTGCAAGCAGGGTGATGTCGTCGTCCAGCGGGGAACCGACCATCAATGGGTGAACGCGAGCGAGACAGAGTGGGCGCGTACGTCTCTTCCGTCCTTCGAGCTCGGAGCCCCGAGACCGCCGTGTCGTTGACGAAGCTGAATTGACAGGTATGGTATACGTCTTGCTTCCGGCCAAGCCGATCGTCATTGACGGGAAGGAGTTGCCGGCCAAGTCGATCCACTAATCTGGCGCATCCATCCCCTGTGCCGTCCACAAGCCCGGGGCATAGCAGGACTCGCCGGGCCCAGCACGTTGTACTCTTTGTAACGAAGCGGTGCTTAGAGGAATATCGAAGCAATGCTTGCTCCTCGGATGAAGCGGACGGAGAGCTGAGCGAGCTGATCAACTCCCGACGGCGGTGGAGCACTCGCGGACACAAGCAAGAGCAAGCGTAGGCAAGAGCGGAGCCCTGTTGCGTCAGGCCTTGGCGGAGAGCGCAGTAGTCCTGAGCGTACGGGCAGGGGAGCGACCAGAGGAAGAGAGGCGGGCGGGTTCCGGCTCGCCTCAGTATTCGGGCAATAGCTTTTAGCTGTAATGGCCATCGTAATGACTCGCGCGACCGCTTGTCGACGACTTTGGCGCGACGAGACTCTCGCTGTACTCGCTGGACAGGCTGCTTCGGGACAGGGCTATTACAGGCGAAGAAGTACATGTAAAGGAGGATGGGAAGCGCCGGCTGCACCCGTCCGCCTCGCTCAGAACTGCCCGCCGACAGGGTACACGAACGTCTTGTCCGTCAACCGCCCGAACGTCGACGCCCACAGCTCGTGCACGACGTGGTTCACATAGACGCCCGTGAACATGGCCGTCACAAACACCCGCTCCGGCGTCGAGGCGCCGAGCGGACGCGTCGAGGCGTCGTTCGTCCGCAACGGGCGGTATGCCGGAACGCCCCGGCTCTGCGGCCACCACTCTGGCCGGTTCGGATCGGACGTCAGCGCTTGATTCGAGACTAGCAGGAAGACGAGGGCCCGAAGGACGAACCGGGATCGCCCCCCTCGTACGGCTCCGCGTACTCGCGATCGCTCCTCAGGCCGTCCGCCCTCGTCGTTCGCAGCTGCGTCCGCGCCTCGTGCCCGCGGATCAGCTCTGCTTGGTGCTGTCGTTCGTGAGCGGCGTCGCCCCGCAGCAGGACCGAGGGGATGCCGCCCTCCGAGACCGTCGCCGTCGTGACTTCGCTCGTCAGGCCGCCGGACGAGAGGTTGTTGCTCATTCTGCTTCGGCGGTCGGCTGTGGATGTCGGTCGAGTCTCGAGCGGCTGGTGTCGCTTTGAGATGCTGCTGCTTCGCAAGGGCGCTCGGGTTCGGGCAGACGGTGAGGAGCCCACCCCCTCCACCGGAGCCGCTCCCGCGGCCCACCTCCCACCCGGTCGACCGGCTCCCCCCGCTTTCCGGCTTCCGCCCGTCCGCCTTCGTGTTCCCTCCCCTCCCAAAGGCCAGCTACTTTGCTAGTCGCTATCGAACCTCAGGGATGGCGGACGTTCAGCTTGCTCGGCGCATGCGCGCCCTCGCCGGTACCGCAACCGACGGAACCACCGCACTTCCGCGTTTCATACAAGATCAGCTCGTCAAGCTCTACAGTGCGCACCGTTCCTGGCTCGTTCTGCTGTCTCTCGGCTCCTCCAGCTAATCAGTCCGGCCATGCAGATGTCGTCGTCTCGAACCAGAAGGAGCTCGTTCAAGCCCTGCGCGCCGGAGGCGTCTCTGAGACGGAAGCCGAGATCGAGGCTGCGCAAACTCTTGCGCACATCCAGGCTCTCGGCTTGCACGAGCTAGACTTCCTCGCGTACAAGAAGAAGCGGGAGGCGCGCATGCGCAAGGACGGGGTCATCGAGAAGGGCAGGGGAGTCATGGTCATCCAGGCGGACCCCGGCGGTGAGTGCAGCCGTTCTGCCCGCTCTCTCCTTTCTGCTTCTGCGTTGACTGACAGTGCGAAGTCGGCAGCTGGACTCTTCTCGACGATCGTGCCGCTCGCGACTGCGATTGCGGGAAGCAACGGGGCGATCATTCTCGTAAGTTCAGGACTCGACCGCCAGAAGGGTCGGCGAAAGTTGACCTCGCCTTCTTCCACAGCTCGCTTCCTTGCCGGATCCTTTGAAGACCCTGCTCCGCGCCAAGTTGACCGCCGCGCTCGACCGGAGCGCGTTCCTCTTCGATTCGGACTCGTCTCTTGAGGCTCTGGTGGCGCAGGAGATTCTTCCGGCCGATTCGCTCCTTGTTGCGCGGAACGCTCCGGCCTCTTCGAGTGTCAGCCTTGGATCCCAGCCCGGCCGCAGCGGCGCGACCGTGCTCGTCGACCGCCTCCGCCCCTCCTCCCCGCTCCTCCCGCGCCTCGCCCGCCTCGTCGTCCGCGGCACCGTGCACGGAGGCGGTCGACTCTCTGGGTCCGTCGCGCGCGTCCTCGTCCATATCGAGACCGCTCCCGCCCTCGTCGACGCCCTCCTTGTGGAGATCCGCGCCGCGTACGGGTCCGACCCGGCCCTTTCGTCCGATTTGGCGCGCTGCGCGACGGAGGAGGACGCGCAGGAGCTTGTAAGGGAGGTGAGGCGCGAGGTCGAGAAGGGTGCAGGCCGGATTTTGTGCGGAGGCGCGCTCGAGCGCCGCGAGAAGGGGAACCTCGTCGTTCCGACTCTCGTCGAGAACCCGAGCCGGTGAGTGGCCATCCGCTCGCTCCCTGGCAGGAAGGGCCCGTATGCTGATGAGTATTCGCCGAACAGGGACTTCCTGAGTCGCACGCTCGCTGGCCCAGTGTGCTCGATCGCCACGTTTGGCTCGCACGAGGACGCGCTGTGCACGCTCGCGAGCATGTCCGTCCGCTCTCTCTAGGTATACTCGCAGCGGTTCCTGACGCTCTCCCCCCTTTCGCAGAGACACCCAGGCTCTCTTTGTGTTCTCGGACGAGCAGGAGACGCTGGAATACCTCGCGCAGGAAACGGACGTCCGCGCGTTCTACGCGAACGACATCCCTCTGGGAGCCCTCTGTGAGCACTGCAGCCCGGACTACACCATTCGCTCTGTGCTTACCAGTTTTCTCGCTTTGCAGACGACCCGCTCCGCGTCTACACGGATGTTGCACGCTACCAGAGACAGGTGCACTACGCTCCGCCACCCCGCCTTCCGTCCGCCCTCGCCGACTCGCTCTTCGCGCCGTTCACGCCCGCCCGGCGGGCTCTCCTCGCCAAGCTGCTGCCCAAGACGGCGATGAGCCTCAGGCGCACCAAGTTCGCGCACCCGATCCTGCGCGTCTTCTTCTTGCAGGGTGTCTTCTTGACGGTCGGAACCGTCCTCACGGTCATGCTCGGGTCCACCGGATACGGACTGTACTCGCTTGCTCGTCGGTTCCTTTTCCCGCGCATTTGGTAGAATGGGTTCGCTGCACCCTTTGTTTCCAGATTTTCCTTTCATCGCGCAAAACGGGCTCGCGAGCGGGACGATGACAGGAGGAAACATGGGCTCGATGAAGGATAATTGAAGCGGCAATGGGGGCTCAGCAAAAAGTGTAGGCTCTTGTCCGATCTCGTAGTCTCCAGGAGTTTCCGAGGACTTAGAGTAGAGGCTCGACTCGAAGCTCAACTCGAGGCTCCACTCGGCGAGACAAAGTACAACTTGACAGGGGGGCCCGACCATATTCTACAGGAGGGAAAACTATCAAGCCTTGATCGGCGCCCATTCGCCAAATTGGAACTGCGTCTGAAAATATGCGACGGAAGGTTAGCTCCGCAGTTGAAGAAATAGCAAGCCGGAGACTCACATTGCACATCTGCTCCAGCTCCCAGACCTCGGCCGGCGAAGTGTTCTTGCTGCCGATGTCGTCTTCGTCTCCGGCAGCCCCGGCAGCGAAGAGGCACGGAGCGTAGTGGTCGTCGGTGCCGTGGGCGTCCCGGAAAAGTGGGTGGCGCATCAAGCGCATCGCAGCGCGGCGGAGGGCGGGTCCCTTTTCGTCATGGAGGCGGGAGAGCCATTCGTAAGCTCGAGCTTGAAACCGGCGAGAGCGCGAGCGCGAAGGAAGGAGCACTCACCGAGTTCTTGGTGAACGCGTCGAGGGCTTCGTTCCGGAAGTCGAGCGCCCACTGCTTCGGCGGCTTCGTCTGGGCAAAATTATCGCGGTACAGGATTATGTTGGTCCAAGCATTCCGGTAAAGGTTGTGGACTGCCCCTCCGGTGCCGATGATGAGCACATCCTCGTAGCGGAGCGGTCGGACGGCGGCGCCAATGGCGACGTGAAAATTCGGGTCGTAGTAGGAGTTGGTCGAGATGACCGTGACAGGAGGCGAGCTCTTCGGGAACATCCAGTTGAGGACGAGGAAGGTGTCGTGAACTGCGGAAGACGAAAGAGAGTCAGCGGCAATCCGGCGAGATCCACAAGTCCGACCATGGGCGACTCACTCCATTCCAGCTCCGGGTTCAGCTTTGACTCGATGCCCGCCTCGGTGAGGAGATGCTGGACTCGTCCGGCAAGCTCCGGAGACGAGTTGATCTGGAGCAAGGCTAGTCAGCTTCGAACCGAGCGGGTAGAGGCATGGTTCTTCGCGGACCTCGTAGTCGACGTATTTGTCCGGTGTTACCCAGGCGACCGGCTGCTTCGTGACGGCGTCTTTGCCCGGGTTCGAAGCGATCTCAACGCCGCTCCCGCCGACCTCCCAATGCGCGCCCATGAAGACGACGCCCTTGATCCCCCGCCGCATGGCTTCTTCTCCAACTTGCTGCCAGTAACGGCCGGCCGTGCTGTCTTCGCCGAGCATCATGGTCGAGCCATGCGAGCAGAGAATGACCTATATGAGTCCGAGTCAGCCGGGAAATTGGCCTTGCGGGTTCCTCCCGTCGGAAGGCGGCGGGTCCGGCGGCGCCACCGACTTTTGCTCGACGCAGACGCACCGGAGTCGGAGTCTTGGCCATCGTAGGTATTCCTGAAGCACTCAGGGTGTAGTTGACCAGCGAGGAGCGTTGGTAAAGCGCGGCCGGCCGGATGGCGGCGAACAAGCTCCGGCCCCACTCGTGCGGGCGGCTCCCACCGGAAGCGCTGGCACTCGCAGATCCGCCGCCTCCGCGTGGGCAGCCGCGCTCAGGATGCCTCGCGCTGTCTGCTGCGGCACTCTGGCATCGCACGGGATTGGCAACCCCAAGAGACTTGCACGAGATATGACTATGGCTACGGGACTTCACCGTCGCCGTTCGCGCTTGCCTCGTTGCTCCGAACCAAGTTGTCGAGCACGAGTCCGAAAACACTCGCGATCCGCCAGATTCCGGCGAGCTCCGACAAGCGCGCCGATATCGTCCGGAGGATCTGGACCGCGACGCCGCGGCTCTCCGGCATGCTCGAGATCGCCCGCGAGAGACCCGACAGGGACGCGCCGCCGCCGAGAGCGAGCCAGGTGCTCGTGTCGGGCGTGTCCGGCGCTTGAGGGTCGGCGTCGAGCGGGAACGGCTTGCCGCTTCCGGGCGGTGGCTCGGTTGTCGGGGCGATTTTGAAGAGTGCCTGCGAGTAGATGTAGAGGCAAATTCCCGCGTAGAAGAGCGCCGACGGCTCGAAGGTGGCTGCATGGCGCGGGCAAGAGTCAGCTCGGCCCGAGAAGAACTCAAGCTAAGCTGGCCGTGCTCACCGTGTGTCGGATGATCTCGAATGGTACGGACGATCTGTCCTGCGTGCAGCGCAACCGTGCGCGCACGCTCGCCCTGATTGCCCATCCAAGTCGTCAAGCGGTCGAGCGTGCCCGCCGCAGACGCCCTGCCCGCCTTGAGCGCGACGAGGTCCAAGTCTTCCAGCGAGATGTGCGTCGTGAGATGGGCGAGATGATAGCACACGCGAGGAGCGGCATAGACGCTCGCGTCGTCGACATCTGTTGCGCTGCCGCCGAAATGCGGGCTGAACTCATCCGGCCCACGACCTAGCCGGTTCAGAGAGCGCCGGATTTGAGTCGTGACGAGCTCCGAGAGACTCGTGAGGCCGGAGAGCTGGAGCTGACGCGCGTTGTGCACCATCAAGTGCAAACCCTGGACGAGGACGCTGCAACTCGGAGAGAACGTCAGCTCCTCGACGAAGAGTGCAAGAAAAGGAGATGAGAGACGGTGCAGAACTTACTGTGCGCTGAAGGGCGCGAGCGCAATCGAGTTCGGTAGTCCGATCGAGGACTCCGACGCAAGCAGCTTCGCCAAGCTCTGCATCGACATCGACTCCTGCGAGTCGCGCTTCAGGTCGAGCCAGGCTTCCGCTGTCGGCGCCTCCCCTGCAAAGCCGTCAAGCTGGTCAGGTTGCAGGCCATCTCGAGGCGTCGGAAGAGGCGCTTACAGAGAGTCTCCGGACACGGCAGCAGAGTCTTGATCTCGCTCGCCGTTATGACAGGCGGCGTATGCATCAGGGTCGTGACCTCGCCCTCGAGCACTGCAAAGGCGGTGAATCAGTCGAGATAATGGGCGGCTGTGTCTGCAGTGAGCTTACCGAAGCACGCCATGGCTGTCCTCCGGCGTTCCTCGTTCGCTATGAACGCTTTCCATTGCGCGAGGGGCGAGCCGTCCGTCGCTTGGTGTAAGAGCGACTCATCGAAGACTCGCAAGCGGCGGAGGATCGCGACGTGGACGCCCCGGAGGGCTTCCGTCATCTCGATGGTCCTGCAAGGAAGGAGGGCGTTAGCTCCGCCCTGAAGCAGCGCCGGATCGGTAGCTTGACGCACCTTGCCGATCCGATCCACCGGAGCGTGCACGCGAGGAGCTGACTCTGAGCCTGTTGAGCGCGCAAGGGTCAGGTCGAGCGGAACTCGCAGGAAGCCAGGGAGCGGGAAAGCCTGGACGTACCACAGGAAGACTACGCGCGAGGCGGTTGTCGCGGTTGATCAAGTGTTCGATGCCGCGTCGGGCGACCTCGACCATAACGCGTCCGAGCTGGTAGGCTCCGGGCACGGGTGCATAGATCGCCCCGATACCGAGGATGGTGAGGAGGAGCTGACCGAGCGTCTTCTTGGGCGAAAAGGAGGGGACGTGGAACATGGGCATGATGCGGTGGAAATGTTGGAAGTACAAGCCGCAGAGAAAGTCTGGAGCGAAGAATGGATGGGTTAGAATCCGACTCTAACCCGGTGACGGATGCAGCGGACTCACCGAAGACGGAGAGAGGGATTTTGGCCAGCGACCTGTAGATCGCGTGGTACTCGTCGTCCGAGAGTTGTCCGAACCGGAGCGTCTCGAGCAACGCGATCCTCGTGTCGTCATCAAACTTGGGGATCCGTCCCGCGGCGCCGCTCAGCGACGCTCCGCCGATCATCAACAGCGAGAGCGACGCCTCGTTCTCGAGGCGGACCGCCGACTCGTCGCCGGTCGGGTCCCACACCATGGGCCAGCTCGGCGCCGTTCGCTTCGTCGACGCCTGCTCCTCCTTCTCGCCCGCAGCCTCCGACCCCTCGATGGCGCCGCGATCTCCGCCGCCTTGTGCCAGCATGCTTGTGTCCCCCTCGGGCCCTCCCCCTCCCTCCCCTCCTCCTCCTCCTCGACCGTCGTCACTCTCCGGCTTCGGCGACCCGTGCCTCGACGGCAGCCCGGAAGCCGTGATCATGATCCGTCGCCGCCGCTGCTGCGAGCTCTGCAAGCGGCCTTGGAGACTGCTCGTCGAGGTCGCCGGCGACGTCTCCAGCACATCGGTGTGCAGGCGTCCCGCTCCGGCGGGTCCGGCCGTCTCGCCGGTGGCGCCGAAACCTGCACCGGCAGCCGAGGGGCCGCTCTCCGCCATCGCGGAGGCCGTTGCCGCGTCGAACCATTCGCTGAAGACGCCCGCGGGCGCATGAGAAGTCGCGAGGGCGGACGCTGGGACGGGCGCCGACGCCGCTCCCGGGTTCGACGCGAGGTATGGCGCCGAGGGTGGAGAAGTGAGGAAGCTCGACCAGAACATGGTGTCGTCGGTCGGGAGGTAGAACGCCGCGGCGAGGTCCGCCTCGAGCGACGAGGGAAAGCCGCCGTACGCTTCAGGTCCGGGGAAACCGGGGAACTGGGTCGGGTTGGCGGCGGGATGCTGATGATGCGGATGGGGCTGATCGCCGTGGGCCAGTTGCGGAGGCTGATCTTGCCGCTGCGGCTGCTGCTGCTGCTGCAACGCCAGGCTCACAAAGTCGTCGAGAGTCTCGTTCGACGAGCTCGCGGCATCGGGCAAGAGCGTGGCCGCCGCCGGGAGAGGAAGCCGATACTGGGCCGAGTCGCTTGCATTGTTGTCGGTGGCGGGGTCGTCGAACGCCATGAACTCGCTTGCGGCGAGCGGTTGAGCTCGAGGCGCGGCGTGGACAGGTGCAACCGGAGGTTGTGGAGGTATTTGCCGCATAGCCGAGGAGGACCCCGAGGGAAGATAGCTCGGAGGGGGCGGCGACGAACCGTGACGGGCGACCCCGCTCGCGGTGACCGAGATGTCGCCCCCGATACTGTCGCGAGTGTTGATCGAGGCGCTATCGGCAGGCGGTACGGAGGACCCTTGGCTGTCGTAGCTGCCGATCCGAACGCGCTTCGAGGGGCGGGTCGAGGCCGGGTACTCGCACTGTGGCGAGCGTTTCAGCTCGACGCACCGCTGGCAGGGCTGGCCACCCGAGCACTTGGCCTGTATAACGTGGAGGTCAGTCTCTACAGGCGCGACTCGACTCTGTTGGAGAAGAAACCGACCTTGGCTGAGGCACACGGACGGCAGGCTGCGGCAACGAGGGATCAGCCGTTTGGATATCTGACGCACGTCGATTCGAAAGTTACCTCGAGACACCCGGTTCAGGCTTCGGACCCTGCCTGGTTCGCTCTGGAGGCTGGATGGCGCGTGCGGAAGGTCCGCCGACTTGGCGTCGGTCGTCTCGGCCGCGTAGTCGCGCTCGTGGATCTGCGATAGTCCGGATGCATGTCAGATCCCTGCTCGAGAGCTTTGAAGGGACAAGCGGACCTTGAGGTGCCGCTGGAGGACGTCTCTGCCGAGCGACACAAAAAAAAAGGTCAGCGGAGTTCCTAGGAGCGTGTACAGGGGATGGCCGACGCACGTCCGGGCGAATGACTTTCCACACTGTCGTTAGCACAGAGAGTCAGCTGGTTCCGGAAGCAATGCGTGGCCGTACGGAGACTCACCTTTTCGCACTGGTAAGCGTGCGCGGGGTCGTGCGATTTCGCGTGCCGGTCGAGGTGTTCGACGCGGGCGTACCTCGCCGTGCAGCCGGGGTGCGGGCACTGCGGGCATCGAGGCTAGCCGAGTCAGTCTGCTGCGCGTTAAGGAGCCGCAGTCCCGCAGCTTAGACGCCGAGTGAGATCGAGCGACAGCCGGTTCGGAGGTTTCCTCCCGCTTTGCCGGAATCTGCTGGGTGGGGGGCCCGGGCCTCCGCCGGGAGACTCGCACTCACAGCGTGCGGGCGGTCGGGCAGAGGCGCTGAGGGAGGCTGTACACCTGCATTGCCGGCGTCGATCATACCGCTCGGCCGCTGCGCGAGAGCAGCTGCAGAGAACGCGGTGGATGCGGCGGCCCGAAGTGGGCGAGCGCCGAGCAGAGCGCTGGGACGCCTCGCCGCGGGCCGAGCCGCCTCCCCGCGCGTGGAGCCGCAGACTAATGGCTAGTTGTATTGGTAGTTTTGAATAGTACTCGCCCCGCGCCTCCCCTTGCAAGACAGCCTCCACCTCCTCGCGCGGTTCCCCTCGCGGTCAGGGCCACGTACGGCGCTGCCTCGCTCAGCTTGCTACGGAGCGCACGCACAGCGTGTGCTAATTTCCGAGCTACCCTGCTCTGTCCCGCTCTCCCCTCCCGCCTGCCGCCCGAGATGGCTGCTGCGCGACCTTCCCCGCCTGGACCGTCGGCCGCCGAGTCTCTGGATCGACAGCTGCCGCGCTCCGCCGCGCCGTACCCGATGCTGAACGAGACTGGGCCGCGCGCACAGCACTTCCGCGGCCTCACACTCGGTGCGTCGACCCGCTCGCTGCCTGTACGAGCCGAGGCGCGGCGGTCGTGGCTGCCCCCACCTCTCGGCCTCGATCCGGACTTCGCCTGGGCCAGGCGCGAGCCTTGCGGAAACTCCCAGGGCTAGACGGCTAACGTCTTGAGTGCCATACCCCGCAACAGGTCGACTCGACAACTTCGAAGGCGGCAACTACCCCAACATCCGCAACGTCCTCTTCGAGCACCGCATCGACGACAAGAAGCACATTCAGCTCGAGTACTGGAGCTGCCCCGGCCGTGAAAAGGTGCGACTTGTCTCGTGCTCTCTCCGAAGCTGGAAACACGGAGCCTGATCTGTACTCCCGCTCGATCAGGTGCCGTTCAAGGATGCGATCCGCAAGCCCTTCAAGCCGGCCGCCAAAGGCCTCCGTCTCGGGCCCTCGTGGACCAAGTGAGGCCGATGTCTGCCCGACCCGTTCGCCACGTATGTGAAGCTCACCGACGCGTCCCGCAGCCATTGGTTCCGCGTCTCCCTCGACGTTCCGGCCGCGTGGGCCGACGCCGAGCGGGTCCAGCTCGAGTTCGACCCGTCCTGCGAGGCCATGATCTTTGACACCGAAGGCTGCCCGCTCCAAGGTATCACCGGAGGCGGCGGCGTGGATCGCCGGGTCGAGTTCATCTTGCCCCGCGAGAAGCGCGCCAGCGGATACAAGTGTCCGTCTCAATTCCTTCACCCTCCTGAACCGTGCTCGGGACTGATCCTTGCCCCTCATAGACTACATCGAAGTGTCGTGCAACGCCATGTTCGGCAACGGCCTCTACGAGACGAACGCTCCGCCGGACATGAATCGCTACTACACCGTACGTCTGTTTGACCCGCAGGCGGAGCGGCGTTCTGATCTGACGCTTTCCTCCCTGCAGCTCGAGAGCGCCGATCTTGTCGTTCCGCGGATGGAAGCGTGGCGCCTGCTCTGGGACTTCCGGTACGCAGCCCCTATCCTGACCTCGACCGCTTCTGTACTTTGTCTGACCCAATCTGCTGCCATTCTGCCAGCGTACTCAAGGACTTGACCCGAGCCCTTCCGGAGCGCTCCCCTCTCGGAGCGAAATGCTTCGAAGTGGCGAATGGTAGGCCTGTCCGCCCCTGCGCCCCCACCTGCAGACCGAAGCTGATCGAGGGAGACCTCCTTCCTCGCAACAGCGATCATGAACGTGTTCCGGCCGGACGACCTCGCGACCATCGCCGCGAGTCGCAAGCTCGCGGCCGAGGTGTTTGGCGGGCCCGAATGGGAGAAAGAGGGCCACAAGGTGTACGGTCGAGACCCGGAGGCGGACGGCGTGACCAGCTATGCGATCGGAAACTGCCATGTGCGTCCGGATCGACTCGCTTACCGATGATAGACACTGACAGAAATCTACGGTCCCCGCAGATTGATACGGCATGGCTCGTAGGTCGGCCCTCGGGGTCTCCGCCTCAACCTGGCAGCTGATCGGTGATTCCTTTCCGCAGTGGCCCTTCTCGGTCACGCGTCAAAAGAGCGCGCGGTACGCTTCCAAACTGCCACGGTCCAGTAGGAGAACGCATGCTGACGCATCTTCGCCCCTCAGCTCCTGGAGTACGCAGCTCGATTTGATGGACCGGTATCCCGAACACCGCTTCGTCGCGAGTCAAGCGCAGCAGTTCAAGTGGCTCGAGCAAGACTACCCGCAGCTCTTCAAAAAGGTCAAAGCCAAGGTCGCCGACGGGCAGTTCCTCCCGATCGGAGGCATGTGGGTCGAGTCGGACCAGCTCCTCCCGTCCGGCGAGAGTCTCGCCCGCCAATTCCTGTACGGACAGCGCTACTTCAAGTCCCGCTTCGGCGAGTACTGTCGCGTCTTCTGGCTGCCGGACTCGTTCGGGTACAACTCGGCGGCGCCTCAAATCGCTCGGCTCGCCGGCTTGGACTACTTTTTCACGCAAAAGTGCGTCGGCCCCTCCGTTCGCACAGTTCCTCGCCGAGAATCGCAATGGGCTGACTGGTCTTGACTCTCCTGCGGCTCAGACTGAGCTGGTCCCAGTTCAACGACTTCCCGCACACGACGTTCCGCTGGCAGGGGCAAGACCAGACGCAGATCGTCGTCCACATGTGTCCGCAGAACACGGTGAGCATCCCGTCTCCTGTCTTCTCGGATCTGATCTCACCCGGACTCACATCCCGACCACACAGTACACCGCGCAAGCTTCCGTCGATGATGTCCTGAACACCTGGCGCGGGCACAAATCGCTGCAGTCGACCCACACCGGTCTTCTCACTTACGGGAACGGAGACGGTGGCGGCGGTCCGCTCGCGCCGATGCTCGAGAACTTGCGGCGGTGCCGGGCGGTCGCGAACAATGCCAAGGTCGGCGGAGGCGAGATCCCCAAGGTCCATATGGGGGCGACCGTCGAAGAGTTTTACGACAACGTCGTGAAGCAGACGGACGACGGGGAGAAGCTCCCGGTCTGGTGCGTTACTGCGGTCGTCGGAGTATACGTTAGCCGATCACTCACAGACTCGATGTGCAGGGTCTCGGAGCTCTACCTCGAGCTTCATCGCGGCACGGCCACCTCGCACGGCTCGATCAAGCGGCATAACCGCAAGACCGAAGTCCTCCTGCACGACCTCGAGTTCGTCGCGACGCTCGCCTCGCTGTACCACCCGCACTCGGCCAAGGACGGCGAGCGGTACGCGTACCCGAAGGATGAGCTGGACGAGCTGTGGGAGGACATGCTGCTTTGCCAGTTCCACGACGTCCTCCCGGGCAGTGCGATCGGGATGGTCTACGACGACGTGGAAAAGGTGCGGGACTCTCGGTGCTTTCTGGACGGAACGGCTCGCTGACTGAGACTGCCCGCCGCGCTTGCTCAGATGTACGCCCGGATCGAAAAGAAGGGAGCGGCTCTCCTCGACGCGGCCCTCGACGTTCTCGTGCCGAGCTCGGCGTCGTTGAGCGACGGCGACGCTCTCGACGGGCTTGTCGCAGTCAACACCATCGCCGAGGCGCGCCGCGAGCTCGTCAAGGTTCCGATGGCGGTTGCCCGCGGCCTGGACGATGCGGCGCTGCAGCGCAGCCACGACGGCGAGGCTTACTTGCTGTTCGACTCTTCGGCGACGAACGGAAACGTGTGCGAGCCGGTCAGCGTCGGTGACGCCGCGCTGGTGGCGAGCGGGTCCTCCGCGAGAGGTCAGTTCCGAGATCAGATACTCAAAGTCGGGGATCTGCACTGAGGCTGACTCGGACCGAAACCTGCAGCTCGGATGGTCGGCGAGGACCACGTTTTGTCCACCGACAAGCTGCACGTCGTCATCTCCAAGGCTGGCCGCATCACGAGCATCGTCGACAAGGAGCTCGACCGCGAGCTGATTCTCCCGAAGAAGGACGCCGGTTTTGTCATCTTCCAGGACACGTAAGCCCTCTCCCCGGCAGCTGCGGATGAGCCCTCCGGGACATTGACGGGGTCTTGTCTCGCCAGGCCGAACAACTGGGACGCATGGGACGTCGACGCGTTCCACCTCGAGACGAAATCCGACATCAACGCTACTTCGGTCCGCGTCTTGGAGGATGGCCCGATGCGCAGTTCGGTCCTGGCGACGTACCACTTTGGGCAGAGTGTGGTCAAGGTGAGATGGAGTCGTGAACGGCTACCCTGCTCTCCGTTCTGATCGAAGCGCCGTCCCGCCGCAGGCTACAATCTCGCTCGATGCGACGGCGCCCTCGACTCGCGCAGGCGCTCTCAGTCCGATCAAGTTCGACGTCCAGGTAGACTGGCACGAGCGTCACCGGTGCGTGAGGAGTGGGAATCGGATCGTTCTCGGCTAGAACGGGAGCTCATTTCGCTCTCTTGCCCGCCTGATCTGAACAGGTTCCTCAAGTGGGAGATCCCGCTTGCGGTCAATCCGACTGGCGACGTCTGGCAAGTCTCGCTGACCCTGCCAAGCAGTGCGAATTCTGACCGATCCTTCATGGCTCTACAGCACGTACGAGAACCAGTTCGGCTTCATCCAGCGTCCGACGCACCGGAACACGACGTGGCAGCGGGCCCAGTTCGAGGTGTGCGGCCACCGCTACGCCGATGTCTCCGAGTTTGGCTACGGCGTCGCGCTCTTGAACGACAGCAAGTACGGCCACGCGTGCGAGCACAGCACTCTGCGGCTTTCGCTCCTGCGGGCCTCGACCTTGCCGGACGACGAACAAGACCAGGGCGCCCACCACTTTTCGTTCGCCGTCCTGCCGCACCGAGGCTCTTTCGCCGAGGCGGATGTCCCGGCAGTCGCGCGCATGTTCAACTTTCCCCTGCAGCTGCGGCGCCTCCCCGCTGCGAGTAAGGCAAAGCAGCTTTCGCTACTGGCCGGCGGGCATGACGGCTCCGGTCCGTTCTCGGTCCTGGGAGCTCGCAACGTCATCCTCGACACGGTCAAGCGCGGCGAGGAAGACTGTTTCTCGTCGCATTCGGCCGGCGGCGGCGCGGGCGGCGAGACTGTCATCCTGCGCCTGTACGAGGCGTACGGCGGGTCGGCGACCGCCAAGATTGCTGCCACTCTGCCTCACGGTCGCAAGCTGGAGAGCGCCGAACTCGTCGATGTGAGTTCTCGTCCCGGCAAACTCGCGCGGGCGTTCCGACTGACGGCTGTGTTGCTCCCCCTTACAGATCTTGGAACGCAAGGTGCAGGACCTCGTCATTTCGAACACGAATCTGAGCGACTCGGCCGGCACCTTCAAGGTCCATCTGCCCCGGATGCGGGCGTTCCAGGTCGTCACCGTCAAGCTCACCATCGCTTAAAGGGACTGCCCACTCCTTGCGTGCCCTGCCCATGCGTCATTCTCACCTTTGTTGCCTCTCGTCTCCGCTCTGTGCCGTACGTACCCTTGGAGTGTCCTTTGAACAAAATTTCTGCAAAAACCGGAAGTTTGCCACTCTCGCGGGAGATCTCCGTCGTGAAGCGGGCGCGAGCTGCTTTTCTCTCTCCCGCTTCGGCTCGGCACTACGGCCTACGTACTCAGCGCTATATGTCGCCTCGCAATCGAATTGGAGCGAACGAGCGGTAAAGTTGTCTCTGAATTTAAAGCTGCAGCGGGCTGCAGTCGCAGTTTGTCCAAGTCTTGCCCTTGTTTCTTTTTCAGGCTGTACGCCGCTGACAATACTATATCCTGTATTACCGTGCTTCTTCTTAGCGTTTTGCGGCGCCTTGGAATCAAGTGGTTGTCGATCGGGGTCCGGGTCGACTCGACTCGACTCGAGCGACTTTCGATTGCTGACTACACAAGCCTGACCTTGTCGAGCTCTGTGTGGCTTCGGCTCCGTTCTGTACCTTGTCCACAAGCTCATTGCGCATGGACGCCCCGCAAGCCGCGCCTGCGCCTTCTGCCGGCGGATCTGCCGAGTCGAGTGCTCCAGCCGCCACCCGCGGTGCTCGCGGCGGTCGCTCACGCGGACGCGGACGATCACGAGGCCGAGGCCGCGGTCGAGGAGGAGCAGCAGCACCGGCGACGGATGCTGCGGTCGAGCAGCAGCAGCACACGGCGAGCGATGACTCGGCGAATGGATCCGCATCATCGAGTCGAGGCGGACGGAACTCGCGAGGCAGTGCGCGGGGAGGACGCGGCAGCGGCGCATCACGCGGTAACGGGACAGCAAAGCAGGCGAACGGCGACCGGTCGGGCCACCAGGCGGGCCGCGGGAACACTCGGCGGGCCAAGTTCGACGCTGCGCTCTCAAACTCGACGGCCGCCCATCTGCACGCCTCAGCCACACCCTTTGTTCCGCCTTCCGCGTCGACTTCTGCTCCGACTTCAGGCACCTCGACGCCGATTCCCGCCCCCGTCAACCAGACGCTGGTCGAGCGGCTGACGGCCGATTTGTCCTCCGGAGACGCCGAATGCTCCGTCTGCGCCGACAACATCTCCCGCAGCGCCCGGATCTGGTCGTGCACCGAGTGCTCCCATCCGTTCCATCTTCAATGCATCAGCAAGTGGGCTACTTCGGCCGTCGCTGCGTCGGTGGAGCGCGCCCAGCTCCTCGCCTCACGCGAGACCCGGAACCCGCCGGACCCTGCGACCCTCGTTGGACACTGGTCTTGCCCCAATTGCAACACGGCATTCCCGCCCTCGAAGGTCCCGAAGAAGTACACCTGCTTCTGCGGGCGCTTCACCGACCCGCACCCGCGTCCGCCGGCCGTCCCGCATTCTTGCGGAAAGACCTGCGCCAAGCCGCGCCCGGCCGGATGCCGACACGCCTGCTCGCTCGCATGTCATCCCGGGCCGTGCCCTCCGTGTCCGGTCGTGTTGAACGAGCCGTGCCACTGCGGCAAGCAGAGACTCGGCGTTCGCTGCTCGGCCGTCCACGACGGCAAGCCCGACACGCCCGATCGCGTCGCGGCAAAGGAGCTCCTGCGCTCCTGCGGACAGCCTCATGACGAGCTGCTCTCGTGCGGACTGCATCGCTGCGAACGCGACTGCCACGCCGGCGCTTGCGGAGACTGCGAGACCGTCCGCCCGAAACGGTGTTTCTGCGGGCGCGAACAACTCGAGGGGATCTGCGGCGCGACACGAGACACGGAACGAGTCGACCACTGCACGATGCCCGGCGATGCCGCCGGCGAGGAGTGGACGGGCGAGTTTGCTTGCTCGCACAAGTGCGAAGCGCTCTTCGCCTGCGGCTCGCACAGGTGCCAGGAACAGTGTCACCCGCATCTCGCTGGCGCGCCGCCGCAGTGCCCGTTCTCGCCCGAACTCGTATCGACCTGCCCGTGCGGCCAGACCGACCTGTCCGATCTCCTTCCCCGACCTCGAGCGTCCTGTTCCGACCCCATCCCGACCTGCACCAAGACCTGCGCCAAGCCGCTCTCGTGCGGGCACGCCTGTCAGGCAACTTGTCATGACGGACCGTGCCCGTCGTGCCGCGAGTCCGTGCCCCTCATCTGCCGCTGCGGTTCCCTCAAGACGACGCGCCTCTGCGGCGAGCCGTACCGCACGACTCGGTTCGACGACGACGCCCAGACGGTCATCGAGACCGACGAGTACCTGTGCTCGCGCGTGTGCAAGGCGCAGAAGGCGTGCGGTCGGCATCAGTGCGGCAGGGTCTGCTGCCCGCTCGCGTACCAGGAGGCCCTGACGGTCAAGAAGGGCAAGCGGCGCGCATTGACGCTCGCAGAGGCGATGGAGGAGCAGGAGCTGCAGGACCCGCTCGGATTGCACACCTGCGACAAGGTGTGCGGCCGCAAGCTCAACTGTGAGTTGCGGAGAACCCCCCGCCCCGTCTTTCTGTGCTTTCGGCTGACTCGCCCGTGCTTTTCTAGGCGGAATTCACAACTGCGAGCTGCGGGATCATAAAGGCGCCTGTCCGCCGTGCCTCCGCGCCGATTTCGACGAGTACGTTGTTCGGCTCTTCGGTCTTTTGAGGACATCCCGCTAATGCCTTCGATCGCACGCAGGATGGTCTGCCACTGCGGATCGACCGTTGTCCTGCCGCCCATCCCCTGCAACTTTGTAATCGACTGCCGGCATCCCTGTATCCGGCCTTCAGACTGTGCGTGCTCGCTCTCGATGCCAGGATCAGAGCCCGAGATCTGACCTCCGCTTCTGCGCAGGCGGTCATCCGCGTCTTCCTCACGCCTGCCACGAGAACCCCGACTGCCCGCCTTGTCCGTACTTGACGCTCAAGCAGTGCGCGTGCGGCAAGCGCCCCGTTCCGAACGTGCGGTGCTCGACCGACCCGAAGAAGGTCAGCTGCGGCGCGGTCTGCGGAAAGTGAGTCGCTGAGCCCTCCCGGGATTCATTGTGCGCACGAATCTCGATCTCTGACGATCGCGACTCCACAGGCTGCTCCGTTGCGGCTGGCACCGCTGTCGCAAGTCGTGCCATCCTCCCGGCGAGTGCGAAGAGAAGGACGACCAGACCTGTCTCAAGCCGCGCAAGCACTGCGGACATCCGTGCCCTCTTCGTGAGTCGCACTGCTCGTCTTCACCCTGACTACAGATCTTCTGACGCGTATGCTACCGCAGCCTGCCACTTCCCCTCCGCCTGCCCGACCGACACACCTTGTCCGAAGCTCATTCCCGTCCATTGCGCCTGCGGGCACCTCTCGCAGAACGCCCGATGCGGCGCTTGTGACGAGAAGCCCGAGGGAAACGAAGGGCGCTTGCTCAAGTGCACCGACGCATGTGCGGTCGCCAAGCGGAACGCTCAACTCGCCGAGGCGCTCGGCGTCGAGCAGCGCGAGACCAAGACCAAGGAAGTCGAGTACCCACCCGAGCTCCTTGCGTACTATGGCGCAAATTCAGCATGGGCACAGCTCATCGAGCAGCAACTCGTCGAGTTCGTCAAGAGCGACAAGCCGAGCCTGCACCTGCCGGTCATGAAGCGGCCGCAGCGCGAGTTCGTGCGTCCGAATTTCACCCGGCTTCTGTTCATGGAGCCAACCTTTCTCCTTCCTCCACAGGTACATAACCTCACCGACTACTTCGACCTGCGCTCAGAGTCGCTCGACGAGGAGCCGCGTCGCTCGGTGGTGTGCCATCGCACGTCGACCACCGGCGTACCGACTCCGACATTGGCGGACGCTCTTGCCGCATCGCGCAAGACGTCGTCCGCTAACCTCAGCCTCGGTAGTCTGCGCAAGGCTTTGCCGGAACGTCCCCCGAACAATGCTCTTTACCTCGAGATGGTGCTCGGGTATGACGAGGCGAGCTTGTCTGACATCCTTCGGCCACACACCCGCGGTCTCGTCTTTACTTTGACCTGGGTCGTACGTCAGATGCCGCTTTTCGATAGTCACGCCGGCTGTTCTGACGATCGAGATCCCACAGACGGACGAAGACGTTCTCGTCTCATTCGATCCGGCCACCCCGGACCTCGAGCACAAGCTCTCATCCATCTGCACGGCCCTTCGCCATGTCATCGGCGAGACGGGCTTCTGTGTCGCCGTCGAGTTGGCCGTCGTTGGCGACGACGGGCGCGTCGCTCGCGGGTCCTGGACTCCTGTTGCCGGCTCCCTTGCCGGCGCTAATGGCGCGCGTGGACCGAACACGACGAGCACGAACGGCCCCAAGACGGCGTGGCGCATGCCTCCCATACGCACGGCCAACTCGTTCGCATCCCTCGGTGGAGGTGGCGGGCCCGCCCCGTCGAAAACGAGTCAGGATATCTACGGGACCGTCATCGGCAATGGTCACGCCAAGGTGAGCCCCCTTCCCGACTTGCCACCGTGCCCTCCTCCGCGTCTGACCTAATTCTTCCACTCGCAGCCTCCCCGCGCTGTCGTCGCACCTCAAGGCGAACAAGAGCGGGTCGTCACGGCGGCGGCCTATTCCTCGTCGAGGGTGCCTTCACCTTCTTTACCGCCTCCACCGCCTGTAGCCAAGGAGCAACAGGACGTGCCGGATGCGTGGGATGCGGACCTGGAGGAGGAAGTCCCGATGGCGGAATAGACGTCTATCGACTTAAGGTGGGACAGCAACTGAGGTTCTGGCCAGCCGGTCGGGTTTAGTGCTGCTGCAGACGCCTCGAGATAGTCCAAGGGGCTCAGGCTCAGGACCACCATCGCGCCAATCCGGCGCAAACAAGCTTGTAATGTCCGGCTCGACGGAAGCTCGCCGAACTCTCATGGAATCACGCGAGCGAGAAAAGGCGAGAACGTGTTGAACACAATTGACTATCTTACACCTCTTAACAGCAGGATGCGATGAGAATATTAAAAACGCCTTAAACCTTGTAGTCGACGTCGGAGAGTCCGCCTTTGTTCGCCTCGTCCGCGGCCTCGAGGTGGTGAACCGAACCGGTCGGCTTGTGGTGAGCGGAGACGACCATGCCGTCCTTGGTCTCGTCCTGCAGGTTCTCGGCGATGCTGAGGGGAAGAGAAAGGTCAGACTGAGACTCTTCGGAGCTGGACGGGTTCGCGAAGTCGACTGAACGCACATGTAGCGGTTGTAGCTCGGCGAGTTGCGGATCGTCGAGTTGCGGTAGAGCAGGTCGATCTGTTCGAGCGAGAGACCCTTGGTCTCGGCAACGAAGAACCAGGCGAACACGAATCCGACGACACAGAAGCCGCCCCAGATGACTGCAACCGAGCGGCCAGAATGTCAGTGGCGGCGCTATTTCAAGGGTGCGCTAGGATGGGACTCACAGAAGACGTGCGAGCCGAGTCCCGCCTTGCCGGGGCCGTTGTCGACGAGGTACGGGGTCGCGTATCCGATCGCAAAGTTGAGCAGCCACTGCGAGCCCGTGGTGAGCGAGACACCCTTCGAGCGAGCCGTGTTCGGGATGATCTCGGCCGTGATGACCCACTGCAGGTAGCACATGGTGTCAGCTCGCGGTCTATTCGGGAAAGAGAGTGATCACGCACAGCGAAGGGACCCCAGATGGCCGCGAAGTGAGCTGCAAGGACCACCGACGTCGTGAGTTCGCTGAAAAGTGCGGTCGGCATAGCGAAAGATGTGTTCGAGCTCACCGATGAAGATGCAAACGAACGCGACGAGGACCTTCTGTCCGGCTTCGTTGTTGGCGGAGACGGCGGCGCCCGTGATGGCAACAATGAGCTGGCTGACCGCCATACCGATGGAGCCGTACATGGTCGTGTAGCGACGGCCGAGCTTGTCGACGGCCCACATGCCCTGCAGGATAGAAGAGCGCGCGTCAGCTGCGTGCGACAGCGGGGTAGTGTACATTCGGAGAGAAGGCGTACCGGGAAGGTCATTCCGACATTCACAACGTTCGTGGCGATCGTGATCATGAACGGGTTGCTGATTCCACTGCGCTGGAAGAAGGTCGTGCCGTAGTAGAAGATGAAGTTGATTCCGGCTGTGGAAGAAGTCAGGTTAGCTCGATGACCATTCGGGCCCTCGACTCGTGACACTCACAGAGCTGCTGCAGAGCTTGGAAGCCGATACCGGTCCTGTAGAAAGGGACGGCGCGCATCGTCAAACAAGGCCGAGGCAGGAGGGGACATCGCCAACGCACCAGACGCGGAGCGGCAGGCGCGACGGGCCCGACCGCCAGAGGAGCTCCGGCCACGAGATGGTACCGCCCGACTTCTCGTGGTTGATGGAAGCGACGATGTTGGCGAGCTCATCGCTGACCCAGGCCGACTCGACCGGAAGACGCGAGACGCGGGCGAGCGCGCGACCGGCCTTGGCCTCGTTACCGCGGACGACGAGCCAACGCGGCGACTCGGGGAGGAGGATGAGACCGAAACCGAGGATGGCCGCCCAGACGAACTGCGAGGTTAAAGGAGTTCAGCGGGAGAGGGATGGGAAATGCCTGAGGTGCCACGGGCTGCGCACCTGGATAGCGATAGGGATGCGATAGCACTCAGGACCGTATGTGTCCTTCGTCGCATTGACGACCACCGCCGCAATCAGGAGTCCGATCGTCTGCAGGAGCATCGACCCGTCTGTCAGCAGAACCATCCAGGACCGCAGAACCGCCACCGAGGGAAAGAGCTGCAAAGAGCACTCACAATGAAGAGCTGTGGTTGCGATCGCAGGGAGGAGATCGTCTGAATGTGAGCATTGCCCTTCCGCAGGGGGTGGGTCGATTTCGGCGCACCTGGTACGCTCCGACGATAGCGCCGCGGACCTGCTTCGGCACAATCTCGGACTGCGAGGGCCGAGACTCGTCAGCGAACGTAACAGCGACTGAACGAGTCGAGCAACAGACCTGGTAGATGGGGACAAGGCAGGAAACACCGCCGACGCCGAGTCCGGCGAGGACACGACCGACGGCGAAGACGGGCACATCCGTCGCGGCGGTTTGGAGCGCAACTCCGACGCAGAAGACCGCCAGGTAAGACGCAATGCCAATCCGGCGACCGAGATAGGTGCCGACGTATCCACTGAAGATTGCTCCGAAGAAGCTGCAAAGAGTTCTAGGGCATCAGGGTCTCATTCCAACCGAGGGGGCCCACGAGAAAGGCAACGTACGTTCCGGCAGACAGAATCGAGGTAATGAGCGAGTCGGTGGCGGTGCTCAGGGCGTATTCGCCGTTCGCGTCGAGGGTACCAAACGTGTCGACGAAGAAGGGCATTGCCTTCACGCCGGCGATATAGCCTGTGTCATATCCGAAGAGGAACCCTCCGAAAGCGGCAAACCTGCATGGATAGACAAGGATATAGTCAGTGTCGCGCAAGATTTCAAAGGATTTGACCGAGTCGAAGCATCTTCGGAGAGTTGAGCAAGTTGAAAAGGAAAGCAACTCACATGCCGATGCAGACGGCCATAACCATGGAGGGCGCACCCGCTAGCTTCGTCATGATGTCGTCGAGTCTAACGCCGGTGGCGGTTTGTGGTGAAGAGAGACAAAGAGAAGGAGGCGTCGAGGAGCGCAGGAGGATTGAGATGCGGAGCACTCCACCGGAGCCCCTACGGCCCACATTAAGATCGGCGTTCCGAAAGGATCTTGGACGCGACGCATGTGATCTTCTTTGGCCAACTGCGCCCAAGGAACCGAGACGGACCAAGTTGTCCGCCGGGGCGCAGACGCCCGCTCCCCCACGCGGGCGGCCCGGCCACTCTCAAGCTGGCCCTGATATAGCCAAGACACATGTTCAGCAGACAAGCAGTAAGGCAGGCCCGGAGCACTGCGAGCCAGTAGGCCGTGGCGGAGGCGCGGGGTCGGAGCGGCGAGCGATGGCGTGGGAGGCGCAGCGGTTACAGCGCGGACAGCAGCCGGCCGGATGACGCCGAGAAGAAGCTGCTAGCACGGCCGGCGCGGAGGATCGCTCTGCCACAGCAAGAAGCCTGAGCGTGAGCCTGCACTGTAGCTGAGCGTCCTTCTTCACAGTACCCGTCCACGCCATGTCACCAGCTTCGTTCAATGTCGTGTATGTCGGCGCAGGCGAGGTGAGGCCTATACTCGGCACTTTATGCCGGCTGTGGGCAGTCGGGGGTCCCGCACGTGCTGACGACTCCGCCTGCTGCCCGACAGATCAACTTCGGAAGTGCTGAAGGCCCCTGGAATCATTCCAAGCGCCTTGAAGCGTGCGTGGTGTCAGTGACAATAGACCTGCGCGAGCATCGCGGGCTGACCACAGTCTGATGTCGGCCGCAGACGCTTCGGCGGAGAACTCCGCGTGCTGGGCATCATCGACCCGGATACGGCTCGCGCGCAGAGCCGCTTTGGCGAGAAAGAAGCCGCTGGCGTAGCCGGATATGGAAGCGCGGTGGCGTGGCCGACTCCGGAAGCTGCTGGTGAAGCGCTCGCGGACGCGCAGGTCGACCTCGTCATTGTTGGGGCGCCGCCGCATTTCCGTGGATGCACTGCGCCGCCTGCGGACCTCGACCTCCGGCTCATTGCGGCTCTGCCGCAAACGAAGGGCTGGCTCGTCGAGAAACCCGTTTCGGCGGCGCCATCGACCGACGCCAACGGCCAGCAGCGCGTCGCAAAGGCGTACGCGGATACCGGAGCTGTCGTCGGAGCAGGATACATGATGTGTGCGCTCAAAGGTGTGCAGAAGATTCAGGAAATGATTAAGGCGCAAGGACTCACGGTCATGGGAACCGCCGCCCGGGTGAGTCTGCAAAGTCCCGCCCGACCTCGAGCGGCGCTCGGTCCCTGGTCTGATGCCTTCTGACGGGGTAGCTGACAATCTGGGTGACAGTACTACATGGCGTACGAGTATGCCCGAAAGCCGGCGTGGTGGAACAAGCAGATCTCTTGCGGACGTGAGTCGCCTTTGCCACTTGGCCAGCTTTGCCCTTTGCGCCTTCCGGACTGGTACGGACCGATTACTGACTTCACCGCCTGCACCTTTGACAGCAATTGTCGAGCAAGCCACCCACCTCGCCTCGCTCTCGCTCCTGTTCGGCGGTCCGGCGCGGCTTTTCTCGGTCCGGACGCACACGGTCGAGCACTCGGACGCCCCCGGAAGCCTCACCAAAATCGGCTTCGACGAGTCCGGCTCGGTCGCACCCGAATCCCGTATCCCGCGATACACCTCCGCCGTCTGGAAGTACGAGGCGGGCGCCGTCGGCAGTCTGACGCACGCTGTCGCACTGCACGGCACGACCTATGACACCGAGCTCGAGGTCATCTGCGACGGGACCACCTTCCGACTCGTCGACATGTACACCTCGACTCCGCGCCTCTTCATCCGCGAATCCGGCACCTCGAGCGAAGGTGAGGGTCTTCTCGTTTTCCCGCAGATTCCGAACGTCATCGCGGAAATCCTGACCCCTCCTTTGCTCCACAGTCCAGCTGCACGAGTACCCGGACGACGACCCCTTCCAGACCCAGATCGATGCCCTCGTCGCCGGCACGCCCAAGTGCACTTACGCTGACGCTCTCCGGACGTACCAGCTCACCTGGGCGATCCGCGAGGCAGGCGAGCGCGAGCGCCTCGAGGCAGAGCAGGAGTAGACGCGCACATTTAGAAAGACTGGTTGTAACCGTGATTGTGTGACGGTAAGCTCGTGTCAAAAGAATCGAGAAGCTCGCGTAGTACCGCGAGCAACTCGTATAGGAGCGAGAGACTCGGCTCGAAAGTGGAAGAAGCCTCGCCAATCGGATCAAGCACAAGACTTGCCAATGATACACGAGACCGCAGAGTCCCCCTCGTTCGTTCAGCTCTGACGGCACGTGAGGCTACTACAATGCGGCAAGAGTACAGCTAATCTACGACAAGACATTATCACCGTGGTTGTGGCGAGCCGGACGGCGTGAACCACTGGAACAAGGTATCAAGATCCGGAAGCAACCCCGGCGCCTGCAAAGCCTGAGTCGGCATCCCATCCATCTCCATCGGGCCCGCGAGCATCTCGAGAAAGTTGGTAAAGTCCGCATCGAGGGACGCGGTGGTCGGCGCCTCGGGGACGGCTGGCTGGGCGCTCTCGTTCAGGTTCGCGACCGCCGCGATGATCGTCAGACATCTCGTCGCGAGAGGCTTCAGGAGACCTTGGGGGATGCTCTCGAGGACGGAGCGGGCGGCCTGGACGACCTCGAGCCAGTCGATGGCCTGCGGCGAAGAAGGCCGGAGGCGGAGGGCGATCAGGGGTAGGAACGTCGCGGGGATGATGAAGTGGCTGGAGGTGAGGAATGGATAGCGAGGAGATGTCAGTTTGGCAAAGCTCGCAGAGAAGGAGCAGCGTCCGACTTGATCAGAGGAGGCGGAACTCACAGAGCATACCAAAGCTCTGTCACGCAGCGCGGAGCCGTAGACGTGAAACGCTGCACGGAGCGGATCACCTCGGCTGCGCAATCGACGCAGCGGGACCAGCAGTGCTCCTCGTCGGGCGAGACCGGCCCGGCCGCGAGCGAGACTCTCAGGAAAGTCTGCCGGAGGACAACCATCCGCAGGTTGTCCAGCCGCCATGCGAGCTTGTGGCGCGCGAAGTCGAAGAAGGCTGGCTGGCTCGAGAGGAAGAAGGGCGGGAGCGAAGTCTGGAACGCGTCGACCTCGCGGTAGATGAGGAGGACCTCCTCCAGCGGCAGGTAGGGGTTTCCCGTGAGGCGATTCAGGACTTGGCCCGCAAGCTGGTGGAAGCAAGCTTGGTAGAAGAGCGACGAATAGATTGTCGGACCTGAGGACGGGGCGGGCCGGACTTGGGTGGCGGGTGTGAACAGCGTGTCGGGCGCGTTGAGAACCGGCCATACGTCGACGCCGACTGTAGGCAGCGTGCTCGGGTGGCCGAAGGTGAGGGCGGCGCCGCTCTCGAAGCTGAAGAGAGTCCACCATACGCGGCGTCTGGGTGAACGACATGGTCAGCTTACCATCTCGCAACTGAATCGATTCTTTCTGCTCACCGCTGTTCCTGTTCGAAGAGGCTCAGGTTTTTGGCAGCCGCCTCACAATGGAGGCCGAGGTTGATCGCCATACGGAGGGCGATGCCGAGGAACACGGTCCCTTGCGAGACGTGGTTGAGCTTCTGGCTCAAGTTCGCCAGCAGCGTGAAAGCCTGGAGGAGAGGACCCCGCTCAGCATCCGCCCGGAGCACGTCCAGGTAATGAAACAGGTGCTCCTCACCTGCACGGCCGTCAAGTTGCTGCTCTCGAACATGGCCGCGGTGACTTGCGCGACCGCCTTATCGTAAAGGAAGAAGGTCTCGCTCCCATCGCCGGGATCCGCGACGCACATGCTGCCAAGCGCGAGGATCGTAGTATATAGCAAGCCCCAGGCCGCACCACCCGGACGCGGTACGATGTCGCCGAGTTGAGCCTGGATGAGCACAAGGGATCAATGAGGCGAGCTGGAGGTCACATGCCGCAGGGACTCACACGAAACACGGCCTGATGGATAAGCGGGTATTGCAGATGAAAGACCGAAAAGTAAGCCTCGATGTACGAGGCGAGCTGCTCGGGCGAGACCGGGGCGCTCGACGTGATCGTAGACGAGGGCGAGGTGACGCTCTTCAGCGCCTTGGACGCCAGGTCGACGTCTGTTGCGCAGCGCTGGAGGAAGCGCAAGAGACCCGCACCAGAGAGCGACCCTGAGGGGTGGGGAGAGGTGTGAGTATATGGCGGAGTCGCGCGCCGAATACACCGGATAGATTGGTAGGGACGCACCGAGGTACGCGCTCGAGTGCGGATCCTGATCCATCGTTAAAGAGCCCATTCCGTCTTCGTCCTTTTCGCCGACAGTTGATGTTGCAGCCGGGCTGACGATTGAGGGTGCGGTTCCTGCGGCGGACGACGAAGCCACGGGGGGCAAATCGAATGCGACGTCTCGGGAGGATCCCTGCGCAGGACCCGCGGAATGAAGGGGTGCAGCCGGCGAAGGGAGGACAGGAGGAGCGAGAGTGACTGGATGCGAGCCGCCAAAGAGGGACGGCGGCGGGTCCGACAGAGTCCGGTTGTCGTTTGCCGGGAATGGAGAGGGTGCGGGAACCGGAGGACGAGCCGGTGAACTGCCCGGCCCCGGCTGCACCCGGCGGGGCGAAGCCGGCTGCACCTCGGCGTGCGGCGTCTGCGAGTGATTGCTGCTGCGCCGGTCGTGCACTGAAGACGAAGGTTCCGAGTTCAAGTTCTGCTCTTGCAGGCGGGCCTCGAGGCGCCGAATGCGCTCCTCGGCGGCGTCCAGATTTCTTCGAGTGAGAGGTGTCCGTACGACCTTCGTGTAGACGCAGTCCTGCTGTTGCTCGTGACAAAACTTGCAAGTCGGAACGTCGCGCGTGCACTTAACTGCGGTGCGGAGAACTCATCAGTGGCGCTCGTGCTCCCAGCGGCGGCACGCACGCACGCTTTCGCCGTTTACAAAATTCGCACTGTGTTGCAAGTAGGCATGGTATCAGTCTCTACTGTAGTGCCTCGGGCCGAGTCTGGACCCACGGCAAACTTGGCCTTTCCGTCTGCAAGGTCGTCCAGGTCGTCGAGCGGCACGACGGACGCACTGCGCCGGTCGGCTTCCTCCGCGGAGCGTTCTCGATTCGGTGGCATCTCCGCATGCCATGAACTGTGGAGCAACAGTAGCGGGCGAGCGTCGTAATAGCACACGGACGAGAGGGAGACCGCGCTTCCCCACCGACCGAGCGGGGTGCACCGGACCGCCCCCCCGCGGAGATCAGCGAAGGACAGCCGCGGCGACAGGGGGCAGCACGGAGCAGCGCCCACTTGCGGACCGATCGAGTCGCCGGGGGGCGGAGCATACAGGGCCCGGACAGCGTCGTCCGTAGCATATGACCGTCGCTGCTCAGCAGCTACGCCAGAATCGATATGCATGACAGCATGCGGATCCTTCGGCCGTGAGCTTGCGCAGAGGCAGCTGACGACGCGCTTACAATGGACACGAGCATCGACGGCAGCACGACGCCCCGGACGCGCGGCAGCACAGCAGGAGGCGCCGAGCGCGTGAGGGACCATGCACACCCAGCCAAGATCGCCAAAGAGCTCCTCGCACGCGTCGAGCAGCTGCAGCGGAAGGAGGGCACGGAGCGACCTCGACGGTACCTCGTCGGCCTCGCCGGCATCCCGGGCTCGGGCAAAGTGAGCACGATCTTGACGCCGACTGCTTGGTCCTATGCAAGGCTGACACTCTGAATATGCGCAGTCTACGTTCGCAGAGGCGCTGATTTGTGCGCTCAATGAGCACGAGACGAATGCGACCGTGGTCCCGATGGACGGATTTCACCGCAGCCGCGCTTCCCTCCAGGCGGATCCGGACCCGGCGTTTTCCTTTCGCCGGCGAGGCGCCCCCTTCACATTCGACCCGGAAGGTCTGCTCGCGCTCGTCACACGACTCCGAAGCCAGTACCGTTTGACTGCCCCGGCATTCTCCCACGCTGCCAAAGACCCGGTCCCCGACGCGATCTCCATCGACGAGCGCCACCGGATCGTCCTCGTCGAGGGCTCCTTCCTCTGTCTCGACCAGGCGCCGTGGTGGACAATCTCCCTCGCGATGGACGAGCGCTGGTTCTACGACGTCGACGAGGAGACGGCGCTGCGGCGGGTCATCGACCGGCATGTCGCGACGGGACTCGCGGAAGACGCAGCGGCAGCCGAAGCGAAAGCTCTCGCCAACGACGTCCTGAATGCGCGGCTGATACTGGACAAGATGGTTCCGCCGGATCGGTGGCTCGCCGAAGTGGTCGGCCCTTCACCAGACAATCAAACGTAGCGCATAAGCCCCGTGTAACCTCATGATTTCGTCACTTCGCTCGCTTCTCGCTAGGATCTTTGATCCCTCTTCTGTCTATCTTGTGTGGGTAAGCTCAGTTTCGAAGAGTCTACATAATGCGGACTTCCCTTCGGGCTGCTCCGCCCGCTTTCACGTGCTCGCGGTGCTTCTGCAGAGCCATGCGAGCAAGTCTTCTGCGAACGAAGCGCCGCTCCAAGCTTCTTGGGCTCGAGATCTGTACGCATGCTAGAGAGATCCGGCTATGTAATTTACGTAAACACTCCAAGGTGGATTCCTCGGCGCCTGGGCGCCTGGGCTGAGGAAAATTTGCCGTCCGCCGCAGCCTCCGCCGCCCGGACGACAGCGGTCCACTCGAGTCCGTCTCGCCCCGCGCCGCCCACGCAGCCCGGGTGACCGTCCAAACAAACGGGGACACCAAGATGTAGCCTTACAGAAAGCCTGGCTTGCTCTCCTCCACCACATCCCGCAACGTCGGCGAGCCTACTGAAACCGCGACTCTTTCCTCACCGTCTTCATCGCAAATCTCTTCACATACGATGTGCGTGTCAGAATGGGCCAGCAAAGCCTGCCCTAACTCCGGTGCACCGCGCTGACTTCTATTACTTGTCCTCCTCCGCCGCCCCAGGTCTCACCCTAGCGATGGTCCGTTCCCGAAGGCAAAGCCGGAGCTGCCCAACTCCGTCTTTGAGTACGTCCCTGTTGTCTTGGACCCTTGTTTTCCCGCCTGCGTAACGGCGAGCGCTGACCACCTCGCGCGATTCCTCCAAAACAGCATGTTCAGCATGAAGGGCAAGGTCACCGCCGTGACCGGCGGCGGCGGCGGCATCGGCTTTGCAGCGGCGGAAGCCATCGCCGAGGCGGGCGGCGACATCGCCTTGCTCTACCGCTCGGCGCCGAACATGGAGCAGCGAGCAAAGGACTTGGCGAGCAAGTTTGGCGTCACGGTCCGGGCGTACCAGTGCGAGGTCACCGAGCACGAGTCGGTCAAGAACGCGATCGAGGCGGTCGAGAAGGACTTTGGCCGGCTGGACTGCTTCATTGCGAACGTGAGCCGCATTCGTTCGATTCCTGCATGAGCACTCACGCTGAATTTGATCTCCTTCGCTTCACAGGCTGGCGGCGTGAGCTACCTTCAGGCGCGGCCTAGTAAAGAACGCTCCTTCTGACCCGCCACTTTCCGAAACGCAGGGAGTCCCCGGCTCGATCAACCCGGACTACCCGATCGAGGGCTGGCACAAGACTCAGAGCGTGAACCTGCACTCGACGTTCTACGCAGCCCGCGAATGCGCCCGGATCTTCGAGAAGCAGGGCTCCGGCTCTTTCATCGCGACCACCAGTATCTCGGCGCAGATCGTCAACATCCCGTACGACCAGCCGGCTTACAACGCCTCGAAGGCGGCCGTCGTGCACTTCTGCAAGTCTCTCGCACGCGACTGGAGGAACTTTGCCCGCGTCAACACGATCTCGCCGGGGTGGGTCTCCTGGTCCTGATCTGCTGGGAGACCGAATCGCTGATAGCGGGAATTTCCCACAGCTTCTTCGACACGCCGATGGGACCTTCGGACAAGGCTGTGGAGGAGGTTCTCTACCAGAAGTCGGTCCTCGGCCGGCCTGGCGATGTGAAGGAGCTCAAGGCGGCATACCTCGTGCGCTTCTGTCCACCCCTCCGTCCTCGGGGGCTCAAATGCGCTGCTGACAACTCCGCTCTCGCCCCCATGCAAACAGTACCTCGCCTCTAACGCTTCGACCTACACCACGGGTGCCGACCTCCTTGTCGAGTAAGAGCCCCGCTTCCCCACTCAACTCCTCAACCGGGTGCTAATTCTTTGTCTCCACAACAGTGGCGGATACTGCTTGACCTAAGAATCTCTTCAGAAGGCGGATTTGCATAGGTATCTGTACATGGGCATAGGTTGAGATGTGCGCTTGATGACCATGTTCGGGCCACGCCGGGTGTTGGTACAAATTTGCCCGTTTCCGCCGCTTGACTGCGAAGATAAACAAGGGAGACCAGTGAGGGAGAGAGCCGGGCTGCTGAGCTCCGGGCGAGCAAGACCGATCGCCGACTCCTGAAGCGGCTGCCGAGGCCTCCACCTCAAGAGCTGAGATACATCTCTTGAGCGGCTGCCTGGATCTCGACCCGACGAGCAGCGTCAAAGAAAGCGGGACAAAGACTCGCGTATGAAAAAGTGACAGAGTAGACTTGCGAAACCATCTCCACCCGCCGCTACTGCCGGATCAAACCACCGCCGAAGCGCTGCTGTTCACCACCCGCCCGAATACCCTCCACCGTGCTGCTGATGATGCGAGCCGTACCCGCCCTGCGACTGGCCGCCGTGAGGGTGATGCGAGCCATGATGCCCATGAGGCGGCGGCTGCTGTCCGTACTGTTGACCCCCGTACGGCGGACCGGGCGGACCAGGCGGACCGGGCGGACCTCCGTAGTACTGCTGCTGCTGCTGTGGCGGACCGGGCGGCGGCATGTACTGCCCCTGAGCATATCCCGAGCTCGCGCCGGCGGAGGCATAGTACTCATCGCGCTGCGGTGGCGGCGGTCCCGGCGGACCTCCGTACTGCGACGGCGGGGCTCCGTACTGCGATTGCGGTCCGGAACCATACAGCGGTTGAGCGGGACCCGGGTAGCCACCCGAGGTGTGGGGCTGGTTGAATTCGTCGAAGCGAGGTGCACCGCCGTGGACAGCTTGAGGAGGAGCACCCGCAGCTGCGATCCGCACCACGAGAGCATTAGCCGACCCTGCGCAAGACTCTCGGGCGCAGAAAAGCTGAACTCACGCGGCATCCAGCCGGGCTGCGGTTCTTGGAAGCCCTCCGGACCGTCGCGACGCCCCCACTGCCCGCTCGTGGCCGAGTTGAACGTGTTCGAGACTTGAGAGAAGGTGTGCTGAGCCGAGCTGAAGGTGTTCATCGCCGCTCCGGCGCCGGGGACGTATTGCTGGGCAAAAGCGCCGACGCCGTTGGGCATCAGGACCGAGTTGTAGTCTGTAGGTTGGAGAAGTCCGGTCAGTCAGCAAAGCCCACCTTCGTTCGCGCCCATCAGAAACTTACGGCCATGCGCGCCGTGACCTTGTTGATCAGCCTCATGCCCCTTGCGCTTGTTCTTGTGATTCCGCACCGCGTCCTTCGTGAGGCCGCGCAGGATGAACTGCTTGTCGCTCGGCGGCTGCTGCTCGATCCACGACTTCATGTACGCGCCCATCTGGTTCTGAATCTCGGACGAGCCGTCGACAAAGTACGGGTGGTGGAAGGCCTGCAAGACTGCTCGGGGGAGGCGTCATGGAGTCAGCAAACCCTCCCGCTGAAGTAGCGGCACCCCGATGTTGGGAGTCGTGAGAGGCTTACTCTGCGAAGCGACGGCGTTCGGATCCATCGACTGGTCCTCCCACGCCTTGACAACGAGCTCGACCGCGTGCTTGATGACGAGAATCGCGACTTGTCCCGCCGGCTCGTTCAAGATCAGGGCGAAGCTGCGGGGCTGAATGTCAGCAGGTCCTCCTCTGAAGCTCCATGCCGGCAGAATCGGCAGCGGACTCACTGGTCCTTGGACAGGAACGAGTGCGTCGGGTCCGAGGCGTGCGGGTCTGTGAAGGTGGCGTACTGGTCTGCAGGTCAGGAAGGGAGAGGATCAATCGGAGCCGATCCTCATCGCGGAGAGACAGAAGCGGGCACATACCCGAGTTATTGATGACCGCCGCGCTTCCTTCGCCGAGGACCTTGCTCGCCTGACTCATGACGGGCTTCAAAAGCGGCTCGAGCGTCGTCATGACGAACGCGTTGAGCGAGTTGGAAATCTTCTCGACGAGGGACGACAGTCCCGGGATCTTTTCGATCGTACTCTCGATGCCCTTGGTCACGTTGTCGCGGAACGTGAGGATCTTCCACAAGGTCGCGTGGAGCTCCTGCGGGCTCATCTCGTTCATCTGCCCGCTCGCGGCGCGGCTCCGGATTTCCTCGATCCCCTGCATGTCGCGCGAAAAGTCGTTGCCGGACGAGCCGGGCAGGTCGCCGAGCAGGGAGCGGAGGATCGTGGACGTGGCCGAGTCGCCCATGCCGCGGTCCGTCGAGCGGGCGCCGTCCATGGCTTTCTGCAAGTCGGAGACAGAGGCCTCGCTGATATGGTCCGTAGCCTCTCCGAGGAGCGAATGGATAAAGTCGCTGCCGCCAAACGAGCCTGATACGACCCCACGTCCCGTGTCAGGGCAATCTTCTCGTGATCATCCGGCCGATTCGACTCACCGGTGACGAGCGGCGGGCACCGACCGGAAGGGCTGTTGATGCGGACCGCGTCGCCGACATGGCAAAAGACGTCGCGGTGGCCGAGTCGGAGTAGGCTCAGCTCGCACCAGTTCGAATGCGCCGTAAAGTCTTCGAGCGTGTGCAAGAAGGTGCCGAGCAGCCGGTACGCTTCGTACGTCGCATTCTCGCCCGCGCCGCCGCGCGCGCGACGACCCAGCTCGATGCACTGGAGGATGCGCTCGCGGACGAGGCGCGACGAGGTGTCCCAGTTGCCGTGCTCGTTCGCGATGTAGTTCTTCATGCCGGTGCGCGGGTCGACTTCGAGCTCGACGTCCTGGACGGGCGGGCGGAGGCGAGGGTCGACGCGGCGGGCGTCGCCACCGGGCTGGTCCGCAGCGTAGCCCTTGGGGTTGTCTGGCAGTGACAGAAAGATGAGATGAGCGGAGGAGGATGGATCTGAAGGAATGGGCGGCCGACTCACCGATGTGCTCCGTCGGCAGGTAGACGCCCAGGCGCTCCTCCGTGACCTCGAACTCGCCCGTCGCGTACCCGTGCGCGAGGAAGCCGAGCGCCATGACGAGGTTCAGGATCGTTTGCTTCGAGAGCTTGGACAGGCCGGCGATGTCCATGGCTTGGGAGTAGTCCCGGAGCCAGTTTCCGAAGTAGACGCGCTTGATGTCGAGACCGCCAAACTTGCTGCCGCGGCTGAGGAAGCCGCCAGACTTTTTGACGAGCTCGGCGAGCGTGTTTTCGATGTCGCCGTGGCGGAAGGCTGTTCACGGGACGGTGGGAGGGCGGTGAGCAGAGGGGCGCCTGGAACTGGGACGTGACTTTCAGGCTCACCTTTTCCCTCCATGAAGCTGTACGACGGGACATCGCCCGCACCGAAGGCATGGACGCTCGGAAGAAGGACGAGTACGCCTGGACAAGTGGGGAAGGAGGGTCCAGAGTCAGCGAACGTACCGACATGATTCGGTGAGTATAGACGGTGACATTGTACTCACAAACAGCGATCAGAAGCAATGGCAGGTGGCTCTGCGCCGTCCTCGCGCCGCTATTGGCCATGATGATGACGACTGGTTCGCTCGGGACCGCGAGACGGTGTCGGTCAAGAGGGGGGAACTGGGGGCGCGGCGCAGCGGGCGTAAAGAGCTTTAAGCGGCCGTTCGATGTGTGGCTGTAGCCTTGCACGGATCTGGGTGTACAGCGGCAAGGAGCGAGCCCAGAGCAGCGCCTCGTCGTCGTCGTCTGCACCGCCTCATCATGGCAGGGACCGCTCAATTTCACTCTCTCTCTCTCGTGACAAGACGCGATCAAAGGTATTCTGTGGCGAATCTGTATGCTCCATCTGAACGGTGCGGTGCGACCCCGTCAGAAATTTTGCGGACAGCCAACGGGCGCACTTGAGGGGAGGCTCACTGATTGGTCTCTGAACCCCGGACTTTGCAATTGCGCGCTCGCGTCCCCAGACCCAATCCGCCGAGTCCCATCGACGACATTGCTCGGCTCCGTTACAGCTCAAGCAGCTCAGCTGAAGGGCTACGCGCGTACCATGTCGGCCAGCGACGACGACCGAGGCGGGGACGGGGGTGGATTCGACCTGGACGCTGCCCCACTCTGGGTCGATGAGCCGTCGTCCTCCACGACAAAGGGCGCACCTGCCACCAAGAAGGACGCCAAGGCTGCATCCAAGGCAGAAAAGGACCGCGAGGCAGAGGAAGCCCGCAAACGCAGCTCGAAAGCCTGTGCGTCGCCCTCCCTTCGCTCCGTCGGTCGGACCGCGGCTCCTCAGAGACTGACCTCGCTTTACGTGCGGCTACCGCGATACTCCGGCGTTTTACGCGATACAGGCGACAAGTACGTGCTCTACAACCTCTTTCGCCTTCTTGCCCGCGTCCCCGCGCCCTCCCTGGGTCTCGCCAACCGGCACATGACCCGGGCGGCGGAGCGACGGGCCGCGGCTCCCCCCTCGAGCGACGATCTATCGTGGCTGACTTTCGTTCTTTGCCCCGCGCTATCACTTCGTGCAATCAAACCCCTCCGTTCTCGCTACGCCTCAGCTGCCGCAAGAGCAAATGCAAATGCACTCGGATTCTCGACCCGGCATCGCAGACTCCCGTCGGGCCATGCGAGAACTGCTTGACCGTCGGCGCCGAATGCACCTTCAACGGACAGAGTCGGAAACGGTAAGCGCTTGTCTCTAGAGACCGCCTACTGAAAATGACGCGCTGACATTCGCGCTTTTCTCCGCACAGGGGTCCCCCGAAAGGGTGAGTGAGCGCATCCGAGCACACAAACGACCTGACTCCTGACTCTCCACCTCGTCCTCCAGCTACATTGAAGCGATCGAGTCGCGTCTACATCGCATGGAGGTCCTCCTCGGCGGCCTGCTCGGAAGCGACGATCCGCGCGCGCAGACCCTCCTCGGCGAGCT
Organism: Rhodotorula sphaerocarpa; assembly: GCA_024713535.1. Lineage (NCBI taxonomy): Eukaryota > Fungi > Basidiomycota > Microbotryomycetes > Sporidiobolales > Sporidiobolaceae > Rhodotorula > Rhodotorula sphaerocarpa. Next base: position 681,213 of record JANIBP010000006.1, on the reverse strand, counting down.
CATCGGTAAGTGAGCCTCCATCCGGAAAGGTCGTCGCCGCGCCTGATTAATTCTTCGCGATGCAGGTGACTCCGAGGCGCGCGATATCCTCGCTCGGGACCTCAAGGCGGCTGCCGACGTGCCGGACCCGAAGGACGCCAAACGGTCTTGGAAACGCGAATACATCGAGCAGCAACAGCACCACATCGGAAGCCCTCCTGCCGGCTTCCAAGCGGCGGGGCACAAAGCGCAGAACCCGGAGCTGCTCCATGGATCGTTTCCGATCCAGCCCGGTCAGCCGGCGTTCGTCGCCGGGCCGGGGTCCTTCGGGAGTGCAGGGCCTTCCTCGGCCCTCCCGCTGCCGCCGCCGCCACAGACCTTCGCGCCCAGCTCGTGGCTTTCGGAGGAAGACCTGCTGGTCGGAGGCTCGGCGACGAACCTGGGCGAGGGGGGATACCAGCGCCGGACGCCCGGGGCCGAATCCTCGGACGCCGCGAGCGGCGTCTCGCCCGGGTTCAGCGGCGCCTCGCTCGGGCTAGATCCTTCAAGTGCCTCTCTGAACGCGAACACCTCGCCGATATTTGCCCCGAGCAGCGGAGAAGCCGAACTCGCTACTTCGCCCCGACAGCGGCGTCGTCTCGATGGACCGCCGCCGCCCGCCGCTCCCGGTCCTGGTCTCGGTGGCGATGCTTCCAGAAGTCTCCCCAGCCAAGACCTACAGGGGCGCTCTCCGACGTCGCCGGAGGAGCGAAAACAGATGGCGTACGCATTCCGGTTGCCGCCGATCGGGGCGGCGGCTCCTCGGACTACGGCGACGACGTCCGCCGCGGCCGCTTCGGGGCCGGTCCTCGCGCCTGACCGCGTCGGTCACACGGGCACGAGCTCGTACACGCTCTCGACTGGCGAAGTCGTCTCGGCGCGCGACCAGCTCGGAGGTGACCCCCTGAACGGCGCCGAGGACGGCGAGGCGGCGACGAACGAGCCGCTGACGGAACTCGCGGACGTGATCGGCCAGCTGTCGCTGAACGAGAACGCCGAAGTGCGGTACCACGGCCGGTCGTCCGGCCTGTACCTCATCAGCAAGAGCCAGCGCTACCGAGACTTTTTCTGGCACTTCCCCTCGGGCACGTACTGGCCGCCGCTCGAGGGCATGCAGCGCAAGACGGAGAACGAGATCCTCGGTTTGAAGGAGGGCGAGGACCCGCTGCCGGACCTCGAGACGCAGTCCCATCTCCTCATGGCGTACTGGACGTACGTCCACCCGCACTTCCCCGTCTGCTACAAGGTCGCCTTCCTCCGGCAGTACCGGCACGCGCTCGCGCACCCCGACTCGATCGAACCTTCGACGCCGGCGGGGACGGGCAAGGTCCCGACGGTGCTGCTGCTGTGCATGTTTGCGGTCGCGGCGCGGTACTGCGATATCGACAAGACCGAGACGGGAGGCGGCAAGCTGTGGCCGGCGGGTCAGGAGTACCTGGACAAGGTCGGTTCCGGGGTCCGGCGTCTTGGCGCGTTCTGATCACACTGACTCGAGGTGGCGCACAGGCTCGCGCATTGCTGAACTACGACTACGGCTCCTCCAAGCTCGTGACCGTCCAGGCGCTGCTCCTCATCAGCTACCGCGAAGTCGGCGTCGGCGCCATGTCGAGCGCATGGATGACGGCCGGCATGGCGATCCGGATGGCGCAGGACCTCGGACTGTTCCGCGACGTCGAGAAGTGGTTCGTGCCGATTCAGCGGTTCAGTCACGAGGAGAAGCAGACGAGGAAGCGCGTCTGGTGGGCGTGTGTCATCCTCGGTAAGCTGGGCGGAGTCCCTGTGTTTACGGTCATCCAGCCAGGCTGACGATTTTCTATGCGCTCGGACTAGATCGCTACACCGCCTCGTACATTGGCCGACCGGGCACGATCCACGAGCGCGATTACGACTGCGGCTTCCCTTCCGAGGACGAGCCCGACGAGCACGAGCAGTGGCGCCCGGTCCGGCTCGACGGGACCGAGTTCAGCCAGCCGCCGAAGAGCGGGGGCGAGGCCCTGCCGGCGGAGAACGTGCAGTTCCTCAAGTCGTACCCGCCGACTCGGGCACACACGCTCAGCTGCTTTAACGCCGCGGCCGCCCTCGCGGTTATCATCAATCGGGTGCGTTTGCCTCTCCGCCTCGATCAACACGGCATCGACGTGAGACTGATACTTGACGCCTCACCAGATTATCTCGAATATCTATGCGATTCGCATCCGAGTGCTCGGGCAAAGCTCGGAAACTCTGCTCAGCTTGCTGGACCAGAGCCTCGCGTCCTGGTACCTCGCGCTGCCGCCTCACCTGCAATATAACCCCGCCGGCAAGACCGTCCCGCCGCCGCACGTGAGTACGCAACTATTGCTGTTCAGGGACCTCCCGACTGACCTCGGCTGCGCGGTCTCGCAGATCCTCAGCCTGCACCTGCAGTTCTACAACTCGCTCATTCTGCTTCACCGGCCTTTGTCCGTCTCTCACGTCCCCTGACTTCCCATAGCCTTGAGTCTGACGAGGTGGTCTCCTGCAGCATCCCGGGGCAGAACAGCTCCGCGGCGAAGGGGACGTTCCCCTCCCACAGCATCTGTACCACGGCCGCGAACGCCATCGCAAAGTGAGTCACGGTCGGCCCAGACCTGGCGGCAAGTAGAACTGACGGCGTGGCTCCTACGCAGTATCGTGACGATCTGGCGCAGAACTTGGACTCTGCGGCAGTGCCCGCCCTTCTTGACATATCCCATCTTCAGCGCAGGCATCATCTGCGCACGTTTTCTTTTGCTGGCCGGTCACGAGGCCTACGAAGTCTGACCCGCTTTTTTGATGCGTAGGTCTACAATGCCTCATTCGACGAGAGTCTCGCCCATCCGGCAAAGGTCCACCTCAAGCAGTGCATGGAGGCTCTCGAAGAGATGGAGGTGCGCCGTGCGCTTCCCTTCTCGCGGCGCTGCACTTTCTCTTAACAAATTCTCCACTACAGCATATTTGGGGATCGGCCATTCGGCAGCGAGAACTCCTGCACGGCCTCGTCGACTTGCGCGACGCCGACTTGACCACCGAGCTCGGCTTGGGCGCCACTGGCGCGCACGACGGCCCGAGCAAGCGCGGTCTGAAGCGGCCTGGAATGGACGTCGACGACCTTGGCGACCAAGGTTCGGGATCGGCTTCTCCGGCGACCCCGGGCTCGGGGATCCGGACCAGCTCGACTTTCCACCAGAAGCCGATGGGTCAACGCCAGGCCCGTCAAGGTGGCGGACGCCGTCGCAGCAGCTCAGCCAGCACCAGGAGTGCGCTTCCGCCTCTGGCTCCGAAACCGGCGCAAGCGGGGGCACCGCGGGCGAGCTCCACGGTCCGCGCCCCATCGTCAATCTCGGAGGATCCGACCCGGCCCGCCGGGCAGTCATCTGCCGCGGTCGAATCCGCGCCGGCTCTCTTTGCGCACCAGCCGCCTCCATTGGAACGGAACGCTGGCGAGCCGGGGGCAAGCAGTTTCGACGTTCTGAACCCGGATCTCGATCTGAGCCAGTTCAAGTCTCCTCCGGGTTCGAGCGGCGGGACCACCAACTACACAGACCTGTGAGTAACGCTCCTAAACTCTCGACCCAGATCCTTCCCTGATGCCCATTCCGCAGCCTCAACGCTTTCTTTCCCGGCGCGGACGGCGTGTCTTGGGGAGGAGGGGATCCGTTCAACTTTGCGTCCAGCACGTCCGCCCCAGCCCCCGGCGGCAGAACTCTTGCGTCCACGACTTCGCAAGCTCCTCCCGGGAGCACCGCGGCAGGAGGACCAGCCACAACTTCGCCGGTGGATGCGACTCCCGCCTTTTTCGGTATGCCTCTCGGAGCGAATCTAGGCGACGAATGGTGAGTCGGAAGCTTACCTCACGATATCACGCTGTCAAGCCTTAACATCTCGTGACTCAGGCTCAATTACTCGTTCAACGCGTTTCCCGGAATGTCGGACGCCATGGCGGCCTCGCCGCCTGCTGCAACGTCCGCGAGCCCTCTGCTCTCGCCTCCTGCGGCGCAACCGGCGCCGTCCGCCACCAGCAGCAGGCAGACAGGATCGGACGCCACGCAGAACCAGGCCGTTTCTCCGCATTAGAAATGGTGCAGAGGACGGAGTCTTGAATTCGTATATGACATGACGTCGTTCAGGACAGAAAAGATCGGAAAGTGTCTACGGCGTCAGAGGGCCAGCCTCTTCGACGTGAATGTTCGGGACCAGCCCGTATTCTCGCACCCGTTTGCCTTCAAGGTGAGCGCGGAACCGCCGTCGCAAGACCACCATGCGCAGGAACGAGCGGACGCGGTCGTTGTCGGCGCGGTCTTGAATGAGTTGCCGCTTCCGGCGGCGGCGGGCAAGCTCGTCCATCTGCAGCGCGCTCTCGTCGTTGATGAGCCGGTAGTGCGCGAGGGTGAGAAGCATCTTGTTGAAGGAGATGCCTTTGAGCGAGTCTTCGGCATCGGAGATCACCTCGTGGTAGGCGAGGATGAAGTTTTGACGCCGTACGGCGACTTCTCGAGAGTCAATGCTGTCGACGAGGCGGCGGAGTTGGTCCACATCGACGCGCCGAAGAGAGAGGGCGTCGCGGTCGTCGAGGTAGTGGACGAAGGCGGGCGAGTTGTGCTGCTCGCCTGGGCTCCGGTATGACGCCGCCTGGAGGCTCGGAACCGACCACTCATCGCGATAGATCTTGACCTCAAATACTCCTCGCAGGCGCTGCGGGCAAAACGTCAGGAATTGTGCCGGAACTGCGAAGAGACATCGCACGTACACTGAGGAACCGAGGGACGTCTCGAGGCTGGAGGTACCCCGTGCGCTCGGTGTCAAAGGTCGACCACACACGCTTGAAGCCCCGCATATCGCCGCGAGTAATGCGCGTGACCTTGCCGTACTCTTGGAACGCGAACGAGAAGGTCTCGACGACGGCACCGAGCACGAGGTTCACAAAGAGATCTGCATCAAAGGCCCGTGTTAGTCTTTCAGCTCCCGGACGAGGGCACGTCATGAGTGTATGTGCTCGGGCTCACACATCGAGAGGATGTTCCAGACGATGAAGAGTGTGTAGGCCCAAGGTGACGAGCCGCAGTCGGAGAGGAGGTAGAAGGGGGAGTCGGTGCAGCCCGGCCATTCCATCGTATAGTCGTGCATGAAGCCATTCCATCCTTCCCTGCCCGGGAGCGAGGAGGTCAGATCCTGCCAGCGGGGGCAGGCGAGCTGGACGTACCCTGTTGATTGCAGGGCGAGGAGAACCAGCGTGGAAGCGAAGGAATAGTAGTTCGCGGTGGACGTCCCGTTCGGACCCCATCTGGTGAGACCGAAGATTTCGGTGTAGAAGAGGGCGAACGTCAAGAATAAGATCAACCAGAGGGCGAAAATGTTCGAGATGGTCGGCAGAGCGGCGCTGGGGACGAAACGGGGTCAGGATTGTGCCCGAGCAGAGTCAGCTCGCGCGAACAGCTCACATTGCCGTCTTGAACAGTTGATTCAGCGCATCGCTGCGTTGGACCAGCTTGAAGACGAGAGCGACGAGGAAGACCTTCTGGACTTGTATGAACGCAGATTGGCCGACTTCCGCGAGGATCGGAAAAGTCGAAATGAGGACGCCGATGATCACGACGAGATCATAGCCGTTCCAGACATTCGCGAAGAAGTAGACGAAGCCAAGTCCCGTGAGCCGGACGGCGACGTCGAGCGTGTACAGGGCGACGAATCCGAGGAAGAGCCAGTCTGACGGCAGGAGTCAGCTGGGCGTATGAGGGGCAGGGCAGCGAAGATCTGACGTACTATACACGACGTGCGCTCGGGAGGTTGTCGTCGCTTGCGTAAGGAGGACGACGATGTTGAGAACGTAGAGGGCAGTCACTGCCCGCGACCACCACCCATGCTTCTGAACAGCGCGCTGGTAACACCATGCTCGGACGGCTGCGCGCAGATGCAATGTCAGCACCTGCATACGAGGACCCAAATGGTTCACAGAGCTTCTCACGGTTCGCTGGGGGATGCGCAGGTCGCTTCGCCGGTCGCTGACGCGAGATGAGCTTGCGGAGGTCTTGCCACTGTCGCTGCTCCGTCGTGAGAAGCGAGTTGCCCGATCGCCGTACAAAGCTCTCGATGATGACGGAGACGAAGATCGTCAGGCTGTTTTCAGGGCAGCCGTAAGTCAGCTCGAGGTTGCTGCGGATCACTCTGTGTTTTCGCGGTCCACGCACATGAAGAGCGCGCCAATCAAGTTGTAGAAAACGAGAAGCATCGCGTTGAACTGCGAAGCCTTCTCCTCCGGCTGCTTGTCACGGCCCGTGATGTTCATGACGGACTCCATGACGTCGATCCATCCTGTACGCGGCGGGGGCATCAGTCGCGTCGCAAACGACACCGGCAAGTGTAGGCTTACCTTCGAGCGAAACGATTTCGAAGAGGATGAGCAAGCTGGAGCGAAAGGTGTCGAAAGACCATACCGTCGGGTTCGACCAGACTCGAGGGGCCAGGAAGGTCCAATCGGCCGTCGGACTGGCGAGAAACTCGCCGACGCATTGATCTTTGGTCGAGACCGAGGTGTCGTTGCAGCCGTAGAGAAGGCCGCGAAAGACGTTTGCCGCCCAAACTGCATACGGGATGATGTAGAGTACGGCGAGAATCGAGGCCTGCGGGAGCTCCGCGTCAGCACGCTGGGCCTCCCATCGATTCGAACGAGGATGGGCGTCTTACGTCGAGAATCCTGCTAGCCCCGAGGATGAGGACCTGCACGATACGTTGTGGAAGTCAGCTCGGACGCCTGCGAGAGAGGCTGTCCCGGCTCACGCTGTAGAAGGTCTCGCGGATGCTGGGCAAGATATTGATGAGCCGAAGCGCGCGGAAACCTTTCAGCGCTCGGGTAAAGCGGTCGTCGCCCGTCTTCGCTAGCAGTAGTGTGCTGATGTTGATAATGACCGTCAGGAGGACCTATTGCGGTCGCAATGTTAGCACTGCGGCTCGCGGGACGGGCGACAACCTACTCACGAAGAAGTCGATGTCGTTCGCGAGCGACAGGAGGTACGCGTTCGGAGTAAAGAGGAAACCGTCGGCGATGACTTTGACGCAGAACTCGCCGATGAAGATGGAACCGAGCAGGACCTCGGTGAGGTTGTACCAGGCGATGAGCACGTGCCCGTTCCGCAAGAAGTATTGCCGCCGGTAGAACGGAGTCGCCACGGCCGCGACCGCGATCGACGCGACAATGGCGGCGAGCACGATGGCCTGGAAAGTCCATTTCGCGACCTTGTTCGGGGCCTTGCCGTAGATGCGGTCGCCTCCGCTGCACGGATCGACAAGTCTCTGACAGAGCTGACGGATCCTGGACGTCTGCGGAAACAAGTACAGCGTCTTGTCGTAGGATGGATTCGCGTTGATGTAGTTGGCAATCGTCTGCTGCCGCTGCCGCTTCGATGCGTCGAATACGGCTTCGCTCATCTCGTCATAGGTGACTTCGCGGTGGTGTCGTCCCATCGACCGGTGAGGTTCCGCAGCGGCTGGGGCGACAAGGTACTGCACCATTTTTTCCATGCCAAAGGGCCGAAGCAGGGCGCGGGTTCGGGACTTGAGGCGTTGCCATAGGCGTGGTGCAGGCTGCGCAACGCTGCCAGCGTCCTCTTCCGGCACCAGCGCGTCGGGCGACGACGTAAGCTTCCGGTCCACCGGATCGTCGGGAGGACCTGCGGCCGCGAGGTTCTTGCGTGATCGAGTCGTCGCATAGGTGTACGGGTCGAAGCGCCGGAACCAGCTCGCGATCGTCGGTTCTCCCGTGCTTGCTTGGCGGCGGTCGACGAAAGCGGCGATCTGGCGCGCACGCTTCTCCTCGTCGGCGATAGCGAAGTTCTGCGCGAGAGAGACTTATTCAGCGAGGGAATCCTCGTATCCTTGTCCCGTAACAGCGAACCTCGTTGATGACGGCGATGAACATGTTGCAGAGGATGCTGCCAAAGCGAAGCGGGTGAGCTTGGGAGATCGCGCTGGGTCTGCTGAGGAAGCAGCTCACAAGTACGAGAACAACATCCAGACGCTGAGAAAGAGACCGGCGAGGACAATTTGCACCGGTCCCTTCTCGTTCGCCATAATCGTGTTCGTGATGTCCGTCCAGTTCTCGCTCGAGAGGATCTAGTTATTTGTAACCGTCAGCAATCGTCGCTTTCGCAGCCAGGCGAGGGGCAGAGATACCTGATACATCGCGAGGAACGAGTCAAAGATCTGGTAGAACGTCACGTAGCCGGTGTTGTCGCTATTCGGGTCGGGGATGCCGCGGAAGAACTCGACGGCGACGAGGGCGGCGATGTACGTCATGAGAAGCAGGAACAAGACCATGTTGGCGAGACCGGTGATGGTGCCGAGCACTCGCAGCTGTCGGAAGAAAGTCAGGTAGGAAGCGGGGTCAAGGCAATTCAGAGATGCGCACCAGAAGCCGTCGGATCCGAGGTATGACCATGATCACGCGATAGAATCGCGCAATCTGAAAGATGGTGAGCCATCGGTAGGCGGCGGTCTCGAAGACCCCCGGCAAGAGGAGGATGGTGGTCACGACAGCGAGTAGGAGGTCGACTCGATTGGCGACGCCCGTGAAGAAGCGGCGCCAGTCAGGAAGGTAGGAAAAAATCCGAATAAGGATTTCGACGTCGAGGGCAAGGGTGATCGAGAACTCCATCCAGTCCGCCACGCGGTCGGCTCTGGCGCTCATCTCGAACGAGCGATTCGCTTGGAACGAGATCGAGACGAGGATGAGGGCGACCCAGATCAGGTGCGTCTTTTGATAGCCGAGTCGAACAAGGCGGGACGTGCGACTCAAGCCGCGAAGAGGCTTTTCCTCATCGCGGAACTGTTGGGCATCTCGTTTCGAGCTGGACGGAACAGGTTGGTCAGCTTTCTTGCCCGGACACGCTTCCTGCGGAAGGGCACGCACGATTCGGCCGCGAAAGCAGAGTGCTTGGTCTCTTCGCGAATTTCCGCAAAGGTCCTGCAGGTCGCAAGGTCGAATTAGCCGGAGCCGAAGTATTGTCGTGTTCTGGGGGATTTACCCGGTGATGACCGCGACGAGCAGATTCAGCATCCTTTCGGGATTCTCTTCGTCAGCTTCGGGATACAACTCCAGCGTTCCGTGCCGACGAACCAGTAGTTCAGTACCAAAATTCCTGCTATGAAGTAGATTGCGGAGACTTCGTAGTCGGCGTCCATCATCTGGTACATCGCTGCACAGGCGCGCGGTCAGAGTGAGTACGCTGTATTCTCCGGTGCACGAACAGACTCACTGTTGGTCCACGTATTCGCAGAGGCAATCACCACGACTTGAAAGAGGGCGGCGAGGACGTTGTCGAACGACCAGGTGCCCGCGACCGGGTTGCCCGTTTCCTGCCAACACAACGAGTCAGTCCATCATCCATCGCTCTTTCAGATCGTTCAGCTCACGATGCAGATGCTCGGAGCGCCGCACAAGTAGCCTTTGGGCGCCTCCGGCGAAGGGTGACCTGCCGCCATGAGCCAAGGTTGAGCCTCGTCCTGGCCAGCGACGTAGTAGCCTCCGCAGTTCTGAGACGAGGTCACATTCGCGAGCACGCCCTGTGGATCTGTGCGCCGAACGCGTCAAGAAAGATCGGAGAGGACGGGAGAGATCGACCAGGACACTCACCGACCCAGACGCAGTGGCGTTTGTACGAGTCACTAAAGGCTTGGACTCCGACGATCCTGGACCGAAACTTTGTCAGTCAATGTGCTAAGGCGAATGTGCGGCAACCCTAACTCACGAGAAGAGGACCATCGCGAAGACGGTGAAGAAACCGACGTTGACCAGCAACGGGCTCGCCTTCTTCAATGAATGCAAGATGGTCTGCGTACCGGCCGTGATGGCCAGCAACCGCGTCGCGCGCAGAACCGTCAGAGCGCGAAAGAACCACAAGTTGTGAGCAGCTTCGGCGCCCGTCGCGGCGAGGACGAACGAGATCCAGAAGCTGAGGACGGCGACGAGGTCGAGGCGGTTGAAAGAGTGGCGGAGGAAAGCGTGCTGGTAGGTCTGTCGCTGCCGCTTGATCGAGAGCGCATAGGGCGCGTAGCTGTACGCGAACGGGCCCGGACCCGTCCCGGTCGAACCGTGGATCGACGAGGCGGCGTAGTTGCCCTCGGCGGGAGCGGTCGCCACCGGCAGCGCGGACGCGAGTCCCGTACGCACCGAGTACGGCGCCGACCGCTTCGTCGGACTCGCAGCAGGGCTCGCTGCGAGTGCGTACTCGAGAGACGCGACCGCACGATCCTCCGTCGGCGTGACGACTCCGTCAAAGCCGAGGCCGACTCGCCGCGGCTGATCCGCGCCGCCGTAGTCGTGAACAAAGACGTCTTCCATTGACTTGGTCTCCACCGGACTGGGCGGGTAAGAGGGACCTCCGGCCGACGGAAAGGCGCTTCGATCGGACCGCGCGGCAGAGGCAGGCCGGAGGTGTATCGGCGACTCGAGGGGAGAAGGCGCCCCCAAGCCCTCCCTCTCCGTGCCGGCAGTCGAGCGCGACGGACTCGGAGAAGCGGTCCGCCGGGACGTAGTGCGAGACCTGGTCGGCGTCAAGTGCGAATGGATTTTGGTGACGATGGACGGGGTCCGGCTCGGCGCTTTGTACGGGTCCGCGGCGACGTCGGCAGGCGCGGTGGGACGCGGAGGGCTGATGACGAGGCCCGTCACGACGATACGGGCGATGATTTCGACGGTGAAGGCGCAGAAAATGACGAAGAGGACGACATCTTCCCAGGTGTGGAAGTAAGCTTTGGTCGGCCGAGGGTGGGTGTAGACGTCGTAAGACGAGCGGATCGTCTGAACGACGACTTGAAGAACGATGAGAAGCAATATTGCGGGCTCGGTCCATCTGTATCGGGCGTCCGAGTGTCAGACTTGTCCAGGATCAGCCCGCGATAGGAGGAGAAAGCGCACCTTGCAGTCAGGACCGCCGCGCACGCTCGTCTGAAGCGATTCTCGGGTCCGAGGAATCCAAGCGACTTGCCGCGTAGTCGGCGGTAAGCGGGCTCCGGCGCAGGCGCGGGCCCAGAGGGCATAGCGCCGTCCTCGAGCTGAAGCGTCGAGACATCGTCCCGCTCTTTGCTCGCCGACGTGGCGAGGGTGTTTGAGCTGTCGGACGGGTGCAACGCAGCCGACGAGCCAGGTCGGACGCTCCCACCCGGTGTCGGCAGCCGGTCGTCGCTGAACGGGTCCGCCTCGTCGTCCTCCTCCTGCAGGTGCACGACTCGATCCGAGACCCTCCGTAGACGCTCAACCGCGGCTGTGACTGTGTTGCGGCGCGTCAGGCCGCCGACGGGCGAAGTGGGCGTGAGATGGCGTTCCTCGTCATGATCTCGCCGATCCGGAATCAGCTCGCGACCGTGCGCCGCTCCTCCCTCGGCGGAACGCGTCGGCGTCAGAGGCACCCATCCGGCATCGTCGGGGACCTTTGCATGCGTGACGTCGACGCTTCCTTCGCGCCGGCGCCTGAAGCGAGTGGGAGAGGTCGAGATGGGAGCGAGGTACGGCCGCGACGGTCCTGCGCGCATTTGCCGCCTCGCCGAATGTGCGGGATGCAGCGGAGAGCGCGCTTCCAGCTCCTCGTCGACAAAGTCGTCCGGATCGCCGGCTTCTGGCGCACTGCCAATTATCGAGGACGCCAGGTCGAGCTGGCTGGTACTTGCTCCAGGGGACGTCGACGAGAAGGAGCCCCGGCGCTGAACGACCCAGCTCGGCGAGCGGGCAGAGTCCGCATCGTCGAGTTCAGCCGCATACAGCCTCCGAGGCGAAGCCATGTCCCTTGATGGACGCGGACGGAGCTCATGTTCGGCCGAGGGACCAGCTTGTGGGGGAACATGGCGAATCGGAGTCGACGGATGGCGCAAAGGGTCGGTCGGAGTCGGCGGGAGTCTGCGGACCACAGAGCCGTCGGCGAGCTGCACTGTGTCGAGCGTGTTCGAGCGAAATTGGATCCAGTCGGGATGCTCGTCCTGGCGGTCACCGTCCGGAGGTGCCGGCGACGACGACCGCGAGTCTGCGCCGCCCCGGCCAGACGACACTGCTCGACGTCCCGCCGACATGCGGCAGCTCTCGGTACGGCTGTGTCGCAAGCAGGCGTGCAGAGCGAGACTCGGGTGACGAGGACCCGGACCTGGACCACCCTGGACCGATCCTTTCCTCGACTCTATCGAGTGACTCTTCTCATCTCTTTCGAACCTTTATGCGCAAAAAAGCTGAATTGGAACTCCTTGTCATCAGAGCTATCGACCCAGACCTGGGAAAGGGCCGGTCGAGGGCGGAGGTGCGCCCGTGAGAGGAAGCTACAAAGTTGGAGCTGATGCACGCCCACGCCCGGTACGCTCAATCTGTCTGCTCGAGGTGTTCTCTTGACACTCTATTCGAAGCTGATAGCGCAACGCAAATTGCTGCACAGAGCGGGAGCACGGGAATTTGCTGTCTCCGCGGAGTCCGCTACTGGCTCCGAGCTCTCGGGCTGATGAGAATTTCCCTTGATCATCCTCCCGCACGCTCTACAGGCATGGGCAAGCACGGGAAAGCGCTGAAGAAACGCCGCTTGGAGCAGCAGGCGGCTCGGGCGACGCTCACGCTCGCAGACGAGGACGCCAGCGAGGGCGAAGTGGACTTGGTGCACTTGGGCGGCTTGATCACTCCGGCGCAGCTCGCTCTCACCGTCAACACGCTCGATACGCTCTCCAAGCACGCCGGATTACTTGTCAGCAAGGACGATGCTGCCAACTTGCGACCCCTCCGGCGAGCGGCGCACGACTTTCACCGGACCGCAAACCAGCTGTCAGGGACCGGCAACTCGCTCGCAAGTCGCATCTCGGCCGCATTGGTGCAGCACCGTCACCTCGACGCCCTCGTTCTCCTCGCTGAGCTGCGCATTCGCGGTCAAACCCCTCGCCTCGGCAGCCTGCAGCGATGGGTCCGCGACCTCGACGCCGCGAGTCGGGACGACGGCTCTTTTGGCGACAGCGAGGTCTTGCGCGTCCTCGATGCGATCCTTCGCTGCACCAACGGCGAGCCGGACGACTCGGATGAGCGCGAGCAGGGACTCTCCCGCGGAGCGAAGGATCAGGTCGTCGTCCGGCAGGCCGAGTGGGTTCACCGGAAGCCGCGGGACGGGAACATCTATGCCCAGATCAGCGCAGGTCGCTACCCCCCGTCGGCGGAGCGCACAGTCCTCTCGTCTCGCTTCTCGCTCCTGCACACCGTGCCCGCCTCGGAACGACAGCCGCCCAATCACCACCCCGCCCTCCTCTTCGCTTCCAAGCCCAACGCGATTCCCCTCGCATCTACGCCTGCAACGGCCGTTCAGCGCTTCGACGTCCCGCACGTCCCCGGTGCCTTCCTCCTTACCGATGTTCTGAGCCAGGACGAGTGTCAGAGTATCCTCGCCCATGCGGAAGCCGTCGGATTCCACCCCGACCAGCCCGTCGACGGCGACCAGAGCGTGCTCGCGCACAACTTGTACTGGCTCGCGGACGTGCCGTTCCTCAACACGTTCTGCGAGCGGTTCTTGCACCTGTGCCCGCGACTGATCGATGGTCGGCGCGTGCGCGGCATCAATGCCCGATTCCGTGGTGGGTCCTCCAAGTCTCTGTGCCCCGCAAGAGGCACCCGAGCTGACCTTCACCCGGCGGACAGTCTACCGCTACGTGCCGGGTGCGATCTACCGACCACATATCGATGGCGCATGGCCCGCGAGCGGGGTCGACCCAAAGACGGGAGAATACCTGTACGACTCGTCGCCCAAGGACAAGCCTCAGTGGTCCCGCTTGACGTTCCTCGTAAGTTGGCATCATGAGAGCGTGCAACTTCCCCAATTTTGTTCCAGACCCTGACCCGCTGGCTCCGCGCAGATCTACCTGAACGACTCGTTCGACGGCGGCTGCACCACCTTCTTCCTCCCTTCCTCCCGCCCCTCGACCCTCAACGCCTTCCCGATCAAGCCCTCCCAGGGTTGCGCGCTCGTCTTCCCTCACGGCGACAGCCGCGGCTCGCTCCTGCACGAGGGTTCACCCGTCGGGCAGGGCGGCGCCAAGTATGTCATCCGGACCGAGGTGCTGTACGACGCGTACGATCCGGTACCCGAGGGGGTTGTCGGAGGGAAAGAGGGCGAGGTTGACGAAGGAGTTGAGGCTTGAGCAGCGGGTTCTGCGTGGAGCTTCTTCTCCTCCGTGATCCCTGAACTGTACAACTAGCTTCGAAGATGTTGGATGTATCCCTGCGTTTTTCCAGACCTATACGGAACTGTCCAGGCTTGTCTACCCATCTCAGTTGATCCGAGTCTAGCCGAGCAAGTTCGGTGGCGGTTCTCCGCGCGCAGACGTTCATCGGAGATACATTTCAGCTGCGCTCACTCAGCATGAGGATGTCCATCCCCGGACTCCGACAATTTGCGCAGTTGCCTTTGGTCCGATTGAGCACCAATGCGCAGTCGGGGGCAAGAATGATACAAGTGTTCGGACGATCGCGGGAAGGGCGCACAGGGCTGGTCAAGAGCGCAATATATGCTCTCACCCGATGTTCCCGGAAGAAAAGAAAATCTGTTCGCATGTCCCTGCCTCAACGCGAGCCTCCTTGCAACTTGGAGTCGACCATCTCCCGGAACGACGCGACGATCTGCGAGCAAGGAGGGGGGGTCAGGCCGCGCGCCGAGCAGAGGTCCGCAGATGGGGATCTAGACGCACCTCGTTCTCGCGCTTGGACTTTTCGACTGCGGCGAGCTGCAGAATTCCGCGCTTCTCTTCGGCGGTGATGACCTGCGAGGGAGGGGGAAGCAAATTGTCGAAAGGTCAGGATCGCGCGCCCCTCGAAGTCGCCTCGCCCGAAAGATTCGAGCGCACCTGGTTCTCCTTGCGCATGCGGACAGCGTTCATGCGCTTGTGTCGACTTCCCGACATGACGTACCCCGCCTGCTCATACCGCTCGATGACCTCTGCATCCATCCCGATCTCACCACGACGGGGGATGCGCTGCCCGTCCGCGACGTACGCCGCCATGGCCGACCCTTCGCCCGGACGGAGCGCGCCGCCGTACGCGTTCCGGCCGTTCTTGCCCGCGGCGCCCGGGCCCGAGAGGGGCATCGGGCCGACTTCGTCATCGGAGCCGCGACCAAGATCAAAGTCGACCTCGGCGGGCTTCTCGACCCACTCGTCGTCGTCCCCGCCCGGTGCGACATCTCCGGGAGCAGTCGTGGCGAGGGCGTGGTCCGTCGGGGCGGGGATCGGTTCGCGCGAGTGGGAGAAGCGCTTCCGCTCGCGACGTTTGCGGCGCTCGCGATCGTCGTCCTCCGAGACGGGCGACAGGGAGCGTTTGCGCGCCGACCGGGAGCGAGAGCGCTCGCGACGTTCGCGGTCGCCATCGCTGTCCGCATCCCGGTCCCGGTCCCGGTGCGAGCGGGAGGAGCGCGAGCTGTGCTTCCTCGACGACGAGGTGCGGCTCGACTTGTGGTGCCGGGAGTGATGGTGGTGGTGACCGTCCGAGTCGTCTTCCGAGTCGGTCGAGACGTCCGAGTCATGGCGACGGCGGCTGGAGCGGTGACTGCTGCGGTGGTGGCGGGACGACCGCGAGTGCTTTGACGGCTTGTCCTCGCTGCGGGATCAGAAGTGATTCAGTTTTGCTAGCGCAGCCCGAGCCTGGGAGCGAGACTAACGGTTCCGGGGACCGGGGCGAGGGGGGCCAGATGGTGATGGACGAGTTGTCGCGCTCCTTGCGGCGGCTGCGGGGGTCCGTCGTCGGTTATTAGTCGCCCTCAGTAGCCGTAATAGCGTCTGTCTGTGAACGTACGCCTCGAAAAAGTCTTCGCGCCCGCCTGCTGCGAATCCCCCGCGGCCTCCTTGGGGCGGACCTCGACCGTAGCCTCCGCCGCCTCCCGGCCCGCCTCCCGGCCCGCCTGGGCCCCCGTAGCCCCTCGGCGGGGGTGCGCCGTAGTGGTTTCCGAGTTCTCTGTCTGGCGTGAGGCGGCGTGCGGTGCGCTGGTGGTCGTCGTAGGTGGCGTACGAGGGCGACGGGCGGCGTTCGCGGGGGTCTCGCGGGTCGCGCTGGTGCGGCGGCACGTCGTACGCGCGGCTGCGGTCGTCTGCAGGGACGTGCTGCAGCCTGGACGGGTGCACGTGGGCCATCGTGCGCTCTGGGAGGCGGGGGGAGCGGTGAGAGCGGGGGGACTCGGTTGCAGGCGACCTTGGGTTGGAATCTGACCAAGTTCCGTCGCCAGCGTTGTCCCGCTTCCGCCGTCGCTACACATCGCCCGAGACACTATGTGAGCATCCAGGACACGCAGACAGCCTAGACACAGCTGCTGATCTTGTCCGCCCTCCCCTCCGCCCGCTCGCTCGCGCAGGGCCGCCCTCGGGAATGCCCTCTCGCGCCTCGCCGTCCCCGCCTTCATCGGCGTCTCGCTCGTCCAGGCCTCCCTCTACGATGGCAAGCACACGCACAAATCGCTCCTGTTTGACCCACCCTGACCCCTGTGCCCCCGCCCGCAGTTCCCGGTGGACACCGCGCAATCCTCTTTGACCGATTCTCGGGTGTCAAGGAGGACGTAAGCCAATCTCGCTCCCCTACCGCTCCCTAGGCTCTATGCCGCCACAGACAGCCATGCAGGATACTTTCGAGCTCACCCGCTGACCCGCCCGACCTCGCCTCTCTCAGCCGATCCGCGAGGGAACCCACTTCCTCGTCCCGTGGCTCCAGCGGCCGATCCTCATGGAGACCCGAATCAAGCCCAGGGTGAGCAGGACAGAGTATTAGACGAGAGGAATCGGGTTCCTGACCCATACACGCCCCCGCCCGCAGAACATCTCGACGACGACCGGCTCCAAGGACCTGCAGACCGTCTCGCTCACCCTCCGAGTCATGTTCCGCCCCGACACCCGCCACCTCGCGACCATCTACCGCTCCCTCGGCACCACTTATGACGAGCGTGTCCTCCCCTCGATCGGAAACGAGGTCCTCAAGGCCACCGTCGCCCAGTTCGACGCCGCCGAACTCATCACCCAGCGCGAGGTCGTCTCGGCCCGCATCCGCCAGGACCTCTTGAAGCGCGCAGGAGAGTTCAACATCATCCTCGAGGATGTCTCCCTGGTGAGTGGGCGGTCGTGGAGGAGGCGACTTGGCGGAACATGCACTGACAAGGGCGCCACTCGCTCGCAGACCCACATGACGTTCGGCAAGGACTTTACCCAGGCCGTCGAGCAGAAGCAGATTGCGCAGCAGGGTGAGTAAGAACATTTTTCGATTCTGCGTCTACGCACGCTAATCCCCTTGCGCTCCTCGCAGAGGCCGAGCGGGCCAAGTTCATCGTCGAGCGCGTCAGTCCCTTCCTTTTTCTCGCCTGGCAAGCGCGATCCCTCGACTGACCCAGACGCGCCCGCCCCCTGCAGTCCGAGCAAGAGCGACAAGCCGCCGTCGTGCGCGCCGAAGGCGAAGCCGAAGCCGCGACCATCATCTCGCGCGCGCTCTCCAAGGCCGGAGACGGACTCGTCCAGTTCCGCCGCATCGAGGCGAGCAAGGACATTGCTGGCACGCTGTCCCAGGGGAGGAACGTCACGTACCTCCCCGGAGGCGGGAACGTCCTCCTGCAGGTCCCGCCCCAGCAGTAGATCGGTGGCCTCGGAGGAGCCTGCCTGGCCGCGTGTACGATACGGAGCTTGTAACCAACCCCCTCCTCTGAATTTGCATTTCTTTGTGCTTCGCCATGCATCTCTCCGATGCGACCCTAGTCAGGAGAGAGACCTGACTCCGGGGGAAATAGTCGGGTTACACGCTAAAGAGAGGCTCAATAGTCCAACCTGCGCCGCTTGTCGTCCCGACCCGTCTCCGCGTGCGGCTCGCCCGACCTTCGCTCGCCACGCTCGCGACCACCGCCGCCTCTCTCATCCCTGTCGTCTGCGCCTCTGTTCCGCCGGCCCCCGTCCCGACGCGGACTCGGACTCCTCGACCTCGACCTCGAGCGACTCCTCCTCCTCTGCCTATGCCGCTCGTCGTCGCGGTCCTCCCGCCCACCACCGCCATACCTCGGCCGCCTGGAAGCAGAGTCGTAGTCGTCGACGTAAAGACCTGGTCCGCCTTCCCCTCTGCTCCGTGGCGGACTGCGCGAACGCGATCGGGAGCGCGCGCGTCTCTCGTCCCTATACCGGTCCCGGTCCCCGTACGGGTCTGAGGGTTCCGCCCGCCGCCGGTGTTCGAACCCGATTCCTCCGCGGCGGTGAGACCCCGCTCCTCCCTCGGCGCTTCCACCAGAGGCGAACCGATCCCGTTCATCGGACGGCCCGCCCGCCGCCGCCGCCGCCGCCGCCGGACGAGCAGGCCGCCGCGCGGCCCAGCCGGCGTCGCCCTCGCGCGCAGAGGCGTTCGCGCCCGAGACGGAGGGGCCTCCCCCAGGTCCGCCGCTGCCTGATCCGGAAGGGTGCTCGCCGGCCGCGAGTTGGGGGCAGTCGCGTTTGAGCTGTAGCGGGAAGCCAGGTCAGGGATGCTGCTCAAAGGCAGAGGGGAAGATAAGGAGGCTCACGTGTGGACCGCCGCAGACGAAACAGCCCGCTCCTCCTCCTCCAGCGCCGCCGCCACCGCCGCCGCCTCCAGGGCGGCCCCACCCGCCACTCTGCCGACTCGTGTCCTCGGCCGCCAAATGCGTGTACTTGGTCTGGTGGGCTTTGCCAAAGTTGCGCTTCTGCATGACGGCCGGCAGAGCTGAGACGTCGACCGTCGACTCAGTCGGGGCGGTGTAGTCGTGCTTCGAGAGGATGTCCGAGTCCTGCGGAAGAGGCATCCATGTCAATGCGGGCGGGGATCGGCAGGGCAGCCAGGGGAGGCAAACGGACCTGGTGAAAGACGCCCTTGTGGTGGTACTTCTGCAAGAAGGCCTGCTGCCCGCGCTTCTTCTCCTTCCGGGTCTTTTCCGCCCGCTCCGTGTCCTCCTTCATGCGCAGCTCCTCGGGCATCGCGCGGCGCGCCTCGACTTCCTCGCGCACCTTTTCGAGCCTGCAAGCACCAGGGGGAAACTCGTCAATCAGAAAGTCCGCTTCCAGATGCTCAGGGTCATGCGCAACGCACGCGTAGCGGGCTTCGCGGTCGCGCTTCAGGCGCATGAGCTCGCGCAACTTCCACGCCTCGAACTCGGCTTCCGGGTCGAGTCCGTCCGTGTCGTCGACATCAGGGTGAACTTCCTGGGCCTCCTCTGCGGGGAGCGATTCCAGTCCGGGTCAGTCGGCGCTCCAGAGATCAAGAGCAACTGAATACCCACTGGTCGCGATCTCGCGGACGATGCTGTCGGCGACGAGCGCCTTGGCCTCTTCCCTCCGTTTCCGTTCCTCCGCTTCCCGCTTCGCCTCGAGCGCTTCGGGGTCGAGTTCCTTCTGCCGTTCGGCGACCGTGTCGCGGTTGCGCCTGCTCGTGATGGGCGAGGGTCAGCTTGACGGAGCCTCGACTCGGAGAATGTGGGGGCGACTGACTTGGAGACAAAGACGGGTTTGTAGATGGGCTTCAGGGGAGCCTCTTCCTCCTCTGACTCTTCCTCCGAGTCGGTCTCGTACTCGCTCGATTCCTGTGTGTGCAAATGTACTGTCAGATCTCACGATTGCGTACATCGAGGGACGAAAGGCGTTCGCTCACCTGTTTTGCGGGAGCAGCCGGCCCTTTGGGCCTGAAGACGGGTTTCGCTGCCGGCTTTTCTTCCTCGCTGTCGGTCTCTGTAGGCTTTCTTTGTCAGTGAATGGTCGCAAATTACACCCGCCGCACAGGGGCGCGCGTGAACTGACCGTATTCGCCCTCGGAGCTCTCCAACTCGGTGCGGCCGACCTCGTCGTGGCCTCCGACGGTGACCTTGCCGGCCTGATCGACTTGAACTTGCTTGAGTGCGACGTTCAAGGCGCCCTTGCCTGCGTTCTGTGCGCGTGCCGCGGTGCCCGCCCCGCCGAACTCGGTCACCTGCTCGTCGCCGTCGCCGTCTTCCTCGTCCGCCGCTCCTGCGCCCGCGTCCTCGCCTCCAGCCGCCTCCTGCTGCTGCTGTTCGTCGTCTGATTCGTCCGAGTCGTCGGCGACGGGCGCGGGCGCCTTTCCCGGGCGGTAGCGGGCGGCCGGCCGCAGCGGCTGCGTCATCTTGGGCGGCATAGCGGGCACCCGGGGGCTCCTGAAGCTTTCCGGGGCCTGTGTGGGCTGGGCGGAGTGTCCAGAGAGCCTGTAGAGCGCAGGGCGAGAGTTGGAGGCAGTCAACGGTGGCTTCCAGCGAAAGGACGGTCCAGGCCTACACTCTCGCTTATAGTCCCTTCTCACTGTACGCACGCTAGAGCTACAGCGTTATAGACTATAGACTACCGCGCTGAGCCCCTCTGGCTGCCATGGCTGGCCGTGCTGGCGGTGCGCTGCTGCACGAGCACTCGGACTGTGCCCCACTCGCCGCGCTCCTCGCCGCCTTCCTGCCGCTCTCGCTCCCGCTCTACGCCACGCTCGCAGCGCCAGGTCTGCCCACGCCTGTCTATGCATCCTTCCCGCCCGGCTCCGTGCCAGAAAAAGACGCGGCGGACGACGAGCCGTTCTTGATCCTCGCCGACCTCGGGAACCAGCTCCGCTTCTTCTGCTCGGCAGAATGGCCATTAAAGCAGCCAAGCGATGAGCATTATCGGCAGAAGGCAGAGAGACTGGTCGGCGCCGGACTCGAGCAGTACCTGAGGGACCACGCTCGTGGACGGGATCGCAAGTCTTTCCGCTCCTTCTCCCTCCCTCTCTCCGGCGCGCAGAGCTGACCGCTTAAGATCCTCCGAATACAGGAATCAGCGTCGGCGCAATACCTGACATCTGGCGCCCGATTGTCCGCGACACATTCGGCGTCGAGCCCTTCTCGAACTCTGAAATCCACTATCGCACCCTCACTGATCTGCCCGCGGCTCTCCCGAACGGCTCGACCAAGGGCGCGAGTGTCTTACCGGGAGGGATCCTGACCACCAGGGGCCGCCCCGAGGACATTGCCGAAGTGAGTCCAGACCCTCCACAGCCTCTCCTCTAGATCCAGTCCGGGCTGACTCGACGGATGAGTCGCCCCCTGCAGATCCTGTCCACCTCGGAGGTGCCGCATCCGCCGGCTTACATCGAGACTCGCCTCGACCACACCACCGTGCTCCGGTCCACGCCGCAGTCCTCAGATGCTGCGGCGCCGCCACCTCCTGCGCCCTCCCCTCCGCCAGACCAAACTGAAAATTCCCCTGCCGCCCCGCCCCCCGACTCGATCCTGGCGCACTGCACGACCCACCGCGACGGCTCGATCGGGACCCTTCACGTCTCTCCGCTCGCGCGCCGCCGCGGCCTCGGCACGCAGGTGTACCTCGCGCGCGCGCACGCCATGCGCGACCGCGACGGGGCCGAGTACGTCTTTTCGTACGTGCACCGGGAGAACGGAGAGAGTAATGCGTTGATGCGGAGGGTCGGGATGCGGAAGAGTGCGTATGAGGTGTGGTGGGCGAGGGTCAAGCTGCCGCTGGCGGCGGCTGCGGGCTCCTCCTCCTCCGGCAGCGAGGCAGCGGTCGCGCCGGGCGCGTGAAGAGGCGGCCTTGACACCGGCATCTAGAATGCTCAACAGATGTCCGTCTGTGTATCTGGAAATCGCCATCCCCGACCTGGTATGCGATTGCACGTGGCACTGCGGAAGAAGATTCCGGCGGGCGAAGAAAAAACCTTGTCACTTTCCTCTGGCGTGGCCCCGGACAGTATCTGACTCGCAGGTCGTCTAGCATAATGTGCACTCACTAGGGTGCAAGCGGAGAGACGCTGTTTGGCGTGGTTCCGGCTCCGGCTCCGCGGCTTCGTTTGCAACCATCCGCTTCTGGGCTCGCTTGCTCAGTCCCTTTGAAGCTCTAGTTGCCGCGCACCTCTACGCAGCGGTTTCTCTAGCTCCTCGCTCGCCCTGCACGCTGCTGGCTGGCTGTGCGGTGTGAGGGGACATGGCGCCGGTCGACGCGGGCCAGCTGTCGGTGACCGTGAGCCCGTCCGCGAGCGCATCCTTCGCCGGCGAGACGTTCACGGCGACCATCACGTTCCGCAACACTGCTCCCGCGCCGCCGCTCGCCGCCCTTGCGCCGCCGCCGTCGACGAGCCCGTACGGCCATGGAGGAGGGAATCTGCCCACCCCACATGCAGCGCCGCCGTTCGCGCGCTCGTCGCAGGCCAAGGGACACGCTCGAGCAGCTTCCACCGCTGCATTGAGTGACTGGGCGAGTCCTTCCCGGGCAGCGAGGCACGCGGGCGCGAACGGACGGGGCGCCGCCGAGGGCGGCGAGTACTTCTTGACGCCGCCGCGAGGAGGAGGAGGACCACCGCCGCTCGCGTTCGCCTCCCCTGCAGGCGCAACTCCGTCCGAAGGGAGAATCTACCAGAGCGGACAGTCGCCGCACCCGAGCCTGAATGCCGCCGCGTCGACGTCGCACCTGCCGCTGTCCTCTCCCTCGAGACCGCCGTTGAACGGCTATGGCAACGGCCCTAGTTCTCCCCTCTCGACGCGCAACTTTTCGGGGTCGTTCAACTCGCGCGATGGGATCGATTCGACCTCCCTGCCGGCGAGGAAGGGCCTGATCGGCCGGATCGCACCCGCCACGCCCGCCGTCGAACAGCCACCGGGGCAGCTCCACGCTCAAGGCCTGTATGCCGGAGGGCCGCGAAGACCTGGTGCACCATTGCGGGGCGGATCGGGACACATGCGAACGCAGAGCATGGCGGCGTCGGCACCGGTGTCGCCAAACGGAGGACCCGGAGGACCCGGAGGACCAGGAGGACCCGGAGGACCGGCAGGCTGGAGAGCCGTAACGGCGCCGGGCTCGGCCGCGGCGGGTGAGCTTCCGCCTTCGCGGCCGGCCATGCCTCCCCGGAGCAACAGCGTCAAGAGCCTGGTCGCCACTTTTGAGCAGCGGGACGGGCGCTCGCCGATCAGCCCGTCCGGGACGCAAGGTCCGTCCATCCCACCCTCCGGCTCATGCCGCGAGCCACGCGAGCCATCGTCTGACACTGATCGCTCTCCTCGCCCGGCAGTCTCCCTGCCGTCAGAAAGCGAAGAATCGTCTCCGCCCGTGACGGCTCAGAATCCCGACTTTCCGGACGATGCGGCCTTTCCCGTCTCGCAGGCTTCGTCCGCACCGGCGCCACCTCACTTTCCTCGTCGGCCAACGTTCGGTCACCGCCGCGTACCTTCCAATCAACCTTACGCGAACAACTCTCGCGCCAGGCTTTCGACTCTGTCCCTCGCCTCGGACGGGTCCGATTCCGAGGATGCGGACGACGAGGAGGGCTTGCGGAACGGGGGCGGCTTCTACGGCGTCGGCAAGAACGAGACTATGGACTCGGTCGACGAGGCGCAGTACGCCTCGCATGCGCGACCGGCGGCAGCGCGAAGGCTGTTCTCGACTCCGGCGGCGGGACCCGCCGGCGACTCGTCGCGCGGCCTGGCTCCGCCTCCCTTACCTCGCGGTCACGAGCGGGATCGCTCCATCTCTTACGGGCACCCACCCGCAGCCGACTCGCCCGCCTTGACCCACCCGCCGAACACGCTCGTGCTCCTGTGGGCGTTCGCGCACCTCGAAGGCTCGTTCGAAGTCGACGAGTCGCTGATCAAGCCCGCCGAGTTTGTCGAGATCAAGAGGCTCTTGGCGGGGGGTTCGGGCGGGGTCGGGATGGGCGGAGGGACGCTCGAAGAGCGGAAGACGAGCGTCGGCTGGCGGGAGTGGCTCGGGTGGGGGAGTGGCGGCGGCGGTAATAACCGCAACGGGGGCAGAGGCGGGGCAGGCGGCGCAGCGGGCCGGAGCGTCTATCCGAGCGCTTCGAGCGACGACTTGCGCGGGGGCGCGAGCCTCGAGGAACGGAAGAGGAGGGCCGTCGAGGAGAGGGCCGTTCCGATCTTGTCCTGTCCGCCGAGCATCCTCGCCGTCGATCTCGTCCTTCAGCCCGGCGAGAGCAAGTCCTGTACGTCTCTCTCTCCGTCTGCGAGATTCTAGCGGTGCAAGGACATTGACGGTCATGGGCCGCAACAGTCACTTTCAGCATGCGCGTTCCGGCGGACCTGCCACCTTCCTTCCGGGGCAAGGCGATCAAGTTCAACTACCAGCTCGTCGTCGGCACGAATCGTACGAGTCTGAGCCCGTCGGCGCTCCTGTCGCCGGACCAGCCGGTCCGGCCGCGGACTCGGGATCGAGCGACGAACAGTCGGGTGATGAAAGTTCCGATCCGGCTGTACAACCATGTCGGAGGTGAGTGATCTTGCCTTCTCTCCTCGTGCGAGATACCAGAACTGACGGCAGTGAGGTGACAGTCACCGGGGCGCGGCCGTTCTACGACTTGACGAACCCGGTCATCTATCAGCGGGATGAGGCAATCGTCAAAGACGAGACGGACGAGAAGGCCGGCCCTCTAGCTCCGAAAGTGCGCCGACGGAGCGGTGAGTCGGAAGCGTCCTATCGCTGTCTCTATGTCGAGCTTACGCGTTTCCGATCCAGACACGGCCAAGGAGGACTTTGAGAACTACGCTAGCAACCTCCTGTCCTCGATCGCGATCAACTCGCCGGCGCTCCTGCAGAACGCAACCCTGTCGCCGACCTTGCGCGCGACGCTCTCCCCGCCTTTACTCGAGGCGCCGCCCGAGAACCGACCCGAGATGAGCTCTCATCGGGGGACCGGTCACTTTGGCCTCGATGCGGACGAGGCCGATGGGTGCAAGGCCGCCGTCGAGATCGTCTCGCGCAACTCGCAAAAGGGTGAGTCGCTAGGATAGGCAGACTGTCGGATCGGGGAGCTGAGCCGCCCTCCGTAATCGACAGTCTCGTATGACATCAACAAGGACGGAAACCAGGTCGCGAGCTTGACGCTCGTCAAGTCGTCGTACCGCCTTGGCGAGACTGTGAACGGTTCGATCCTGATCAACAGCGGCGAAGGTCGAGTCTTGCGCGTACGTCGACCTGGCTCCTCTTCGAAACCTCCCCTGTCTGATCCTCCGCCTCTCTAGATTTCGGCTCGGCTGGAAACGCATGAACTGGTCGAGACCACGATCGCGACAATGCCAGCGCAGAAGATGCGTCAGATCACGCGCCGACTGCATGCCGAACATCACGAGATGGCACTCGACTCCGAACGCGTCGGCTTCGCTCTCGCGATCCCTTCTGGAGCGACTCCCGACTTTGGCACGAGCGGCGTCAAGCTTCAGTGGACCGTTCGACTGTCGTTCCTCGTCATCCCGCCCTCGCCGGAAGGGACGCCGTCAGCACCGCCGACGCAAAGTGGCACCCCGCTCGGGAGCGCCCCCTCTGGCGACCCGCGAGTCCCGAACGGCGCTTCGGGGCACAAGCGGGCCAGCCACGGCCGCTCTCGGTCTCATGCATACGGCTTCGAGCCCGCAGTCCCCCTCACCTTGCCCCCGCCTCCGCCTGTGCCGCCATCCGGCGCCGTCCACCTCATGCCCGTCCCGCCTTCGGCCGACGATCCTTACCCACCCGCCCACCTGTCTTACCGCGCGATCCCCGACCTTGGCTACGTCCCGGTACTCTTCTCCTCCGCCGCACCCGAAGCACCGCCTACGCCGGGACCGCTGCAGCGAACCGCTTCTGGCGCGTCACACCGCCACACGCCCAGTGCTTCTGCTCAACGGGGACAGAATCCGTTCGGAGGCGGCAGCGCCGTTCTTGTTCCTGCCAAGGTCGAGACGGTCGAGTGCGCTATACCCATCAAGGTCTACCCAGGGTGCGTCATCCTCGCTGCTCGTCTTCCCCCCTCATCGCGAAGCTTACCCTACCGCCTCGCTGCGCAGGAATACCCCGTTCCGCCCGACGATCTCGGTATTCGAAGCGTAACGATATCGCACTGCAACTCGCACACTTTCCTAGAGACGACTGTGAAGGAAGGAGTGTCTGTACCACTGAATGCTCTCCAACGCGGCCATCTAGGCGAGGAGCGCGAACGAAATGCCGGCCGCCGCCAGGGCGAGCCCGCTCGACATGGCAGTGGTCAGCGCGGACGAGGCCTCGTCGGAACCGGACGAAGCTGCAGGAAGAGTGGAGGTCAGTCTAGCTGTTTTCATCAAGGCGAAAGATGGCCTTCTTACACGACGCGGACGGCGAACTGTCTGCGGCGCTCGGCGCCGAGGTCGCCCGGCTGGGTCCCGAGCTCGAACCGGCGCCACCGGTAATAGCATTCGCGGCCGAGCTGACGGCTCCAGAGCCGACGATGCCTCCGATCATGGAGGTCGCCTTGCCGACGGCCCCGCTGAGACCGTCAGCCGCGCCCGAGGACGCGCCGCTAGCTGCGGCAGACCCGCTCGCTCCTGCAGCAGCAGCCGTAGCGGACGCCCCGGCGTCCGTGGCTGCGCTCGCTCCAGCGCTCCAGACCGAGCTGGCGCCAGCGGCGGCCGATCCTGCGGCGCCGGCAGCGGTGGCGGTCGCTGCGCCGGCAGCTCCAGAAGCGGCCTGCGCGGCAAGTGCACGGTGAGCTTTCCCCTCTTTCGCCGGACGGGGTGCAAGTGCGACCTACGGAGGCCCCGCCGTCCCAAGCACCAGCGGCGGTCGAAGCTGCGCCGGCTCCTGCCCCGGAGGCGGCCCAAGTGTTGTCGGCAGCCGCGCCGCTCGCTCCAGCGGCGCCAGCGCCAGCGGTGCCATCAGCGGCACCAGAGGCGACGGCAGTACCAGCTGCGTCGCCCGTTCCGGCACCGGCGCCCGTGCCGGCCTCTTGACTAACCGATAAAGAACAGGTCAGTGCGTCGAGTTCTCCACGCTCGGAATGCAAGATGAGATCGAGCTTACGCCTGAACATAAGCCGCAGCAGCGGCGAGAAGGAAAGCAAGCTGGAAGTAACGCATGCTGAAACGGATCGGAGCGGAGTGAAGGAAGACGAAGGAGACTGAGGAGGTGAGGAGGTGAGGAAAGAAGCAAGAGAGCAGCGGGCTGCTTGCTCAGAAAGGTGATGCTGAGCAGAGTCTTTCGCTCGCGTCCCCGGACGACACTAGAAGGACGAGCGACGACATAGCAGCGACAACCGTCGCAACGGTCGAGCGGCAGCTCGTCCGGTAGGAGGTGCGTGCACGACCTTCTCACAGCGACGTTCGTTCGCGGGTGGTACGCTTGGATGTGACGCGCGTTCGAGCGACTGACTTGGCTTTGCTCTGAAGCCTCAGCCAAGGTACCGGCCGTTCGCCAAAGCTAGCTAGCCAAGGAGACGTTGTAAACGAGCAGCTCCGCAGCAGCGGGACCCCGGAACAGACCGTTGTCAGCCCGCCTGCGTCGTCCCTTCGATCACCAAGGCAGAGTGTACAGTGCGCCGAGATGGAGGGGACAAACGGGCAACTAAACGAGGACGACGCGAACAGTCCGGAAATGTCCGTCTGGCGGGGAAACTCAGCGACCAGCTGTAGAGCGGCGTCACCATCGCGGTGCCTCGGGCAGACTATTGAGAAGCTTCACAGAGCTTTCTTGTGGAACAAGCTTGCCTCGCCGCGCGCCTTACTCGAGAACCTCGCCGAGTAATGCGGTCGCGAAAGATGTTGACCGAAGCATCTCGGCTTGTTTTCCTCGCCTCGCACTGCCCTGCGATCCGCGCGCTGGATCGAAGCAGGAGCATCCAGACTCGCCTATCATGACCAGTGCTCCGCGGGCGGCCAAGCGTCGCAAGCCCGCTCCAGAAGACGCCGCCGAAGCGTTCGCCCGCCTCCTCTCGTCGTGTTCGCGCGTCGAGCAGCTCTGCGATGCAGCCGCCAAAGATCTGCACGCCCTGCAGACCGAGCTCGACGTCTGCTCCGAGCGCTGCGCCTCCCTCCAGGCGGCCTGGCAGGCCGAGCCTTCCTCGACCGCGGCGGCTCTCTGGAAGGACCAACTCGACGCGAAGGGAACAAGCCTCTGGAACAGGTCTATCGGCTTCAAACCAGCGCGCGACGAGGAGGACACAGATGCGGATCGCTCAGGCGTATTTGCTGCGAGTGTGTCCGCAGCGTGGAGAGGTCTCGATGCCCCGTGCAGGCTGACGCAAGGTTGGCCCTGCAGTGCGGGTCGTCGCATACCAGCTGATCTGCCTCGGAGCCATCGATACGGAGATTCCGAACGGTAAGTGTGTTGAACGACGACCGCGACGCGCCAGCACCCCGCTCAGACTGAGGCTCGTACCACCGATTCAGTCCGGCAACGCCAGCTTTCTCTCGCTTCGAAGACAGCCTGCGCTCTTCTCGATGCCAGTCAACCGGGCCAGGCCGAGTCGCTCATCACTCGTACCGGCGAGGTCGCCACTGCACTCGCTGCGACGGAGGACAAAGACCCGAAACGCGTCAAAGCACTGCTCGAATTCTACTGCTGCCGCATCCGCATCGCCAACGCTCGAGGCATGACGCCGGTCGCTCACTGGCTCAAAGACAAGGCCACGGCTTTGCTCGACGCTCATGAAGTCTCTCGGCGCGAAGTCAGTCGAGCCCAAGCTATGACAGCGGTCAGCTCCTTACGAGTTTTCTGCATCGCAGATCGAGAAGCTGGCTTCGACGGCTCTCAACTCGGCGCTCTCGCTTCTGAAGACGGCCGACAGTGCGCGGGCGGTGCAGGAGCGCCACGATGCGCAAGACAATACCGAAGCTAGCATCGACTGGCTGCACCTCGCTCTGGAGATGGCCGAGCGCGGCAGCGATGAGCGCAGCAGGGCTCTGCAGGCAAGAGACAGACCACCCGACGCCGGGCTTGACGGCTTACGTAGCCCAATGAACAGGTCGCCGTGCTCAAAGCCCTCGCGCACGCGCTCCTCCTCGCCAACCCGCCCCGCTCGCGTTGGGCGCAAGCGGAAGAAACGCTTCGTCAAGTCATCGTGAGAAGCTGTTTTACGGATGCGATCGCGTCGAGCATTGACCACCCTCTCGCCGGTTCAGGAGCTCGATGCCGACGACGGCGTGGCGCGACGCAGATTGCTCAAACTTGTCCTTGCGCGCGGCGGTAGCGACAGTGAGATCGAGAAAGGTGCGTGGAGGTGACGCCGACCGCACTTCGTTGCAAGATGTGATCGGCCTGACCTCGTTTACGACCTTTAGCGTTCTTAGGAGCCGCCTCGAATAGCAACGACGATGCCGATGCAGCGTATCGGTAAGGCCGGCTGGTGATCGACCCTGAGCGCTTCGCTCTCGACTAACCGTGGACTGGGCTCGATCCAGGCTTGTCGCGACGCTCGACTTGCTGCCGGAGCCAAGGTGCGCCCGTCTTCTCTCTCTCTCGCTGAGACCGAGGAATACTTGCTGATTGAGTTGCCCTTTCCAGACGCAAGGACAAGGTCGCTTTGCTTCTCCGCCTCGTCGAGCAGCTTAGCGTTTTCGGGGGCAGCTCGGGATCACAGCTTCGCTCGCACATGCTTTCTGCAGCGTTCCTGCAGGCTGCCGAATCGGACCGCCCCGCGCTGGACCAATGCCTTAACACGGTTGCGAAAGGTGAGTATGCTTCAGATGCCGTCTCCGATTTCCTCACTGATGACATTCGGCCATGCCCCCAGGATCGCCCGCTCTGCGCATGGGAGAGCCCGAAGCTTTTCCAGCGGCGACATGTCTCTGGCGCTTCGGCGAGCTCGCCGAAAAGGCTCAGCGCTTCCTCGATGCTGCAGAATGGTTCAAGCTCGGCCTGCACGACTGTCTGGGGCTGCTGGACCCGGGTCTGCGGATGAAGGCTGCGAGGTGAGCGGAATTGCCCGCGGTCTCAAGAGCAAGTAATTGACCTAATTTCGCGTTGGTGCAGACGAGCGGTCTTCTGCCTCATGCAGGCCGGCGACGAGGACGAGGCTCGCAAAACGCTGGACTTGCCGATTCTGCAAGAAGACCTCGCGAAGAACCACTTCCTGCGGTTCTACAGTTCGACTCGAGACGTCAACGAGGGTGAGCAGGAAATCTCGTCGCTGCTAGCATGTGTGATGCTCACCTGAGATTCTGAGTAGCCTTGCACGCGATTCAGGCACTTGTTCAAGCGCCCGACCTGCAGCCGGACCTCCTTCTGTGGGCGCACAAGCTCGCAGTTGAGCGCGGCCAGCAGGACCTCGCTCGGTGCATCCTGCAAGTGATCGCCTCGACGTGCCGAACGAAGGGCGAGTCGGAGACGAACGCAGGGATAGCCATCGATCTGCTGGTGCTCGCAAGGTGCGCAGGCTCGCTCGCCTTTTGCAGTGATCCGAAATTGACGGATCCGAGGGCACCGCAGGTCCATCATCCGCCTGCTGGTCGCGGAACTCAAATCAGCTGCCAGCGAAGCCGAGCGGTGCGGTGTTCTGCGCGAACGCAGAGGAACCGGCACTGACTTTGCGCCATTCGTGCAGGACGCGCATTCTGTGGGAAGTCATTGACCAGTTCGATGCGGGTAAGTGTCGCGGGCGCTGCGGCAGCGACGATCCGAAGCTTACGCTCGACGGTAGCCTTGGCTGCAGCGCAAGCTCGGCTCGCAACGAGCGAGACGAAGGACTCCCTGCTGAAGGAGCTGACCTGGCTCTACAAGACCGGTACGCCTCTGTTCCAGTCCCAATCCTCACTGCCGCTGACATAGAATACCCCGAAAGCCTACAACTTATGCGCACAATACTGCCACGAGTGGGACTCCGAACTTGCCACGCGGATGTTCCAGCTTGTTGCCGACATGATCACCTGCGAATCCGACTCTCGCGGCATACTCGACGATGCTACCTGTGAAAAGCTGGCGTTGTGCCGTCTCGCTCTTCTAAGCGCTCAGCTCCAGGCCGCCCGCACCGGCGAGGGAGGCAAGGTTCAGGTGCTCTCCTTTCTTCGCTTCGAAATCGGAAAAGCGGCTGATTCCTGTCATCTCCACCCTCCACAGGAATCGAGCTACGAAAATTGTCTGACGAGCGCGGAAGAACTCCTGGCAACGCTCATCGAGGAAGGCACTCCGCGAGACGAGAAGGCTCAGTCGATGCTGGCCGCCGGTCTCGCGATCAAGATCGAAGTCCTGGCCAAGCTCGGGCGGTGGAGCGAGTTGCACGGAGTTGTCCAGGTGAGGCATCAGTGCTGGAGTACGATGTCCCCGTTCTCACCTGGCGATCGGTACAGGCATACGCGAAAGACGACTCGCTGCCCGTAAGCCCGCTGAAGCTCGTTGTCAGCGAGGCGGCTGTTCCGCAAAAGGCCTGTCCTCTGAAGATCCTCTCGGACATTCTCCGCGTGTCGCTGGAGGTCCTCTACAAGCGGCGAGACGTCGATCAGTCCGTCTCAGCCTGTCTGAAGGTCTCGCCTCTTGCGGGAAGAGCTGACAGAGTACTTGCTCCGCAGACTCCAGATGGCCTCGTGGCTACGTGCCATCGTCCTGGTGCTCCTTCAGCGCCGCGAGCGAGCCGAGGCGCGCAAATACGTCGAGAACGCTCTGCATTTCATGGCGCAGCCGCAGGTGAGCCGGTCTTGCCGTGTTCAAAGCGGCGGAGCACCGTCGCTGATGCCCCTGCGGCTCGTTCGCTCACCTTGGGTAGATCTCGCCGGAGTCCGAGTACCCTCGTGACGAGGCAGACTGGTAAGGGATTCCGGTAGAGAGAACAACCGAGCGCCTGGCTTGCTGACCTCCGAGGGTCGATCAACAGGATGGCTGCGACCGCCTGGGACGAGGGACTCGAGCTCTTCGCCGCCTCGTCGCCTTCAGACGGCAAGAAATGGTGCGACCTCGCCGTCCGGATCGCCGAGGTCGTGAACCCTCTCCTCGCGCAGCAGGTACGGTCCTTTCTCTCTCACTCTGCTTCTCCGCTCCCAGATTCTTGACGCCTGAATCCGTGCGCAGTGGCGAAGCGAGCTGCAGCGTGTTGAGAAGCGCTTCCCCTGCCCCGCGGACCCTGCGGACTTCGATACCTGAACGTCGACCTGACCCTTTTGTGCACTGACTGCATCTGTATCCTGCTTTCTCGCTTTCTCCGTATGCAATCGATATCTCGCGTGATGTCCGACTGAAAGAAGCGGTAACGATTGTCAATGGGTGGGGAACGGGTGCGAGTGTCTGTATACATAAGACGGAGAGGACCTGACGCGTCGTGGAAGTAAGGGACCCTCGATCGAGGAGAAGACCAACGAAAGGGAAAGGGAATGACGATGTCGTGTGGCGCACCGTGCGCGGCCGGGAGGGGTGGTATTAGAGGCGGGAGGACGGCCGGCGCGAGGGAAGGAGGAGACGGAAGAAGCGGACCCTGGAGACCCGGAAGTTGAAAGGAGCGAAATGATATGAGGCGGTGCGTGAGGGCGTGGCGCGCAAGGTCTCTCTGAGCCTTACGAAGGGGGAACGAGCGACGTGACGCGGGCAAATGGGGGATGGTTACAGTCCTGGGTTCGGGGGACGACGCGGTTCGGGCGAGTCTTGATGCCCTTTTCGCACAAGAAAGAGAAAGGAGAGTGCCTTAGGCCATGACGGCCATGGCGCCGGCGCCAAGGGCTCCAACGATCGCCGCGACGGCCGCGCTCAGCGGGCCGTCAGCGAGTCGGACCGAGCCCGCAGCCGAGTGACCGGAAGCGGCCGAAGCGGGCGAGGCGGACGCAGCGGCCTGCTCACTGCCGGCGGAGGTGTGCGCGAGCGAAGCCGAGACCGACCCGCTTGCGCCAGTCGACAGCGGGATCGAGAGGCTGGCGTCCGTCGACATGGCGGTCGGCGACGCGAGCGAGATCGAGGTCGTGCCCGCCGTGTACTGCGCAAAGTTCTGAGAGCGAGAGGAGACGTCAGCATGAAGCTCACACAAAAATAAGGCGGCGAAGGGGGAGCTTGACAACGTACCGGGTAGGTGTAGCCCGTCTCGACGTACGGCTGCGTGTTGTTCATCGCAGCGTGCACCGGGACGACGTTCGCGAACGCCTTCTTGATGTTGGCATAGTTCTTGACCATGAGGCTCATCGTATCGTTGGTGAGCTCGTGGGTCAGGACGATCGTGCCGTTCTTGGCGTACGTGCCGTTCTGGCCGCCCTGGAGGATCGTATCGTAGTAGGCCTGAACCTTGGCGGTGCCGAGGGTCGAGACGTCGTAGTCAAAGGTGTTGTCCGACCAGATAATGGTCCGCATGCCGAGCGACTGCGCGATGTAGCGGATGCGGTCGTCGACGTCGCCGTAGGGCGGGCGCCAACACTGGACAGTGACGCCGAGGACGTCCTTGATCGCCTTCTTCGAGTAGTACAGCTCAGCGAACGCCTGCTCGTTCGTGAGCGAGGTCATGTAGCGGTGGGACCAAGTGTGCGCGCAGCTGCGGGGTGATGAAAGGATCAGGATCGTCTTCGCCGTGCTTCAACAAGGAGCGACAAGGACATACATCTCGTGGCCGTCGGAAAGACCCCGCTGAGCCTGCAGCGGCCAGTCCATGACGTTCGAACCGATGTAGAACATGGTGGCTTTGGGGGGCAAGGGGAGTGTCAGGATGCGCGTCTGTGCTTGCAGCGTGCGGCTGGGACACACCTTTCTGCTTCTGCTCCCACAAGAAGTCGTAGAACGCGTTGTGACTGCAGTTCGGGCCGTCATCGAGCGTGAAGCTGCGGGCGGGATAGATGGTTTAGTCTAGAAGGCCGCAGGACCGCTGCATGTGCACCTCGCATGAACTCACCCCCAGGTGTTGGGTTCCGGGACATTGTAGATGTCCGGAAGGATGCCCTGCATCTTCGGAGTGTGGCATTGCTTCCAAGTCCACCTGTGAGCGCGGGAAAGAGCCAATGTCAATTCCGAATTCGCTGCTTCCAGTAGGAGCGCGATCACGTACCAGCAGTCCGGGTCCTGGTTGCCGTTGTCTGGGCGAGAATTAAGAGAGAGTGTGTCAGTTCAGTTCAACTGTACTTCAGGCGGGGGCGAAGGTTCCCCTCATCGTCGTTTCCGCCGCCCATCATCGCTCACAGTTAACGCCAGTGAAGTTTCCGGTCGGCTGTCGCAGGAACGGTGCGCATGTCAGCCTTGGGATTCTCAATATGGAGAAGAACTTGAATGAGCTTACAGTTCCCTTGGGCGCAATGTTCGGGATCGAGCCGTTCAGAGACTGGAAGAGCGCCGACACCTCTGATTGTGCCGTTCTGCAATCGGGGGAGAACAGCGGTCAGGCGCATATTCTAGCGCATTTTGATCATATGCTTGTGAGAATGCTTCTCAGAGAGACAGAGGCGTCGGAAAAGGGAAGAGGACGGGGATCGTGCCTCGGAGATGGCGCTCCGAGCGGGGCGGCGCATTCAAATTTACGAGGCTCGCGACAGATCGAGCGAGGGGCGAGGACGTACGAGAGGTTTGCGATCTGCCAGATGGGCGGGAAGGCCTTGGCTGCGAGCTGTACGAAGAATGGCGCGTTCAGAGCGTTAGCCAGAGTGCTCGGCGAGAGCGAAGAGGGGTTGGTTGTGTGGCGAAACACGCGGAATCGGGACGCACGAGGGCTGCGACGGGCGGGTAGCTGTAGTACGCGCACTCCTGGTGGGGGTCCATGATCTTGGCCTCGCTGGCCTCGTCTGTCGGCTTCGGGGCCGCTGCTGCTGCCTGCGACGCTTGCTGTCGGCGCGCGATGGCGTCCCGGCGGACGACGGCAAAGTCGCGTTCGGTGCCGCACGCGTGAACCGCGACGGTGGCCGCGCCGAGCAGGGCGGCGAGCGTGGTCGAGACAGTCGTCCTCATGGCGCTCTAGGCTGCGTTTTGTAGCACGTCGGAGGGTTCCAGAGAGCGAGCTGGGAGGAGCGAGCACACGGGCGGGCGACCACAAACGGCTCGCGTTTCTTTTTCCCCGGACACCAGCCAGCCGCGGCCGTTCCTCGCAGCGCGCCGCGCGCGTCGCAACAGAAACGGGGTTATTAATAGCATCCCGACTCACAACTCGACTATATCTGCCTGTCGAGAGCCATCTACAAACAACGCTCAAAGGAGGACCAGCCTCGTACAGAAGCTTCTGTTTGCTCCTCTTCCGTAGCGCAGGGATGTTCTCCAATCCAGGTGAAAACTTTTTCCCCCGACGCCGGCAAGGTCGAGCCCAAGACTGGACTCCCATCTCTAGACAATCAGGAGAGAGCTACCGCGACGAGACAGGACTTGGAAGCGCGAGGCAGGACATGTATTTGCGAGGAAGGACAGGCTGCGTTGTCCGCGGCGCCGGGAGGAGAGCCAAGTCAGCGCTGTCTCTCACCTCAGGAGTCCAGGGCCTTCTCGTTGCGTCGCCTCAGCTCTGAGCCATCGCAGAAGGACAGGCATCAGAGTCGAATAGGTTCTCTGTCATGTCCCGTGAGGGTTCTGACTATACATGCTGAAGGGGTAATCTCTGGCGGACGGGACGAGCGGAGGAGAGAAGCGCGGACGGGCGCCTTACCTCTGTGTTCGGCCGAGGAGAAGCGCATCTGCACCGGCGAACGCGCATTGTCGACGTGAAAGCGGGATCTGCCGAGGCAGGGTGCCCCGTCGAGTCGCGAAGAGGTGGGGATCGTGCCCACTCGTAGGGAAGGAAGATCAAGACAAGTTAGAGCGCCGGGCCGCGACAGAAACTCGAGGTAGAAGCAGCCTCCGGCGTAGCAGTGTCGGTGGTTGCGAGCCTGAGCCTGTTTGACGGTCGCCGAGAGCGACGGGGAGAGCCGCAGCAGGCCAGCGAGGAGGGCATTCTCCGCAGCAGCGTGAGCGCGAGCATCCGGCCGCAACGCATGGGTCGAGCACGCGGTAGCAGGCCGTTTACCGTGTACTTCGGCACGTCAGCAAGAACCGGGACACTCCTTCGTAGCAACGCTCTGCCAGAAGGGTGCGAAAGGGCTCCTGTCGCCATGGGAGCTCCTTCCGGGGGCATGCGGACTGATGACGTGGCGCAGAATGAGAATCGCCGGATATTCCCGCGCAAGGTAAGGAGAGTAATGACTCCTGTCAGGCTATCGCTGCGGGCCGCTGAAGCGGGCGGAAAAAGGGTGACTCACGACAGCTCAAATCGCTCCGATAGGCGCAGGAATCCTTGAGTAATATGTAGTACATTCTCAGATAGAGTATGAGAGATTCAGCCTGGTCGCAGTGTGCGTGGGCGGTGAGCGAGTGCTGGCTTGTGGGCCGCCGGGCAGCTCAAAGGGCAAAAGGCGCGGCGGCGCAGAGAAGGGCAAAGCGAAGCGGCCGCCTCGGCTCTATACGGCGCGCCGCTTATACGACAGCTGGGCTGCAGGAGGCGACTAGACGCGGGCCAGTAGCCGGGCTAACGCGACCTCGCTCCCACAACGCTGGCCACCGCACGCGCAGCCGCAGACGGCGGCAGCAGCGGCAGCGCCAGCGCCAGCGCCAGCATCATGCCCCGGCTCGCGCTGGCGTCCGTCCAGCTCGCCGTACGCGAGTACTGGACAGCCGCAGCTGCCATTATCGGATTATGCATCCTCGGTGAGTCTGTCAGGCCCACCACCGAGCGACGAGGAGCGCGCGAGGAGCGACTTCGGCTTGGTCGGAGCCGGCAAGCAGCTGCAACACCCAGATCCGGCCCACTACGCGCTGCCCGAGCGTCAGGGACAGCTAGGCTACGCCATACAGAGTTCTGAGGGCTGGAACGGCAGACCTGAGGCGCCAG
The DNA here is from genome assembly GCA_024713535.1 of Rhodotorula sphaerocarpa. Taxonomy (NCBI): domain Eukaryota; kingdom Fungi; phylum Basidiomycota; class Microbotryomycetes; order Sporidiobolales; family Sporidiobolaceae; genus Rhodotorula; species Rhodotorula sphaerocarpa. The sequence goes on along the minus strand of JANIBP010000006.1, from coordinate 644,726 downwards.
ATCGCCACGCAGAGGCGCCGTTCTCTCACCCTCGCTTAGCGCCTTGTCGCACCCGCAACCCTCCGTTGGATCTCCCCGCGCTAATCTCGCTTCGCATCCTATGTCTACAGCATACTTGACGAACCCGGATCCAGCCTCGTTCCGCACGCACTTGACCTCGCTCTCGTTCCACACCCACATGCGCCGGCTTTCGTCGCCGTCCCGGTCCCGGAACGCTGGCGCAGACGCCGCTGCCGCGCCCGATACGGCCGCGACGACTGCTCTGAACGGCAACGGGAAAGGAGATACGACGGGAGCGTCGTCGACGTCGAAACGAAAAGGCGCCAATGCCGCTCACGCCGGTGCAGGAGACGCCCGCTCGTCCTCGGCAGCGGCAGCAGCCAAGGCGGCCGCAGCGCACGCGAACCGGCATATTCTATCCTTTTCGAACCGCATCAGCCTGTCCATCCGCACGCCGTCGTACAAGTTCACCTCGTACCACCTGTTCTCGACCGTCTACGTCCCTTCGTCCCGACCGCACCGCTCCATCCCCGGCGTCAAGAAGCAGCAGCAACTTGCCGCTCAACGCAATCATCCCGAGATGAGCGCCCTCCTCGGTCTCGGCGGCGAGCTCTGGTTCGGCATCTTTGGCCGCTGGTTCGCGCTCAGGTGGTGGGACAGTGAGGATGCCGAGGAGGAGGAGCGACGCGGGCGCCTAGAAAAGGGCATTCGCGAAATGGTCGTCGAAGATGACGAGCCAGGTGCGCATTCTTGCTCTCTGTCAGTCTCTTGAATGGTCGACTCACGATCCTCGCGAATTTGCAGCCGACGGCAGCGCATACGCGAGCGCCAACTCGGCGTCCGCTTCCGGCTCTTCGACCCCTTCGCATCCCCTGTCTCACGCCCTCTCCTGTTCTACTATCCACGATTCTCGATCCGCATCCTCCAACGACACCGGCTCGGCCTCCGCCTCGGCCAAGAATGTATCCCACAACTCGCGACTTTCGAAGCGCGTCTTCCGCGCCGGCCAACGACGACCGAGTCCGACCAGCTTGACGCGCCTCAAGACCAAGGCGGAGCATGCTGCGCGCGAGGCACTCGAGGCCGAGCAACGGGCCGCGCGCGAGCATGCTCGTTCGGCTTCGAAGGACGGCTCGGCCGCGGTCATCGGGGCCGGATCGGGTCGGGGACCGGCGTCGTCCGGCGACGGCGACGACAAGGCGAGACAGGGACATGTACTATTAGCGGGAGGAGGAGGAAGCGGAGATGCGGGAGCAGGCGGCGGGGGCTCGGCGGCGACCGACCCGATCTTGCTCGAGCTGCAGGCGCAGCTCGACGAACTGCGCGCAACGGCGGCCGAGAGCGAACGACGCTTGCAGGACGAACTCGAAGTGCTGCGGGGCAAGAAGCGCGACGAGGACGCATTCCGCGCCGAACTCAAGGCCAAGACCAAGGGTCTCGAGGAGGCGAAGCGCGCAGCCGACGCGCGACGAGCCGAGGCGGAGAAGGAACTGAACGAGCGCAAGGCGGTCGTCAAGGAGGCCCAGTCGCGCGTCGACAAGCTGCGCGACGAGATTCGTGCGATCGAGCGCAAGGGGCTCGAGGCGATCGAGCGCAAGGAGAAGAAGCAGCGCGAGCGGAAGGAGCGCGAGAAGAAGCTGCGCGACGACGTCGGCAAGAAGCGCTCCGAGCTTAAGGACAAGGAGAAGGGGCTCGAGGATGTGTTGCAGAAGGTCGGCGACATGGAGCGCAAGCTTGAGGTGCGGCGGGCGTTGCTCGCGGGCAGGCGGAACGAGCTGGCGCATTTCGCGCAGACGGGCATGCGGCCAGCAGGTCCGGGCATCGGTCCGCCCCAGCCCCCGGTCGTGCCGGGTCCGGCGGCGAACGGCATGTACGCCGGTCCCGGTCAAGCTCCGCCTCCTTCTGTTCCGGCCACGGCGACGCTCGGCGGTGTCGGTGCGTTTGCGAGCGCCTTTGCCGCCCCGTTCGGTCAGGGCGCCTACGGTCGCCGCAATTATCCTTATGTCCACCCTCTATCGGCGAACAACTCGCGGCCGACCAGCATCCGCAGCGGTCACGTCGACCCGCTGACGGGAGCGTTCCAGTCCGCGCCTTCGTCGCCGACCCTCGCGCCTTCTTCTGTACCATTCGACGACAATACGCCTTACTCTGCCGGAAGCGCTGTCGATCCCGCCTCGGGCTGGCCGACGTCGTTCGCGTCCGGTCCGAACGGGACTTCGCACACTTTGCCGCACGCTGGATTCCTCGAGCATCGCTTGCAGCACCGCGCTACGCACGACGACGACACGCACCCGCACTACCTCCCGTTCGACGGTCGCGCCCTCGGAGATCTCGCCGAGGTCTCGCCTGCCCTCAGCGAGCTCGCGCATGGCGACCCGATCGGGATGGACCCGTCTCTCGACGACGGCGATGTAGCCCGGCCGCGGACTCTCGCGCTGCCGATGCAGTACCTCGACTCGGGCTTGCTGGCGGACGGCGCCGAGACGCCTGGTCCCGAAGGTCCGCTCAGCCCGATGACGCCGCACCAGACGAGCCTGATCCCGAGTCAGCTGTTTCACCTGCTGGACGACGACGAGGACGACGATGGGTTGTTCAACATGCCCGACTCGCCGACGCTGCGCGGGGCTCTCGGGCCCGAGAACGCGGCCGACTGGCAGGGGCTCGGGCTCGAAGTCGACCGTCCGGTCAAGCCGCCCCAGTCCCGCTCGAACAGTAGCGAGGCCGCGAGCATCGCTTCGCCTGCGGTGGCCGCTGCGCCGATGCCCGCGCTGGCCACTCTGCGGAGCGACTCGAACGGGGACGGCTCGGCTTCGGCCACGACTTCGCCGGTCGGACCGCCGCCCGCGTCGCCCTTCACGGCCTGGGCCGCGGACCCGTCGCCGCCGCCGTCAATGTCACAAGACTCGCCGAGCTTTGCGCACCCGCACCCGCCCCTGAACGGCTTTGCTGCTGTCGGGGCGGGATCGGTCGCGCCGGGCGCACACTTGACGCACCGCCTGTCGCCGTCCCTGGACCTGGACGACGACCTGCCTCGTGCGGGCCTGTCCCTGAACCCGGACGCCAAGGCGTTTGCGTTCTCGAGCATGGCACCCGGCGGGTTGATGCGCACTTCGTCCCCGGGCCCGGGCGGCGTCCGCGCGAACCGGTTGTCCTTCCCCGGTTCGAGTCAAGCCTCTCCGACTGCCCCGGCATCGCCGTCGCCGCTGGCGAACAATATCGGCGCGATCGGGAACGGCGCCGTCCTCGCCTCGAGTGGCCCGTTCTCGGCGCGCCTGTCGCCGGCGCACGATTGGCCCTCTGCCACGACGACGACCGCTTCGTCGACCCTTCCCGCGACGGCTGCGCCCATTTCGTCCGTCGCGCCGATTGGGTCGGGTCTTGGACCAGTCGCCAGCAAGCCAATGGCGGGGGCGGGAGGGCCGACGGGGTCGTCGAGTGGGTTCAACCCGTTCGACGCCGAGGACGACCTCCTCGGGCCGCTCAAGTGAGCGCTCGCGGCCCGCTCGTCTTGACGGTGTTGGGCACCGAGCGCGTCGTAGCCTATCTGCAGCTTTTATCGCAAAGCGTTGTCGATTCTCCTCGCTACTGTCCGCTCTTCGCGGGATCGAGCTGCAGTCTGTGCTCAGGATTGGCGTGATGCAGTGCGGATGCGAGTGACTCCCTAGGCGGAGATAAGCCAGCGCTCGAGGCGGTGGCGCATGCAACCAGCAGAAACGGACCTTATAATGTGTATTATTCGCTGCTGACTAACCAGCTATTTCGGCTCTTGGGCGCTCCACTCGTGCCGACGCTCGCGACTTGTTTCCCTCTCGCAACCGCTTGCTATGAGCTTACAGCTGCGTCCAGTGTCGCACACGCTGCTCCGAAGAGCTCATGCTGTCGCCCCCAGCTGCGGCTCGGCTGTGCGGAGGCTGCATCCGTCGAAGCGAGTCGCCACCGCGCGCATCCCGATGGACGAGCAAGCGCGAACATCGCCTGCGAACGAGGACGAGGAACGCCCAGCGGGACGGACAGCGCCGACGACGAGCTCGGCCGCCTTCATCGCGGCACAGGCGGCGGAGGAGGAGGCAGCCGAGGTCGAGGCGATCCTGACCGGCGACGTCAAAAAGCCCAAAGTGGTTCCCGATCCGGACGCCTGGGACGGCGAAGAAACGCGCGAGAGGGTCCTCAAGCGTATCCTCCAGGATCAGTACAAACCGCTGAGGGTCAAGGTATGTTCCCCTTTTCTCGCGCCCAGCAAGTGTCATCTGTATGCGTCTGTCTCGACCTGCCTGTCGGTCTCCTCGGAGGTTTTCGAATTGACTGGGAGTACTCCTACAGGGCTATCAGAAGCCGATTCCCAAGCCGGCCCCCCTGCCTGCTCAGGCGTTTGAGCCCGATCCTCCGGTTTCGATTCCAACCTCGACGACTCCTCCCTCCACCGAGGAACAGCCGAAGGCGCAGAACCCGTGGGACGTCGTCTTCAAAGCTCCAGACCACTATCGTCCTCTCCCCGGCTACCGACCAACCGATCCGGCAACCACGAGGGGCTTGCCAAGCGGCGTTTCTGCGCGCAAAGCGGCCATCGCGGCGGCCCGAAAGGACGCTTCCCTCTCGAGCCGCCCTTCCGTCTTCAAGAAGCAGCGACTCGCCAACGCCTGGGAGCGCTCCCTCGACTACCGCGGAGGTGTCCGGCGGCCGACTGGCGGCGCTCGGAGCGGACTCGGAGCGGGCGGAGGGTTCGACCTCGTCAGCGGTCGCGGCGTCTCGGTCCCGCTGCACGAGCAGCAAGCAGGCCAGAACGCGGGAGGACAGGCGCAGGACTTCCAGGTCTGGGAAGGGTGGCTCGAGGAAAAGATCAAGACGGCGCGACGAGAGGGTGTATTCGACAACGTGCCCGGCCGAGGCAAGCCGATCCAGCGCGATCATGCCGAGTCGAACCCGTTCATAGATCGGTGCGAGGCCCTTCCATCCTAATCAATTCTCGCCCGCCGCTGACCCGTCAAGAATTGCAGGACCGAGTTCTTGATGAACCGGATCCTCAAAACGCAGGACGCCGCGCCGCCCTGGATAGAGTTGCAGCGAGGTGTGCACTCTTTTCTTGCCTTTTACAAGGCTCGAAGTTACTGATGCACCGTGGTATTCAGAACTTGAAACCGCGATCGCCGCGTTCCGCACCGAGCTGAGGGCAAACTGGACACGTCGCGCAATCCGCATCCGCTCAACCGAAGGGTTGACGAACGCAGTCGTCCGGGAGATACGCGAAGGTTGGGTGGACCACGAATGGCTGGACCGAGAAAAGTGCGTCCCTGCTCAGTGTCGTCCCCAAAATCTTCCCACTGACCTTCCCGGCGCCGCAGGGCCTACCACGACGTCTCGCTCAAGACTCTGAACGACTTGACGCGCAAGTACAACATCATTGCTCCTTACAACGTCCGGCGGCCGCTCCTCGCCCTTCCGAACGAGATCCGCGACGTGGTCAAGGGCGCCGCTCCCGCGATCGCCGCCGAGCTCCAGCGCCGACTTGATCACGGCATGGGCACCCAGACACCGCGCGGTCTCGTCGTCAACGATGCGAGCGACGTGCGCGGCAAGACGGCTGACGATATGGGCGGCGAGCAGGAGGCCGACAAGAAGGACACGATGTGGCGGGCGTTCCGGCGCGTTGTCGTCGAGGCTCTCACGAAAGGGCCAGATGAACCTGTCCCTCTCCGCAAGATTGTCAAGTCAAAGTAGCTGCATGCAAACTAGCTGGTCTATCTATGTGAAAGAAGTCTACGAAGCCGACCGAATCCTCCTCTCAAGAGGCCATCTTGCTGCGCGCGCGAATGCGAGCGCCATAGAAGAAAAAGATGAAAGGAACTGCGAGTCGCCTTGTTAGTACTTTCCGGACTCGGAGCAAGCGTGTGCGGGGGAGGACTCACTCGGCAACATGAGGACCGAAAGGAATGCGAAGACGGCGCCGCCCCAGAAGTGGCCCGCGCCCGCGTACAGCGGGGGAACCCATTCGCTGACGCTCGCGCCGACCATCGACCGGAAGAACGTCTTGGCGGCCATGGCTGAGATGGTAAGGCATCAGCTTCTGGACTGCAGAGAACTTCCGGAAGAGCTCGGCTTACCACTCGCCGAGTACTGCGAGAACGCGACAGCGATATAGGTGTTTGCGCTAATGTAGATAGCCACTGTCGAGCGGGAGAGTATGAGCGCGCGCAGGAAGGCCATGGCGAGCTCGGGAACGGAAACTCACCGAGGGCGAAGCCGAAGGGAACGCCGGAGACCAGAGGTCCCGCCCAGTGGACCGATGCCGGGCTCGTCGCCGCAAAGATGAAGAGCGAGATGGGAAGGACGACGGCGCCGACCATCATGAGCGGCAATCGCGCCTCAGGAGGCGGGATCCCACCCCCGCACTTCTCGACCTGTCGCTGGTAGTACCGCTCCTGGAGAGGGCAGGCGAATACGACGACGATGAAAATGCCGATGAGGATGGAGAGGAATGTCAGGCCGACCTCGCCGGCGTTGAAACCGTGGGCGAGGAAGACGATCTGGGGAGGAGGTGTCGCGTCAGCTTGCTTCGTTTCCAGTTCGCTGGGTCCAAGCCATCCCGCAAGCGCTAGGAGGGTGAACATACAGGGTAGGCGAAGAAGAACGCGTAGCTATGGGAAGAGGGCGAAAACGTCAGTGTCGCGATCGAAGAGAAGCGCGGAGGCAGTTGATCCGGACTGCGGAGGATCCGGTGCCCGTGAAGGAAAGGAAAGAAGCCTCACAGGACTCCATAGACGAGGCACAGGAAGCCGGCCATGGACTGCATGATCGGCTCCGTCGTAAGCATGACGATGGGTCGGAGGAGCGTCTCGTGCGCGATCTCCTTCGTCGACCGTCCTTGGCGCTCCTGCTCGGTCGAGATCTCCATGTCGCCCGTCTCCTGCCGCAGACGCTTGGCGCGCCATTGGAGGAGGGTCGGCGCGTACGTCTCGACGAGCAAAGCCGAACCGATCGCCCAGATGCCGCCGGAGAACCCAAAGAGGAGCCACCACATGGCGCGCCAGCCGCGGGTCATGGTCACGAACCCGCCGACGAGCGGGCCGAGGGTCGGCGACGCGAAGAGGATGCCGGAGAAGACGACCATTTTGGTGCCTCGCTCGTTGATGGCCCAGAGGTCGCCGATGGATCCGCTGCGGGTATGCAGACAGTTCGGAGTCAGCAGGGTGTTTCTCGACAAGGCCGCGGCGGTCAGGGTCTATTAGATGCACGTACGCAATATTGCACATGCATGCGGAGCAGAAGAAGCCGGAGAGGAAGCTGTCATTGAAGACGGACCTCGTCAGCAGCAGCTCATCAGGGCGCTGAAAGGCGACTGACCGGAAGATGATCAAGACGGCGAACGAGTCGGTGATGCACTCGGGCAGGATGAAGATGAAATAGAGGAACATGCTCGTCGTGTAGATGATGCGTCGACCGTACATTTCCGAAAGGGGAGACAAGAGGAGGGGACCGACGCCGAAGCCGACGACAAAGACGCACTGCAGAGTGCCACATGGATTTTGTCAGTCGTGACTGGGGATCCTCTGATGGCAAGGTACTTACGACGATGAGATTCATGACAATCTCGCCGACGCCGAAGTAGGCGGCTTGTTCGGGAATGCCGCCCGTGATCAAGGAGCTCGCAAATCCGCAAACGAAGCAGAAGCACGCAGGGACGATAGTCTGGACCCTGTCATGGGCATGCGTCAGTCAGGGCGGCACGGGCCGGTAGATGTTTGTGCGAGCTTACCACTTCTTCGACTTGGACCAGTTGCGCGGGTTGTGAGGGTCGTCCGGGAGCCACGTGACGAGCTTGGCATCCTCGTGAGCTCCTGGCGGAGATGGCGCCGCCTTGCCACCCGGCGCAGGAGCCGGCGGGTACGAGACGAGGGTCGAATGCGACGAGGAAGGGGCGCCAGAGGCGGCTTGAGCCTCTGCTTCGCGAGCGGACACGAGGCCGGTCGGCGTCTCCTCGAAGTAGGCGTCGGTGTGCGGTCCGCGTTCGGTCAGTTGAGGGAAGACGAGCTCGTCGCGCGGGTCGAGCTGGTGTTGCACGGCGCCGTGTGAGACTGTTGGCGACAGCATTGGAAGAACTCGGTTGCGAGGAGGAGTATCGGAGGCGGTCTTGCAAGAGTGTCCGTTGTCCTTCGGAGTAGCGAAGAGGGAGCGGATGAGATGCGAGGAGGACTTTCGGAGGCGGTCTTGCAAGAGTGGCCGTTGTTCCTCGGAGTAGCGAAGGGGGAGCGGATGAGATGCGAGGTGCGAGACAGAAAGGTGCAGCAGCGGGCGCAGACATGGTCATGCTGGGACGACAGCCGAGATGAGGCAGGCGAGATCGGCGCGGAGAATGCGGCGCGAGGAAGATCAAGTCGGCACCGGCACGGGCGGCATCTCCCGCGGCAGCCGTCAGCAGCAAGAGAGTCCGTAGCTCGACCCTCAGTACTCTGAACAGCTCCTATTTTCTCCTCCCGCAACCGTACGACTGGTGCGCGGATCCTACCAGCGAAGATCGCAAGCTCCGAGAGGTGGTTTCGACAGCGGTAGCGGCGCCTTCTGCCGGCAAGCCAGCCCTCGCCCGGAGCACAGACCCAGCCAGCGTATTACTGTCGATTGTCCGGTCTCCTTTGCGAGCCTTACGTGTGATTCCGTAGCGGTTGGAGCGAGCGCGGCACTTTGCCGAACGGTTGCCGAGATACGAGGCGGGGTCAAGATGACGGGGGAGCCGCAGCAGCCAGAAAGCGTTTTCGGGGCTCTGGAGCCAGCTCAGCAGATGTAAGAGGTCATCGCAGCGTCTGTAAGGGGCTCTGAGCGGCAGTGGCTGCAGACGGAGTGGTCGGGTAGTTGGGTGACCCTCGAGCGGGTCGAGTGGGGTCAGCATCCTGCTCTCCGCCGCCCCTGGCGCTATAGGCTGCCAGACCGAGCGGAATGTCGAGTCGTGACTCGGTTGCGTCGTCCAGATCGCGCTTCTCGTCGCTGCTTGCGCCTGGTTCCAGCACTGCGCCGTCGTCGTCGTCCGCGTCGACTGCGGTGCCTGGCAGCAGCGCCCTCGCCACGCCCTCGAGCGCCCCGGCTGGCGCTGGAGCGTCTCTATCGAACGCACAGCATGCAGGGCAGGCGAAGCGCGTCGCCGCCATCTACGACCGGCCCGTCACCAAGTCGCGCGGCGCCGAAGTCAGCCTCGGCGCGTGGGCGTTCCTCTTCGGCGAGATTGTGCACTACACGCAGCAGCGCGTAAGCGGAATAAGCGAGTTTGAGCAGCGCCTCAGCATCCTCGGGTACCGCGTCGGCGCACGCCTCGTCGAACTCGTCCCCCTCCGAGACTACCTCTACCCGCTCTCGTCCATCCGCTCGCCCCCGCCGCCGAGCCGCACCCTCCGCCTCTTGCCCGTCCTGACCTACATCCACTCGACCCTGTACCGCTACCTCTTTGGCCGCCCCGCCGACTCGCTCGAGCGCAGCACCGACCACGACGACGAGTACATGATCGGCGACGACGACATGATCATCACGCGCGCCGTACAGGTCCCCAAAGACATGTCCGACCTCAGCTGCGGCGCACTCGTCGCGGGCATTGTTGAGGCAGTCCTCGACGGAGCAGGCTTCGTGAGTCTCGCTCCACGCTGGACAGGACCGGCCAGGTCTCGTCTCTGCGGGCCCTAGCCTTCTAGCTCTCCAGGTTCTCACGGCCGCCCTCCTCTCTACAGCCCGCACGCGTTACGGCACATTCCGTCCCGGTGCCTCAACATCCGAGACGGACCGTCATCCTGATCAAGCTGGACCCCGAGGTCCTCGCCCGCGAAGCTGCCCTCGGTGGCGGCAAGTGATCCAAGAGAAGCCGGCCTTTTCCCCGTGGTGACGATGTGCTTGTTGTACTACTATGCAACCCTCTTTATTCAGTCCCTTGCTTTGGCGAAGCACGTCGGGCGAGAACTCGCGAGTATCGATCACGGTTGCGACTTGCTCACAAGGGCCTTGCCCACTGTTCGGGCGCGACTAACAAGCTATATTTGCTCCCTCCCTTCACTGACCGACCTCGACCAGCCGCCCGTCGACCTCTGCCGCGATCAGCGGCGCGCGCTCCTGCTCCCTGCCCGTCGCAGGGAGGGACCTTCTTATCCGGCTCGCCCACCCCGCCAGCCCCTCATGCAGCCGCGCACGACTGCTCACTGCCAGCGTCCTCCACTGCATATCTCCGAGACGCCTCGCCGCTTCACCGCCTTCTATGCCCCGGACGAGGAACAGCACCGCCGCAAGGAGGACGAAGAACCTCTGCTCCGCGCCGGTCCAGTCGCCGACCTCGTTCCGACCGATCCGGGCCCACCCCCTCGCTGCCCCTCCGGAGCGCGAACCCGCCCGCGCCTCCTCCGGTCGGACCTCGGCCTCAAAGCTCCCGCCCGCCGCCCCGGCAGGCCCCGTCCAGACACGCACCCTCCCGCTCGGATCGATCAGGACCGAGCCCGGTCCGCCGACCCCGCCCAAAGCGGGGCAGTCGCACCGCAGGACGAAGGCTCCTTGTTCGATGGCGCGGGCGCGGGCTTGCGCGAGGGAGAGGGCGGCGAGACCTGGCAGGGAGGGCGGCGACGCGGAGGGGTTCAACAGAAGTTGCGGGCCGCCGCTGCTGCGGGGGATGTCAGAGACCCTGACGGCGACGGACGCGAACGTCGAGAGGAGGGACGGGAACGCCGCGTCCTGCCAGATCGCGGCCGAGAGGGAGAGGTTCTCTGGCGGCGTGAGGTGCCGAGCGGGCGTGTGCCGATCCGGAGGGAGGGCGACCCGAGCGAGCGGGACCGCGCCGCGGACGGAGCCGACTTCAGGCCAGTCGCGCACGGCGTGCGTGTAGGACTCGACAAAGGGGACGGGGTGGTGCTTGGTCGTTGAGAAGACGATGTTGGCCCGGTCCGCGTGGGTGTCTGGCGATCTCGGGCCGACGAGCGTCGCGACGTTCAGCAAGCGATGGCGCTCAGGGCCCGCCGGGACAGGTACGAGGTAGGTCGCCAAGATGAAGACCCTGTACAGATCGCTAACGGCACCGACCCGTCTCAGCAGGTCCTGTTCCTCCTCGCCGAGAGACTCCCACGCGGTCCCCCCCTCGCGCAGCGTGCCGCCCTTGCTGAGGGTCACGGCGCCTTCGGACCAGCTCAAGATCCGCGCACCCTTGCTCGCGACGACTTTGCTCTCGTGCAGCCAGGCCTCGAGGTCGGGTGGCCTCGGGCGGAGAGACGCAGCCGAGTCGCAGGGGCGGGTACGTCCAGCCGGGGTCGTTCGGCGCCGGATGGACAAGCTCGACATGCGATGCCAGCACTAGCGGTGCGATGATACCCGCCGCTGCCACCGATGCGAGGAAGCCCACCGGCTTGCGCCACTGTCCGACGGGGTCGCGGCGCTCGGGGGTGGCGACAACCTCCTCGACGTCCTCGGCCAGCAAATCAACCACTGCTTGGTTACCGTTGCTGCGGAGGGCGACCAGCGAGACCCACACGATCTGGACGACGGCGAGGGCGCATGCACCGATCAGGGCGTCGACGAGGACGGGTCCTCCGGCGGCGGTCACCGCATCGACGAACGCGGAGCCTTGCCCGAGCCCGGCCGCCCCGACCCACCACCCGACGCGGCCGATGCCCGAAAGTCGTTCGTAGATGGCTCCGGTGAGCGCGAAGCACAGTCCGGCGGCGCAGATCGAAGTGAACGAGGCCGGGGTCTCGAGCGAAGTCGCGAGGGAGATGCATGCGATCCCGGCGAGGGGGACGAGTGTCGTGACGAGGGCGTAGAGCGTCAGACCGCCGAGGATGTCTCGCGCGGAAGAGAACGTCTCGCTAAGAGTTGCGTTCGAGAGGACGAGCGAAGTGGTCGAGCCGACCGCGAGCGTCAGGAATACCAGAGCGGCGCTGAGCACGCCCCGCTGCGCCTCGGAGCTGGGCTGTGAGTGCTTCACAAAGTCAGCCAGAGTCTATAGGAGCCTGGTCCGGTCAGAGAGTGTACCCTGCGAGCGAGATGCACCGCGAGCATCGTCGTCGCCACCAGAACGACTGCGGGAAGGTCCGCCGGCACGGACGGCGCGAGCGCGTAGGCCGAGACGGGCGCGAGGGCAAACAGGGTGGAAAAGAGTATCGGATGATCCATGCGTGTGTCTGCCGGACAAGACTGCGCAGGGCGGAGAGGAAAACAGCAGAAGCCCGGTGGAAACGCTTCTTGAAAAGGCCTCGCAGCGCATCTCGGCCGGACTCCCCACAGAGGTCTGCAGTTTGTCCAGCAAGTCTGTACACAGCTCGAAAAGTCTGCCCAGCACATGCCGCACCTCCGACCCCCTTCGCTCCGGCAACGATATAATGGGATCTCGATAAATCCAAGTCTCCTCCGCGCAAGCCGCGCTCTACATGACCAAGCACGTATCCCCCTTATCCTCAATCTCCCTCACAAACTGTCCCGCATCGCGCCCGGTGCCCTGGCCCTGCAGTTGCACAACGAGCACGCCGGCGTTGTGCTCGTCGAGCCGGGCGGTCAGGCGCTCGCGCTGCATCAGGGACGAGATCGCGGGCTTGATTTTGGCGACGTGCGAGGGAGAGTGGTTGCCTTTGCCGACGATGAGGCGGAGCTCGGGGAACCCGCGCGAGCGGCCGTCCTGCAGGGAGCGTGAGCGGGAGGGGCGTCAAGAAAACGGGTTCCGTCAGGAAAACGGGTTGCGGATTCGGGACCCGACTCGCACGCACCTTGATCGCGCGCTCTGTATATTCTATCGCTTCCTGTACGTAAAGACCGTGCAAGTCCACCGAGCCCGCCGGCTGGACCTTGTTGTTCTCTGCGCCAAGCGACAAAGGCCCAATCGCTGTCAGCTAGCGGTCGCGCGCGATCAGTCGCCCGTCCGCCCTCACCTTGGAAGATCCACTGCGCTGCCTCTGCGTTCAGCTGATCCCGCTTGCGCTGATGTTCCTTGCCCTGCATGGAGAGGTTGTGGGCTTCCTCGCCGTCGCCGCCGGCGTACGCCTGCTTCGACGCCGCGAACGCCTGACCCTGCGCGCGCGAGATAGGGCCCATTCAAATCCCGAGCTGCTTCAAACTCGCCACAGAGTACGCACCATGAGATCCCGCTCCTGGATCGCGCGGTTCCTCAGGTCGACGTAGTGCGCGTTCTGCGCGTTCGCCATGTCGGCATTCTGCACCTCGACGACCGCCGGATCGAGGCCGATCATGCGCAAGAGGGCGCGGTAGGAGGGTCGCAGGTAGGACGGCAAGAGGTGAAAGATGTGCAGGTTGGGGACGGGGTCGTTGCGTGCGAGGGCAGGTCGGAGATGGGAGGAGGGAGAAAGGGAAGAGGTGGTCGGGGATTTGTCCGGTGCCGCGCGGTACGACGGCGAGGTGGGATCGTAGAAGGAAGGAGGTGGGCGGAAAGGAGCGGCAAGTCGCAGGGACGATGTCGAAAACGAGCGAAAGTAGGAGGTTCCGGCAAAGGGCGGCGGTAGACGCGGAAAGACGCGCGGGTCGACGGGCACGGACAGGGTCGTATACGCCGCCGAGAATGTCGGAGCGAGTGACAGTGCAGAGGAGGAAGTAGAGGCAGAGAGCGTGAGCGGGGCTGTTGCTCCTCTTGGGCGTACTCGAGGGGCGAACTGCGGGGCTCTGGAGAAAGCCTCGACGGGCCAAAGTTCCACCGGGACCCTTCGCCTCGATCGAGGCTTCTTCGGAGAGAAAGCAAGGGAAGCGAGGTTGGAAGCTGTTCTGGCTTCCGTCGCAGCGAGGCGCGAGAAGAGGCCCCGGTCCGAGAGAGGAAGAGATTGCTAGAACTCACGGTGGCCGGGCCATCATGTGCACCGTATCCTCCTCCTCCTCCGCCGCCGCCATAGTGCCCGACTGGTGGAGCCGGTGGCCCGTGCGACCACGCGCCGCCTTGCTGTTGCCCAGAGTGCGCGGGCGGGTACGGCGAGGTGTGTTGAGCGTATCCTCCTCCCCCGTACCCTCCTCCCTGCTGCTGCTGCGGCTGCTGGTGGTACTGCTGCTGCTGTTGTTGCTGCTGCTGTTGCTGCTGCTTCTTCTGCTGGCTGCGTTTGTAGCGTTGGTATAGATTGAATGCCTTTTTGAGGTAATAGATGATCTGATTCGCGGTCGGCACTGCGTGCGGAAGAAGTCAGGCCGGGGAGAAGTCAGCGAACAAGCCAGGCCGGCAAGATCCATAGAGCTGGAACGCACTGTTCGTCCTCTCTGGTGCCTCTGCGCCCTGCTCAGACGCCGCTCAGCGCTGTCAGCGTGAGAATTTGCTGGATGTTCGCCGGTGAAGCGGTGCAGGCGGTCGCCAGCGATCGAGCGCCCAGGCTCGCTCGGCACGCCTCCCCTCGAGCATTACCGATTGATTACGAAATCCAAAATAGCAAATTGCGGGGGGCCAACCGCACCGCGAAGATTGGATTGCGTCGCTGCACACGCTCGTATTGCACCGCACTTCGGCTGCTCCTACGGCTGCGTGCGCACGCTCAGCGAGGCTCACATGGACGCTGCGAGTCCGCTGGCCCTGCTGGCCAACGCCTGCTGCAGCAGCCGCCCTGCACCACCGCCCGCACCCAGAGAAGGTCCTCGGTATTCGCAATCCTCGACGACAGCCAAGTCCGCCGCTACAGCCGACAACTCGGCACACTCCAGCCCGTCCACTGCCACAGCAACAAGCAGCTCGGTTCGACTGCCGCCCTGTGCCGCCATCGCTGCTGCACCGTCAGAGCCAGCGTACTCGCCGCGCCCATTGAGCGAAGCCAAACCCTCCCCCCGGGCCCGGCAGCGGTGCGAGCCACCCACGCCGCACACCTTTGCGCCGGCCCCTTACACGTATCCGTACCGCTCGCTATGTCTCGAGAGGAACGTCGGAAGCCGCGCCGAACCCGATCGGCCCGAAGGTTTCGTCGTCGAGCGGCGTCTTTCCGGGACGACGGCGGTCGACACTCCTGCGGACTTCTCAAAGCAGACCTCCCATCATGAGGGTCGATGTCAAGACGCACAAGCTACAGGGGCTCAGGCTGCGGCTGTCCCTCGACGGAATCCGAGTCCCGGCGGATCCGAGGCCGGTGCGTCCGCGGGGCTAGCGACCGGTCTCGTCGCGCCGAAGCGAGAAGATTCGGCTCCCATACCGAAACGCGAGGACTCGGCTGCCGGCCCGTCGCCGCAAGGCGAGTCGGAGGTGGAGCCGTGCGGTTCGAGACATCGGAGCGAGAGCGCTAAGCCGAAGAAAGAGTTGAAGGACTCAAGTGCGTGGCTATCTTGGACGTGATCTACATATCATGTTTGCGCTGACTCCTGTGTGGACCTGCAGAGCGAGCCGAACAGAATCGCGCGGCCCAGAGAGCGTTCCGCGAGCGCAAGGAGCAGAAACTGCGGTACGAGCTTTCGGAGATTCGATTCTATCATTAGGCTCTTACTGACAGTACTGCCGTACAGCTCTCTGCAAGAAATGGTCGCCTGCATACCCATGCTCGAGGAGCAACTCGCGTCCATGTCATCCCGCTGCGCCGCCCTCGAAGCCGACCGCGCCAGCCACCTCGCCGCGCAGCAATCCTTCGAGGCCGAACGTTCGTCCTGGACCTGCGAGCGTCGAGCCCTCCTCGGCGAGATCCGGGCGTTGCGGAAAGTCTTGAGCGTCGAGCGCGTGACGATCCCGCGCGGGCTCTCCGACTTCGACTCGGTGTCGTGCGTGGGCGCATCAGGCGGGCCGCCGTCGCCCCCGCCGAGCCTCAACGGCCAATCTCTGCCCTTCGTCGACGCAACGTCCACTGCCAGCTCGCGCGGACCGGCGGGCCGCCACGAGTCAGACCGAGGATCACCGGACGGAGGATCGGAGGGGTCCGCGCCCGTCCGTGTCAAGCGGGAACCGCCCGAGGATGGCGACGGGCCACTTAGGCCGCCTAAGTGTGTGAGGGTGACAAGTGGGAGGCCGGAGCTGGATCGTATGTAACCACTTTGCACCGATGACTCCGCTCGTGTGGTTTCTCGCTCCACGGCTTCGTCGTCCCGGCTCTTGGCATGTTTGAGGAGCTTGGAACAGATGCTGAGAGGGAAGGAAAATGCCCCAAAGCCGGCTCTGAGAGGGAAAAAGCCGGCCAAGATTGACACCGCGTGAAGGAGATTTGGGAAAAGACCGTCGATGCAAAGGAGGTGCACCGAGAACCCGGGAGCGATACTCAGGACAGACAGGATGACATTAAGGACACAAATGCGAGGGAGAGAGCGGAGTAAAAAGAATGTATAGAGGGAAGGAAAGGCCGCCGGGAGCTGGCGTTTTCGTCTAGGGGTTCGGAATGGCGCGGGTTTCCTCAGAAGTGCGGAGAATTCAAAATCAGTCCCATGAGGCAACCTACAGAAGCAAATAACTGTCAGCGTCATGGATCGAGCATGCCAATAGCGAACCGTAAGGTGCGCCATGGCCGTAATCAGTCTGCGAGGAGCACACCCTCCCGGATCTCGGTCTCGGAGTGCTCCGGACAGCTGGGACTTGGGCTTACCTGCGAGGGTACCGACGGCAGGCACCGTAATCACCCATCCGGCGAAAATCCAGGCGACAGCGCGCCAGTTGATCGAGCGGACGTCGCCGTTGCAGAGCGCGACCCCAACCGTAGAGCCGGTGATACACTGCAAGGACCGGTCAGCCATGCCATTCAGGTAGCCAGGGAAGCCGAGAGGACATACCATAGTCGTGGAGACGGGGATACCGTACTGGGAGGCGAGGACTGAGGGGGGAAGGGGCGGGGACGCGAGTTAGGACGAATTCGATGGTTATAGCGGCAAGACCTCTTCTTGACTCACTGACGGTGACAGCCGATCCGAGCTCCATCGAGAAGCCTCGCGACGGCGAGTGCAGCGTGATGCGGTTGCCCATGACACGCATGATGTTGCTGAGAGAGGCGGGAAAAAGTTCGCGTCAGCCGAGCTCCGTCGGCGCTTTCAGCTTGTTCCAGACTCACTAGCCGTAGGTGCAGAAACCGATGACGAGCATGATGGCGCCGACGACAAGCATCCAAACGTGGACGGGGGCCTTCTTGCCGGCAATCTCCTGCTGCGACCTGTTCGAGCGAGGAAGGTCAGGAACCGAGCTCTTCGGAGGGCAAATGACGAGGCGTATGATCTTACCAGACGTGGTAGATGACAGCCCAGGGTCCGATGGCGTTCGCGAGGTCGTTGGCACCGTGAGCGAAGGCTGAAGAGGGAAATGAGAAGGTCAGCCGATGAACTTCCAGGAGCGCGGGACTGCCGACTCAAGACTCACAGTTGACGCAAGCAGTGAGAACCTGGACGAAGGAGTAGCAAGCCTCGGTCTCGTTGGGGTACTGGCGAGCGCGCTGAAAAGAAAGAAAGTACACGTGGTCAGCGAGCCGGGTCGAGCATGTGAGCGGCACTGAACAGGGAACCCACCTCGTAGACACGCATCATGCGGGCATGGTCGGACGAGCCAGCCTCGCCGGCCTGGAGCTTGGCGAGGTCGACGCTGGTCGAGTAGGTGAGGGCCTTGTGGATGAAAGGACCGGCCTTGTAACGGAAGATGATGTAAAGGTTCTTCGGCTCCTGTGAGAGTGTGCCCGTCCATGCCAGAAATCAGCCGCTGGTGCGTCGTGCAGAAAGGAACAAAGGTCGGGAACGTACGATCCAGGCGCCGTCGATCGGGTGCGGGTCCTGGGCCTTGCGCTCGACCTCCTCCTCGAGGAGCGACTTCTGGTTGAGGCCCTCCTGCGGGGTCGGGTCCTCGTAGATCTTCTCCTCGCCAGAGCTGGCCTGCGATGCCTCGGCGTCACCGGGCTTCTCCGGGTGGGCAAGCTCGTCGTCGCGGTCGGCACGGAGGCGGTAGTCCGGAACGTTGGCGGCGCGGTCGGCGGCGTCAGCGGGGGGCTGGCGGTACCAGAGGGCCGGTCCGAGGAAGAAGTGGTAGAAGCGGAGGGCTGGCAGGGGTTTACGAGGGTCAACTTGGGCTTGCAGGAGAGGTGGTGCGATGGAAGATAGACTCACTGTAGTCCTTGCGAGCGACCTTGCAGTAGACGAAGGGAACCCAGAAGAGGACCGAGAGGAGGGCGACGACAGCGCCGGTGCCGACGACAGCAGCAGCGGTGGTGGCGTGCGAGAGCTTCTTGAGACCCAACGAAGGGGCACCCTGCCAAGAGCGGCAATTGTCAGAGGATCGCTTCGGCGAAGTAGAGACCAAGCGCGGGGTGGGCTTTGTGGAACAGCCGATGCGTACCTTGAAGATGATGGCCAGAGTCATAACGGCCGAGGTCAAGAAGAAGACGATCGGGCCGGTGGCGAGGGCGTACGGGAAGGGGTTGCGGCGGCGGAGGACACCGAACTTGACGGACAGGTAGATGACCGCTCCGAAGCCACCGGCGATGCAGGGCGCGATACCGAATCCGGCAAAGATGCTGTGGTGCAGGACGGGGCCGATCAGCAAGTCTGCACGATCGAGCAGGGTGAAGGACGGGCAAGCCGGGACACTCACGTAGCGATACCCTTGCCGCCGTTCCAGCCCCAGTTGACAGCGTCCGCGCCGCCAGTGGCGACACCGACACCCGCAACTGCAGAAACAATCGAGTACTGTCCGACGAAGAAGCGAGTCAGGACAGTGAGGAGGGGGGCAGGACGGGGCCGAATGCAGAGCAAGAAGAGAACTGACGGTGGTCGAGACGGGCCACGAGTACCGGGTGCAGACCATGAGCCAGGACGCAGAAGCGACGATGGCGCAGGTAAAGGCCAGAAGCTGAACGCCGGCGTTACCCTCGAACGCCGAGGCCGAAATGATCTGTGTCGCGAAGATGCGGTGAGCGGCCAGCGACTGGGATGCTGGTATTAGAGGAGATAACGTACACCGTGCTTGACGGTGTCGGCAGTGCGTGCACCGACGGAGACTGCGCCGACAAACTCCATGACGGAGGCAGCCAGCGCCGCCTGCCGCATCGTGAGCGACTTGGACGAGACGGACGTCGCGAAGGAGTTGGCAACGTCATTAGCCCCGATGTTGTAGGCTATGCACCATGCCGATAAAGAGGAGGGAAGGTGCAGCACATCGGTGAAAACCAAGGATCAGTTCCTCGAACAGAAATCTCGTGACGATGGGGAGCGGAAACAATCATGTAAATGACGCGACATACCATCGAGTAGGGCAAACATTGTGCCGATAGCCATAAGGTAGTCCCACTAAGGAGGCGTAGAGAAAATCAGCTCCGAAGTTCATCAGCCGAATCCGCCGGTGGCTGAGCTGCGCTGGCGCACCTGGTGGAAAGGCATGATGGCGGCGGACGACGGAGGCGTGGATCCGTAAAGTGGTCGATCCGGCGGAGGCGCTTGAGCAGACGAGGAAAGAGAGCAGGTCTGTAGCTTGCGAGTACTCGACGTCGAGGTGCGGCGAGTCCTCGCAGCGAACGTGCCGGACGCGGGAGCCGACGCATGATCGTGCGCATATTTGAAAGCTTCGGGTGAACGTGCCGGTGACAGCTTGCGCGTGGAGAGGGCATGTGCCGGCTGCAGCAGGAGCTCGAGGAAGATTTGACAGCGGAAGCGAGCGCCAAGCCTTTTCGCCTTGTCAAACGCGGATTTGGAACAGCAGCCCTTCGCGCGCCCCGTCCTCACGGCCGAGACATCCGCCGCATGAGCCCACGCGAGCGCCACTGCCGGCTCGAAGCTGCATGCGGCGCAAACACGGCGATCTACATGCATGTGCGGCAGCAGCAGTGCATCTGCAGCAGGCGCGGGTCGCACGACAGCTCGAAGCCAGTGCGGCCGCACGTGTGAGCGACAAAGCCCTCGTCGAGCCGTGCTTGAGGCGTCGATATGTAGCCAAAGAGGTCGTATGCGCCACGGAAGTGTCTTGCTCGCCTCGCACCGGCAGCAGGCTCGGGCAGGCCGGACATAGTGGCCGCGACTGAGTACAGCAACGAGGCCGCCAGTCTGGCCGATAAGTCGCTCATCTAAAGCCCAGCAGTCCTCCTAGCAGGTCGCGCAAGATCTGGCAGCTGCAGTCTAGATGTAGCGCTGCGACGGGTTTCCTGGAGCGAGCCTCTCTGATGTGTAGCCATGACCGCCAGACGTGAGCTGGGAGGCGCGTATGTAACGGACCACTGCTGCTTTCATCAGTTTGCGCGGCCAATCAGAACGAAGCACGCGAGCAAGCGATTGAAGAGTCTAGCATGTAAGCTAGCCAGCTGAAAAGCGCTTTCACTATCTGCTGCAATCCGCATGAGCCAGCCGGAGCGTCGCCTTGGGCGTCCACGTCCCGGTCGCTGGAAGAGGGAAAATTCTTTGTTGCAATTTGCCGCGCGAGGTGTGACAGGCGATCGAAGATACGCCACTTGCGCCCCGCCCAGCTCTAGCAGCTGTTCCCGCCCGGCCTGCATCTGTTAAAGTGAGAACTCGCGAAACGTTTGGGAGCCGTCAAAAGCGCGGAACGTGCGAGTCGCAGCTCAGCTTCCATCAGCGGCGACACGGCGGCGAAAATTTCGGAGCCAAGAGGAGACGCCAAGAGTTCGGTCAGTCTTCCTCCTGCGCTCGTCAGGCCGTCAGGGCTCCCTCCTCTTCGGATCTGGAATTCGAAAAGATGTTGGCGCGTTCACGTGCAGTCACTTCGAAGCCTCTGCAATTATGCTGCAGGGCACACGAGCAAGCGGGCGAACAGTTTTCAAATATTGGCCTGCAGCTGCCGGGGATTGCAGGGCGCGGCCGCTAGCTATTTGCCACCCATCATTCTCACTGCTGCCACCCGCCGTCGTCGTCGGTATTCGACCGCTCGGATGCGGCCCAGACGCCGAGTCATGCAGTACGAGTGACACAAGTTGGGGAGAGCAAGGCTAGCCCATGCGCGGTTCATTCGACAGCGTCGGTTCGCATCTCACCACTCTCTCAGGCTACCCACGATCGCAGAGAACGCACTTCACGCAACTGGCAATGAGAGGTCTCATTTCAGACGCGCCGTACCCCTAGGATCGCATCGTCGCCCGCTTGCGCTTCTTCGCGCTCGCCTCGATCATCGCCCGCACGTCCTTCTCGTCGGCCATGCTGCCGCTTCCGCCGAGACCGGTGCCGAGGACGTCCTTCTCGTAAAAGTCGGCGACCTTGTTGGCCTCGTGCTGGCGCTGCAGATACTTGAGGGCGGCGAGGTTGTAGCCGAGCGTGTTCTGCGATGCACGAAGCGGTTGATCAGCATCGGCGGCTTCATCACGAGGGAGCACCGATGACCGACCTTTTGCTTCTTCAGAGCATCCCGCAGATGACCCTTCAAGGCCACCATCGTCGGGCGGAGCGCGCGCGTGGCGACGATCTGGGAATGGTGCGTCCGGAGGAGGAAGAAGAGTACTCGCGAGGTGAGAGCGAGTTGCCAGCCCTGCAGGTTGGAGGGGCTGTCAGTCTCTTGATCGGACTGCGAGGCCCACTGCTCAGCACACACCTTGTGGGCCCATACATCGATGTGCTCAATGAGCTGCGTGACATTGCCGAACGGCAAGACCAGGAGCGCATCTTGCAGTTGCGCGGGCGGGATCGCGCGAACCACCTTGAGGACGTACTCCTCGGCCGAGCAGTTGTCGTACATGCCGAATACGGCGTTCCGACTCGGCGGCGGTACCCGCTTGGCCATCTCTTCCGTCGGCATTTGGCGCACCTCCTCCTGGTACGCGCGCAACGCTGCCCGGTCGACCTCGGACAGCTCGAGCGCCTCCATAATCCGCTCGCCTGCCATGAGCGTCTCGGTCGTCGATTTGGTGACCTCGGTCGACTCGGCCTGCGGGACCTCCTCCCCAGAAGGCAGGACGCGCAACTCGTCCCGGTCACCCCGCGGGTTCGAAGCATTCGCATACATCTCCTCGAGCTCGCGCTCCCGCTCTTCCTCGAGAAAGAGCTGCATGTGGCGTCGAGAGACCGGTCAGAGACTGAAGCGACTGTGCATGGCAAGACCCATCACGCACCGGCTCGTCGGTCTTCTCCCACACACGGATCGACTTGTCGTGGGAGCCGGTCACGACAAAGTTCGCCTTGTGACTGACGGCGAGCGCCCAGATCTCGCCCGAATGCCCCGAGAGCTTCTGGATGCATTCGAACTGTCGGAAAGCAGAGCTCGGTCAGATCCGGCTCTGAGCGGGCGGATCAGGCGGACATTCTGGCATACCTTGTCGCCGTCCCAGTATTTGACCATCTTGTCCTTGCCGACTGACCAGAATAGGTGACTGCCGCGCTCAAAGGCGACCTGCATGACGCTCTCATCGTGCGCAAAGAGGGAGCGGTGGCAATCGCCAAAGTCAAGGCCCCAGATCTTGACGTTCTTGTCGGCCGAGCACGTCACGATCAGCTTCGAGTCGGAGGAGATGTCGAGCGCGAGGACCGGAAGCTGCGGCGGGGCGAGGCGAAGGTCAACGGGACAGTCTGACAGGCCGGACGAAGGCAAACTCACCTTGTGGCCGTAGAGGGACAGGAAGAACTTAAGCGTGTCGGCGTAAAAGACCTTGACCGTCGAGTCGAGCAACGAGACCGCGAGCAGTCGCCCGTCCGGGCTGTACTTGACAGCGAGCACGTCGTCCGTCATCTTGAGCGTCTTGACGTGGGCGAGGGTGAGAACACGCGTCGGGGCACCGCCTTCGACCTCGGATGCAACCTCGCGGACCTCAAAGTCCCAGAACTTGACGTCCTTGTCCGCCGACCCGGTGACGAGACCGCGCTTGTCGGGCCGGACGTGCAAAGACCAGAGCGGGCCGGTATGTGCCGCAAAAGTCTCGAGCAGCGAGGACGACGACAGATCGTAGAGCAAGAGCTCGCCGGACTTGGTCCCGACCACAATCTGTATGTGCGGTTCACGGTCAGCGGGACGAGCCCAAAGGGAGAGACAGGGAATCGGTGCTCACATGGCGGTCTCCGGGCAAGAAAGAGCAGCAGATGGCGTAGCCGCAGTCCATCGTCCGAACACATCTCGTCGTCTTGACGTTCCAAAGCTTGAGCGTCCCGTGACTTGCGGAAGCGATCAGCTGGTCGTCGGACGAGACGGCCAGGCACCGGACGTCTGAGCGGTGACCCGGCAGGTCGAGCGAGAGCAGCTTGATCGTTTCGACGGCAGGTGCTTTTGAGGATGCGGGTGGGGGTAGGTTGTACACCTCGAGCGAGTTATTCGCGAGGGAAGCCATGACCTGCCAAAGAGCGCAGCACGTTAGCCCTGTATTTGATTGGATCGCAACCGGTTCGGCAGCGCGCACCTGCACTTCTCCCTTATTCTTGTGCGTCTCGGGTGCGAACGAGAAGCTCCGGATCTTGCCGCTCGTCCGGATCGTCGACCAGACGGCCAACCGATCCCTCCACTCAGTCTCTCCGTCCTCCGCTGCATCCTCTCCCTCCGGCGCGTCGTCCTCGTCCTCGCCCTCGACCGCCTTATCCTTGCCTTTGCCCTTACCCGCCTTTCCCTTCTCCTTCTTCTCGCGGTCTCGTCGCCTCCGGCGCGCAAGCTTCTTCCGCAGCTCCTCCTCGGTCCGCAGCCGGAAGACGTCGATCGCTCGCTCGCCGGAGTGGACGGCCAGAACGGGAAGGGTCGGGTGCAGGGTGATCTGGGTGATGTTGTGGGTGTGGTTCGGGTTCGGGAGGGAGAGCGCGGCGATCGGCGAGATGGCGCGTTTCATCCTCCTCTTGCCGCCGGCGCCACCTGCTGCCGACGAAGACTTGGCCGCGCTGGTCTCGTCGTCTGCGACGGCGGCAACTCCCGTCACGAGGACCTCGTTATCCACCTTCCAGCACTTGACTTCGCCTTCTCCGCCGCCCGAGACGAGGACGTTGCTCGCTGCGTCGTAGGCAAACGACCAGGCCTCGGAGCGGTGTCCGACGACCGTCTCGATGCAGTGCTGGGTCGTCAGATTCCACAGCTTGAGGAACGTGTCCTTGGAGGACGAGAGAAGATGGGAAGAGGGGGCAGGCGGGGCTTGGGTGGCGGCCGAGGAGGACGGCGCGGCTGCGGCCGACTCTTCAGGCCGAGGTGCGACGAACGCGAGCGCCGTGATCTGATCGCGGTGGCCGCGCAAGCGGAACAAGCCGACCTCGCCGACGACGTCCCAGACGATGATGTCGGTATCCCTGGACCCGGTCGCGAGCCTCGTCCCGTCGACGTCCCATGCGAGCGCCGAGACGCCCGTCTTGTGGCCGTTGAAGGTCACCGTCACGGCCTGGCTTTTGGAGTTCCAGATGCGGACGGATCCGTCGGCGTAACCGACGGCGAAGGATTCCCAGTCGACGGGAGAGCGGGCGATGCAAGTGACGAGAGCACGGAGGCCGGTCTCGTGCCACATGGCGACCTGCGGGGCGGATTGATGAGCTCAGTGCCTGCTTTGATTCGTGACCGCAGAGCTGTGCGCACCTGTTCGCCCTTCTTGACGTCCCAGACGAGAACATCCTCGAGCGCCGGGCAGTAAGCTTTGCGGCCGTCGTACACGGCCGGCCCCGACGTAATGACGCCGAATGCCTCAGTCGGCCCATGCCGAGAGTAGGTCTGGACCATAGTCCTAGCGCTAGTGCAGGCGGAAGCTGGCGGAAGCAGGAGCTTGCAAGTTCGGGTCGTCCAAGCGGAGCAGCGAGGCGGTGCACCTCGGCCAGATCGGCTCGCCCGGGGCCGCACGGTTTAGTAGCTGCCGGGGACAGCTTCAAAGGCCAGACAGCATCGGCCGCACGCGAGTCCAGTACTCTCGGGAGAACGCAAAAGATTCGAACGAAGACCGTCCCTTCCCGAAAAGATTCGCAGCCGAGAGAACACCGGCAGCCAGCTGCCGCGCAAGCAACAGCCGACTGCGACGGACGCTCGGACCGCTAACTACACAGCCAAGTGCGTCATCAAAAGAGAAGAGGGAGTTCACAAGGTAAGAACAGGTCGCGAGTTGCACACAGAGGCGTCGGAGGCGGGGAATCCCAAGTTCGCAAAGGTTTTGAGAGTTTACGAGCGGGCACCGGCGACGGCCTGCTGGGCAGCGGGCGAGATCTTCTTGCCGTCCTTGTTGAAGCGGACACGGACGGGCGGCGCACGGTTGCGACGGCCGTCACGCGAGCGAACGCGGACGACGTGGGCGTGGATCGCGCACGAGATGCAGTAGTGAATCTTGAGGTACAGCTTCGGGAGCACGTACTCTGCGGGTGGGGCGGACGTGTCAGTGACGGCGCAAGGAAAGCAGAAAGCGGGAAACAGACGAACCAGAGTACACCGACGCATCCGAAAGGTCACGGATCGCAGCCGACTCAACCATGTTGCGGACGGTGAAGCGGCGGACGGCCTTGTCCTGCGGGTGTGGTTGCAGCAGGTGAGCTTACGAAGCGCAGCAGGGCTTCTCCAGGAGAAAGGTCGACGAACCTTGGGGCACATGCGCGAGCAGTTCGAGCAGCGGATCGAGGCGACGTGGCCACGGCCCTTCTTGTTGCGGCCGCCGGCTCTTCTCTTCTTCGTCACTGCAGGTGAGAAGCGTGCTTGTCAGTGTCGTGCACATAGGCAAACGGGGTGGGGTGTGGATGGCCGGCCGGGACGCGACGAGGTCGGACGAGCTGCACGCAGAGGCGGGCCGCACAGCGAGCGCGTGCCGACTAGCAGCCGTGGGACAGCTCGAGAGCGGCCGCTACAGGAGCCATGCAGCCCAGCAATCGTAGGCGCATCGAAGCGAGTGCCCGCGACGCAGCGCTGGGCCCAAGTTGCCCGCGGCTGCTCCGGAGCCGGCCTCCTCAGCTCGCCCTCGAGGCACTGCGCCGAGCGTCCTCCCATCGCCAGCGAGCTGCGAGCGCGTGTGCACAGCTGTTCCTGCCTCGAGTACATCCCAATCGAGCCTCGCCGTGCTGATGCCGGCTGTCCCCGCGCGCGCTCGGGTCGTCGTGCTCGAGTCGGTGATCGGTGTTCCGCAACCTCGCGCGCTCGGGCGCAGCGGTCGTCGCGAGCGGGGTCGACGCAGGGAGCAGCTGGCGGTAGTGGGAACGTACTGGTGAGGAAGGGGTTGGCTTCGGCGTTGGGGGAACAGCGAGGCGAGGGAAATCAAGCCGGTCCGCCGCGAGCGCCGCCGCGACTTTGGGCCCAGCTGGGCGAGCGCGCGCGCGCCGCCGCGGCCGCCTGACGAGCTCAAGCTCGCTGACACGTGGCATTAACTTTTCCCGCCTTTCTCGCTACACCTCACGCTGAGACTGTCTGCAAGGAATCGAGTTTTATCCAGTTAAGAGTAGCTGGTGCATATTCGGAAGCGCCGAGATCCGGATTGACGACAGGGCAGACGACGGTGAAAGAGAAATCAAAAGTATCGAGTATGGAAGTGCACGGCGCTCTCCGAAGAACACGAGCTACCAATGTACGCAACAGGAAGAGTCCAATACGACTGGACAAGGCGCGAGCACGACAGAAGGGTGGCAATATGGAGTGGAAATGAAGCTGAACGCGAGGGCAGAAGAGGTGGCTTGCCCCCTGCCAAACGGACCGGCAGGGTAGTCTGACTTCAGGATTCGAGCTGGGGTCCCCATACAGGAGGCGACGAGAGCGGTCCGGTGACGAGCCGACGGATGCGAAACAAGGTGAGGGCAAGCGAGCCTGGCCGAGAACGGCTCCGTACTGTCTCTCGCCACAACTTCGCTTGCATGGTCCTTCCTCTCTCAAAGGAGCAGCTTACAGAGCCGACCCTTGCGCGTCCTCCGCCAGAAGGCATTCCCGGACCGCCGCAGAACCTTTTTCACTGAGAAAGAACAGGTCAGCCACTCGTGAACAGTGCGCGCCCTTAGCAGCGAAACGCTCCCAGTCCGCCTTAAGCCTTCGAAGCGACCCAGTTCATGCGACTTGAGCGCCAATCGCGCCTGCTCGGCGTAGGTCCGGTGGCGGAACCCGAGGAAGCCGTGCATGCGCGACTTGCCTGTGTTCTTGTTCCCACATGACGCGGAGTCCGGAGAGAGGGAGGAGGGCTCACGGAGCACTAGCTCTCCTCCTTGTACATCTCAGAACTACAGCTCATCAAGCGGAAGCCAGAAAGGAGCGGCACAAGCACACGACCGGACCGAAGAACCAGTGGCAGCACAGCTTTCACATTAACCTGGTCGTCTTCGTCCTTGTTCTGGAGCTTCGCTGTGCTCATCGGTCCAGAACGTCATTCCGAGAACTGCATAGACAATCTGGCGGTGGGAAACGCGCCCGCCGTTGTGAGACGGGCATGTTGCCGCGCTGTGCTCACTCCTCAGTCCAGACGGTGTCTCGAAGCTGAAGGCACCCACCCACCTCTGATCGGGGCCCAAGAAAAAGCAAGAGTTCAGGAAGACCGACCCGAATGTGCGAGCGAAAGTACATTCACAACGCGATCAACCCAACTCGGCTCGCGAGAGAAGGCCATCCCGCAGCACCTCCGTCGAGCTGAGGACTGCGTTCCTGCAAGACAAGATAGCGCCGGACACGCTCACGAGGACGCCGACGATTCGCGGTGCTGTCTCACATCAAAAGGAAATGGCATCATGCCGCGATGCATGCCCCGAACTAACAGAGTGGGCGCAGGAAAGAACGAGAAGGAGAGAAAGACCTCGGGAACGAGAAACAAAAAGTATCGATGCAGGTGACGTACGGAGCAGTCTGGCGCCCTTCGAAAGAAGAAGAGACGCAGACCAAGGTATGCTAAGAAGGGGGGTTACGAGTGCGAAAGGAAGACGACGCGCATAAGATAGAACGATGTGAGAGAGAGAGAAAGAGAGTGGAGAGAGGCAGATGAACCCAAGAGCAGAGAAGGGGTGATGTTCCCCCGGTACCTTACGACACGGCGTGGTTATGGGACACGCGAGACGAGCTGACGAGTAGGAGAGAAATGATGCGACAGGAAGAGGCCGGAAGAGAGACAAGGGGGACGAGACGGCGGAGACGCCGAGCGCGTGCTCATTAATGCTGAGCCGGAGTAGCGGCGGCGCCGCCCTGCTGCTGCTGCATGGCCTGCTGCTGCTGGACGTCTGCAAAAGCGAAAGAAAAAATCGAGTCAGCGATCCGGGGGGGGGGGGGGGGGGGGGGGGATGATAATTGGTCCGCGCACGAGGGACAGAGAACCACTTACAGGCTGCCCACTGCTGGCCGTACTGCGCCTGCCACGCAGCCATGGCTGCCGCCGCCGCCGCCGGATCTTGCGGCGCCGGAGCCGCACCGCCTGGTGCCTGCGCCGGCGCAAAGCTCTGCTGCGGCGCCGGGTACATGCCGTACCCTGGCCCGCCACCTCCGCCCATTCCGATCCCGGCGCCTCCACCGCCACCTCCGCCACCGCCTTCGCGCTCCTTGCCCCAGGACAGCTTGAGACCCCGGCCGTGGACCATCGCGCCATTCACGTTGACGATCGCGTTCGCCGCGTTCTCGTGCGTGTCCTGTCGAACAAGAGAAGTCAGTTATGGCGCTGACTCTCCGGGAAGAAGCGGAACGACTCACCATCCGGACGAACGCGAACCCGCGGTCGGCCTGCAGCCGGAGCTCGACGACATAGCCGTATTGTTGGAACAAGGGGATCAAGTCCGCTTGAGTGACGAACGGCACGAGGTTGCCGCAGTACACGGTGGTGGCGTGAGGGGGAGCCTGGCTGACAACGGCGTCGTACTGGCGCTCGGCAAGATCAGCTTTTGCTTTCCTCTCGCGCTGGTTCGAAAGAGGCTAGCTTACCGAGCCGACGCTTGCGCCGCTGCCGCCAGAAGGCATTCCGGGACCACCGCCAGGCCTAATTGACCGAGAAAGAACAGGTCAGCCACTTGCAAACGGTGCGAGCCGTTTAGGAGCGAAGCACTCACTGTCCTCCTTGGGTCTTTGAGGCGGCCCAGTTGACGCGGATCGCGCGCGATCCGAGCCATTCTCCGTTCATCGAAGCGATCGCCTGCTCTGCGTCGGTCTTGTCGCGGAACGCAAGAAAGCCGTACCCGCGCGACTTGCCCGTGTTCATGTCCCACATGACGCGGGCGTCGGAGAGGGAGCCGAACGCTCCGAACGCCTTCTGGAGGACGGCATCGTTCACTTCGGGCGAGAGGTCACCGCAGAAGAGGTGGTAGTGCTGCGAGAGGTCCTCCTTCTGGGTGTTGGTGTTCTGGTAGGCCCAGTTCACCCTGACCTCCATGTCAAAGATGCGGCGGCCGTTCAGGGTCTGGAGGGCGGTCTCGGCTGAGCGCATCTCGTGGTACTCTACGAAGCCGTAGTTGATGCCGCCATGCTGCATGGAGCGGTCGGGGATGATCTTGACGCCGAGGACGGGACCGGCGACGGCAAAGATCTCTTGGAGCATGTACTCGGTGACCCTGGGGCTGAGGTTGCCGATGTAGAGATGGGCGCGCTTGGGCGGTTCACCGTTCGGACCGACCATGGATCTGCACGGCGAGAAGAACGACGGGATCAGATCTATCGGCCGCTGCGAGTCGATCCCATCGAGAGCAGCTCGGGTTCGGGAAGGAGCGAGCGGGTGAGCGGATCGGGACTTACGGCTGGCCGTAGGCAGGCGGGACGGAAGCGGGGAAGGCGTCCATTGTGGCTCGGACGGGGCGAGGGAGCAAGCGGAACGGATGGAAGAATGCGGAACGGCAGCGACCGGGAGAACGGCGACGAGACGGCGACGGCGACAGCGCAGGACGGGACAGAGGGCACGGGCTGCTTCGGCTAGCTCTGGCGATAGAAACCGACTCTGTAAGCAGCAGCAGCAGCAGCGGCTGGGGCAGGTACAAGCTGCGCTCCTGCACGCGAAACTGGAGCGAAAAGGCGCCACGAGCTGCCGCGAGCCGAAGCGATCGACAGCCGCCCGAATCGGATATCGAATGGCGCCTACAAATAGCACAGCCTCTTATACCCCGAATTGCCCTCTACTTAGTATCTGGAGCTACTTGGCTAGTACGCCCCGTCTGCAGTTCCCAGACTATCCATCCCACCGCAGATCTCTCACCCTCACAGCCTCACGACCACCAGCATGGCCGCCGCGCATCCCGCTGTCGGAGGCAAGGGCCTGCCGCCCCCTGTCTCTGCGCCCGTCTACGCGCCCTCGTCGCCGGCCACCTCGACCTCCGGCTACCCGCTCCACTCCGACTCGGCCCCATACGCGCACCACGCCGGCCCTGCGTTCACCTCTGCGACCACCGCCGGGCCGCCGCCAGACTTGACTGTGCGGCTGCAGCTCAAGGCGAGGTACCTGCGCTTGCAGGCCAAGTATAACCGCGCGATCGAGGTTCGTCCCCACTTGCTCCTCGAAACGGATCATAGCGGGTTGATCACGCGCTGTGGGGACCATACAGGCACGCAAAGACTTGACGATCGAAGCCGAAGAGAAAGAGGCGACTCAGCAGCGTCTCCAGGACGAGGTCGAGTGCGTCCGGCGTTTCCTCCCGTCTCTCCTAGAAGCTCCCGGATCCTGACACTCCGAGACCCCCCCCCCCCCCCCCGGAACAGCTTGATATTGGATCAGATTCACGACTCGGACTATGCACACCTCCGGCCGAAACGGGACTCGCTCTTCTCGGACGACGAGAACGACTTGAGCGACGAAGACAACGAGGACGCATCGGGCGCCCGGGTCAAGGCGGAGGAAGAAGGGGCGACCGAGGGGCGATCGAGCGACGAGCGCAAGGGCAAGCGAAAGGCGGACGACCGAGACCTCAACGAGCTCGAACTCGAACGGCGGAAGGAGCTCGAGGCGCATTACGGCGTCGACGGGTCCCGCCGGAACGTGAGTCCCCCCCCCCCCTCCTCTTTTTCCCGCGGAGCCCTGGCTCGACCTTTCTACGCATTGTCCACTGGGAGAATCTAGGCGCGCGGGACTGACCAGACGGCACCACCCACCTCGCCTCGCAACCGCAGGTCTCGCGCGTGCCCACCCCGCCCCGACCCGTCCCGTCCGCTCCAGCCGCCGCTCCTGCCCCCGCTCCGACCGCCTCAGCCCATTCTTCATCTTCTTCCGCTCAACCCATACCTTCGACCGCATCCGCTCCGGCGACGTCAGGGGCAGCGACAGCGACGGAAACGCAGCCGCCTGCGCCTAAACGCCTCAAGCTGACCTTTGGCGGCGGCGGCGGTGGTGGCGGCGGAGGGAGCGGGAACGGGCCAGCATGAGTTTGGGTTTGTCGAGGTCCTGTGGTGGTCCCGGGCCAACGTCACGCCTCGTGAACTGCATGCCGTTTTTACAGATACCTCCGCGAGCCGTGCAGACGAGAGGAGAGGCCGCCTGAACAAGCTCTGCGCAGGCTCGACACAGATTCACAAGGGCACGAACAGGCGAAACGAGTGACAAGAACGATGCAGTGACAAAATGAGGGAGAGAAAGGGAGATCCTGCTCAAGAGATGCACAGCAACAAGGTGGTTTTCTAAACAGACGGGACATAAGAGGCGGTAGGGGCGAGAACGAGGGGCAGCGACGGCGGTCTGCCGGGCGGAGGTGATGCAAGAAAGGAGAGTCGCGCGGAAAGAAGCGATCAAGGGTCCCACGGGAGCGGGCCGTCAAAGAGCTTGTTGTCCAGCGGGCAGTACTCGAACAGCTCCTTCAGCTCGGGTGCTGTCGTCGATTTCGCATCGTCTTATCGTCAGCTCAAAAACAAGAGCCCGGGCGTCAAAGAGAGATGCCCTAGCTCAGACGCAACGCACCGGACGAATGGTACCCATGAAACCGCCTGAACGGGTTCCTCTTCTTCCGCTTCGCCAACAACTTGCCATGACACCCGTACCGATCCCTCTGGTACGGTTCCAACCCGTACCTCCGCTCGCCCTCATAGTCGCGACTCGTGTCCCCCTCGTTGTCGATCCCGACGTACCGGAACCGGTCACTGGGCCAGCGGATCGAGGCGCGGTGGACGGCGTCGTACCGTTGGGCTTTCATGCCGTAGCCGACAATCGTCAGGCGCTCGGGGTAGTGGCCCGTGAACCTAATGACGTCCAGTGGCGGATCAGTCTCCTGCTCCGAGCTGAGTCCGAGCGGCTTGAGCGTCTTACTCCTTGAATCGCGCAATCGAAAAGAGCACATTCTCCATCGAATCGAGCGCATAGTCCTGTACCGAATGCGCCAATCGCGACACAAATAAACTTCCCTTCCCTTCAGCGTCCAGCCCCCGAGACGGCACTCACCTCGGTCGTCACGCGCTCAAACTCGTCCTCCGGGTTCTTGGCCCTCCTTCTCCGCTCTTCCTCGCTCATGAACTGAGTGTACAGGTTACCGACTTTGGCGAGGCGGGCGTAGGACATGCCTTCGGTCGCGTCGGCGTGCGAGCGGGTTTGGCCGCTGCCAGGATGGGGGGAACGGAAAAAGTCAGGAAGGGCTGCATCTCGAGGATCGAGTGCGAAGTCTGTTTGGATAGACGGAGAACGTACCCTGAGAAGACGAGGAGGGCCTGCGGATCTCGCACCGCGATCTCAACTCTGCTCGCCCGACCACACCAGCCCCACAAACGCACATCATCAGCGCCTGATCCCGCTGCACGAGTCCTCGACGCCCTCACCCTTTGACGATGTGTTTGAGGTAGGTGCGGACCTGCCCGCCCTTTTGCATCGGCTCGAGAAGCCAGTCGCGGTCGCGCGCGGCGAGGGAGGCGTCGCAGCCGGACCAGATGGCGTGCCCCGGGACCTGGCAGAGGGTGCGGGCTCTGTGAGCGATGAAAATCTTGGATGGCGCGGGGAGAAGGAACGCACCATGACGAGGTGGCGGAGGGTCGAGGCCGGTTCGATTGTGGCGAGCATGGATTCCGGGATGGGAGAGCTCGCGGCGAACCTTCTCGGGTGGAGAACCTGCAGGCAATACGTCAGACGGTCAGCATCGCCATTCTGTAGCTCGTGTGTACCGGCTCGGACAAGGCGAGGCTGCGAGTCTTCCGTCAATAGGGCGAACGTACGGCGATTGCGGATCCTGCGCCGGACGCGAGGAAGCGGAGGTTCAGGCCGACGGAGACAAAGGCGAGAGCTGCGAGGAGCCAGACTGCGAGTCTCGTTGCGCGTGAGCGTGCCGTGAGCGGTCTCGAGCCGTAGCGAAAGCCTCCGTGTGCGTTCCCGTTCCGGTGGCCGTTCCCGATCAGGCCGTGGGTGGTCTTGCCACTGCTGCCGGGAGCGACATGGTCTGCGGCGGATGCGGCGGCGGATGCGAGCAGGCCCAGGAGCGACGGCGGCTTGTCCTGGAAGGTGGCCGGGTGCGGCAGCGACGGCGAGCGAGCGTTGTTCGGTGGAGACGCAACCGACGACGGAACGAACGACAGCGGCGCAAGCGCAGCCATAGCCCAGCGCAGGCACACACAGCGCGCAGTGGGACCAGCCCTGTAGCCTCGAGGACCCTCCTGTAGATATGAATAAGCGAGTGTGCGAGTGTAAAGGCGTGAACTTGAATCTGAATGAGCAGCCGAGGCGAGCCGCAGAGACTCGGAGAGACCAGCCTCGTCTTCGGGACAGTCTGCCGCCCGCTCCACAGCACAGGCAGGAGGGGCATAGTCTCCAGCCGGCTCTACGGCCCTCGTACGCCCTGCTGCAGCCGAGACCGGGCTTAGTCCGAGCCAGCGAGGCCGAGTGCAGCGATCATCCACTCCGCCTCCGCCTCGGCCCGCAGACCGCTCGCCAGCCCCGCACACCGCTACACAGCCCAGGACAGGCTACACGCACAACAAAGCCCCAAGCGATGGCTGAAGGAGGCAAACAGGCGCTGCTGGAGCGCCTCGCAGACGACGACGACGAGGGCGCAGCCGACCCGAGAGCAGCCGCAGCCGCAGCTCCACCTCGACCCACCGCAGCCGCACCTGCACCCACGCACAGCGCACTGAGCGGTCCTGGCGCAGCCACAGCGTACCCGCCCGAGCCCCTGCAGCAGCCGCAGGCGTCCACCTCGACCGCTGCAGCGACTACCACCAACGCCGCCTCGGTCGCATCGCCGCCGCCGCCTCGGTCGGGTCCCCACCACGCCTCGCGTTCACCGCTCCCGGCGCCCGTACACCTCCACCGCACCCGCTCCGGACTCGGAACCGTCGACGCCCATGTCTACGGCGTCATCTGCGTCGGATTCGACCACACCCTCGGCCCCAACATCGAGTTTGCGTTCCCGGACCACCTCGCGGCCGACCCCGACTTGAACAAGAACCTGCCCTTCCTCGCGCTCCCGGACGGCGCACATGCAGTCAGTCTCGCATTATTCCTCCGCTCCTCGGAAACGCCCAGCGCGAATTGACCCGACTTCGTCCCCGACGCCCCGCAGCGAGACGAGGACTATTCGTACTTTCACCTGCTCGTACCCGCCCTCGCGCCCGACCGCACCGTCTTCGGCATCTCGTGCAACCGCCAGATTTCGGCCGATCAGCTCCTCCGCAAGGGCAAAGAAGTCACGCGGAGCACAGTCCAGAAGGCCATCGTCATCCTCGCTTCCAAGGTAAGCCCGCCACTTTAGAGCTGAAAGGCCTGCCCTGGGCTCCCCTACTGACCCAGAAATGTCATTCTCAGCCCGTATTTGGCGCCCTCCGAGACAAGCTCGGCGTCGTCACCCGCTCCTTCTTTGCCCAGCGCGACTTTGACGACAAGTCGATCCTCGTCGACCTCTTCAACAGCTTCGAAGCCGCTGCCGCCGCTGCAGCTGCATCTTCCGCCGCCCGGGATCAGTTGAGCGCCGAGAGGCAGAGGAAGGATAAGGGCAAGGGCAAGGGCAAGGCGGTCGAGCTGCCGGGGGAAGGGGTCCTCGACCCGTCCGCCGCGGCAGAAGGGGCCGAGTCCGCTGCGTCCTCTCCCGCCGCACTGCGACGAGCGGTCAATGCCGACGGACGGCACTCTTCGCGAGAGGGGCCAGTCGCGGGGGACACGCTCGAGCGACCTGGGATGGGCGAGGAAGAGGGACGACCGCTCGACAGTCCGCCGCTCGAGGAGAAAGCCCGCGCGGCGGAGGAGAACGGGGAGATGTATATGGGTGTGTGGGCCTCTTATGGATCCATTCCGACCGGCAACGGCGTGCTGAGGCTGCTCCCTTGCGGTGGACAGGCACCTCGCTGCGGGAACTCGTGTACCGGTTCCGGTTCAAGACGCTCATGCTCCTCAAGCTCATCATGCTGCAACGGAGGGTGCGCTCGCACAAATTCTCTCTCTCTCCGTGTTCCCGGACGTGGCTAATCGGACTGCATTGCGCCCCCCGGAAACAGGTCATGTTCTACGCTGCGAACACACCGGTCGAGCAACTCTGTACTTTCCAGTACTCGCTCGTCACGCTCATCCCGGGTCAGCCCTTTCACTCTCGCTCCTGAGTATCGCCGTCTGACGCTGGACCTGGATGCCTCGACAGCGCTGTTGACCAACCTCGAGGACTCGGCTTCCCCCGCGCTGGACGAGCGGTCTCAGCGGCGAGAAAAGCCGTCGAGCTTGCGGACGAGCGACAAGTACAGCTTGATCCGGTACCTTGGACTGCCGCTGGACGTCTTTGGCAAGGTGCGCGCTCCGGATCGCGTTACTTCGGCTCCGGGTCGACTGACCTCTATGCTTTTCTCCAGGACTCGTTCTTTCAACCGTACCTGCCGTTGCAGCAGATCGACCTGCTTAAGACGCGGACATATCTCGTCGGGACGACCAACAGCATCTTCCAGCAGCAGCGAGAGTGCCATATCGACGTTCTCGTCAACGTGCGTCGCCGGCCCCATCGCATGCCCTGCCCCTGCCTTCCACTGACACGCCTGACTCGTCCTCCAGATCGACTCGGCGACGCTCGAGATCCTGAACCCGAAACTGACGGCGCTCGTCACGCTCACCGCCGCTGACCGCAAATGGATGGACGAGATCGTCACGACGGTCGACCAGTCCTGGAACGCCGCGGACCCTTCCCGACCGCTCGGACAGGGGTTCATCGGGAGCGATGACTTTATCCGCGCCAAGTTCGAAGAATACGTGTGCAGCTTGCTTGCGTGCGTCAAGTTTGGCGATTTCTTGAGCAAGGAACGCGGTGAACGGGTCGAGATGTTGCTCTCTGCTCCGGGTGAACCTCTTCCGCTGTCAAGTGTCTCTGGGGTCTAGAGTTGCGCTGACGGCGGGATCACGCAGAACTCGAATCGTACAACCCCGCTTCGTACAACGTCGCGTTCATCAAGGCGTTCAAGCACACGGCGGCGTACGAGTCGTGGGACCGCATGACGGACGAGGCCATCTTTGATCTGGTCGAGCCCAAGTGAGTCATGTGCCTACGCGCCAGAGCTGAAGCGGAACCTGACTGATTCCTTTGGATGTCAGGCATCCGATGGAAGGCAAGACCAACCCGCTCGAGGACGTCGGCATACGCCTCGTGCACGGGCTGCACGACTCGCTGCAGGACGTCACGCTGCCGAATCTCTCGCAGCTTCCGGGGAACCTGAACCTCCAGAACATCAACCTCGCGCCGCTGCCGATGAAGGCGCGCGAGCGCCTCTCGAAGGGCTGGGTCAGCGGGTGGGAAGCGATGGAACAGCTCCGCGACGACTGGAACAAGCGCGTCTCAACCGGTTCCCTCGGCGAGCAGGACGTGCCACCCGGTCGGGTCATCCTGCCCGAGGGCGCTCAGGTGGTCGAGGCTCCGCCGCCGATGGGGTCCCCGTCTGCCCCGGCGAGTCCGCAGGTCGGGCAGGCGTTCCTCGCCGGAGTCGACGTCGCCAAGTCGGGCGCTGCCTCGCTCGCGACCGGTATCGGCTCCTTTTTCGGATCACAGGCGCGGTCATCCAGCTTTTTCGGGAACGGCAGTGCGGGCGGCGGCGGCCACGGCACGACACGTGGTGCGGCTCTCGCCGTGCCGAGTGCGGACGTGAACCCTGCCGGGACGCTGTCGACATCGCCGGGCGGGACGACCTCTTTCCTGCGACCGCTCTCGACTGCTGCAGCGGCGACCGTGCAAGCCTCGCCGCCCTCTCGCTCGCCGTCTCCAGGACCCTCGGGTGATCGCGCGCGGGTACCGTCCCCGACCGCAGCCGCAGCAAAGCTGCCACCGCAGCAGCAGCAGCAGGCCGCTCAGCCGCGGCCGAACGCGCCCGCAGGGATCGGCGGCTTCTTCGGCGGCCTCCGGCGGACCCTCTCGCCCGGTCCGGCCGAAGCGGCCTCGGCACCTTCGACGCCCGGTACGGCGAGCACGGCCGGCGAGTCTGGGTTTGGAACGCCCCCGCCGCTGGCGAGCTTCTTGGGCGTCGGGGGATGGGGCGCGAGTGCGGCGACAAGCCGGAGGGTGACACCGGAACGGAAGGTCGATTCGCCCGCGGTAGGAGGGGCGGCGGGGGACGCAGGATCTGCAGCCGCCGCACCTCCGCCGGCACCTTTACGGGCCAGGGACATCATGGGCGACTTGAATGCCGGCGGCGAGAGCAGCGAAGACGAGGACCAGGAGGATCCGGTCGAGGCGGAGCGCGAACGGGAGCGGACGCGCCGGAAGCTCGAGGGGCTGTCTGTCTGAGCTCTCTGTAGTCGCGAGCTGCTTCGCGAGTTCGTAACTATACATTGAACCTCGAGGGGGCGTGCACTATAATTCCTGTCTTTTGAGTCGGATAGTTCTCGGCCGACAAGAGGTGTCGTCCCCCCCCGACCGCCTTTTCGCCCCGCCTGGCCTGCTGCGGGCTCTCGGCACGACCAGGAAGGGCAGCATACCATTCAAGAGCGTCTAGGGTCGTAGGGCAAGCGCAAGCTATATAGCGGATGTGCGGCATCGCTTTTATCGCTGCGCCCGTCTCGCCAGTCGATCATGCGCAGTGGGAACGCTATACGCAAGCTGTAAAGGACAGAGGTGCGTCTGAGCTCTACGAAGCCGTCCTCCCTGTGCTCATCCGGCGCCCCAGTCTTGCAGGTCCCGATGCTTCCGGCGAATGCACTCGGCAGGTCGACCATGACGACGGCTCAAAGCTCGAGCTGCGCTTCTACGGCTCTGTCCTGCACATGCGCGGAGATACCGTGACGCCGCAGCCGTTGATCGCGCCGTCCGGCGATGCCCTGCTATGGAATGGCGAGATCTTTGACGGACTCGAAGTGAGTCCTTCCCCTTCAATGGCTGGGGGTCCTTGCGCTGACTCTTTTCTCGAGCAGGTTGACGAGCATGAGAACGACGGTCTCAAGCTCCTCGAGCGGATCGAGCGCCTCGGTCCGGAGCGCTTCCTCGAGGCCATCGGCCCAGTCGAGGGCCCGTATGCCTTCGTCTACTTCCAAGCCAGCAGCAACC
Organism: Rhodotorula sphaerocarpa; assembly: GCA_024713535.1. Taxonomy (NCBI): domain Eukaryota; kingdom Fungi; phylum Basidiomycota; class Microbotryomycetes; order Sporidiobolales; family Sporidiobolaceae; genus Rhodotorula; species Rhodotorula sphaerocarpa. The sequence continues at coordinate 606,662 of JANIBP010000006.1, read as the reverse complement.
GCCTCTACTTTGGTCGGGATCCGCTCGGCAGGCGGTCTCTGCTATACCGGGCGCCGAATGCTTCCCAGCCGCTCGTGCTGGCTTCGAACGCACCGGCCGGGGACAGCGACTCGGACGGCTGGCAAGAGGTCTCTTGCGACGCCCTCCACTGCTACGATCTGAACCAGTGGCCGTCTTCAGTACGTTGAACAATCTTTATCGACGCTTGCTGCTGTCTGACGATCGCTGTTGACAGGAGATGCGCTCTTTCCCGCGACGACATCCATCGGTCGCTGGCCCGGCAGACCCCCTCGTGCGCATGCTTGTCGCGGTCGGAATGCGTTCAGAGCTTGACATGCCCCTTCCCGTCAGGTCTTTCCCTTTGACCGCCTCAACGCTCGATTACCTTCCATCGGCGACCCTGTGGCCATGACCCGCAAGCTCCCGCCCGATCCCGTCGCAGGGCCAGCCCTGCTTAACGCGGTCGAAGCATTTCTCGCAGAGCTGGAGCGAGCAATACGCTCGCGCGTGGCGACCGTACCGCGAGTCCCAGCACCTCCCGCCGCGCGCATCGCTGTTCTCTTCTCCGGCGGAGTCGACTGCACCGTCGTCGCCGCCATCCTCGACCGGGTCCTGCCGCCGGAGGAAGCGATCGATTTGATCACGGTCGCGTTCGAAAACCCGCGGAGCCTCAATGCCCGAGAGTTTGCGCAGCAGCATCCGCCGAAACCGTCGCGGCGCGGGATCCGCGGTCCACGTCGCCAGCAACCGACCCCTGCCCCCGGCGCCGACACAGAACCTGACGTCACGCCGGAAACCGAGCAGAGCGCTCCCGTCTTGGGCCCGTACGATGTGCCGGACCGATTGACGGCCCGATCCGCCTGGCGAGAGTTGGTCGCTCGAAGCCCGGCCCGCCGCTGGAACCTCGTCGAAGTCGACGTCCCGTACCAGGAGATGCTGGATCATCGCCAGCGGGTCATCGATCTCATGAAGCCGCAGAACACCGTCATGGACCTCAGTATCGCGCTCGCGTTCTATTTCGCTGCGCGAGGACGCGGCCATCTGGGAGGCGACGAGCAGGCCGTCACGACCGAGCCGTACGTGTCTTGCGCTCGGGTCCTGCTTAGCGGACTCGGAGCCGACGAGCTCCTTGGAGGCTACGCGCGGCACCGCCGAGCATTCCATCAGGCGCCTGAACAGCGTTCGCATGCGGACTCAACTGGCGCCGCCCCTCGAGATCCAGATCCGGGTCCGAGTCCTACCGAGAACTGGCAGGCGCTCATCGCCGAGCTACAGATGGACCTCGACCGCCTGTCGACGCGGAACCTCGGCCGTGACGACCGGATCATCTCGATCCACGGCAAGGAGGCCCGCTACCCTTTCCTCGCGGGACACGTCGTCGACTTTCTTGCCCGCTTGCCTGTCTGGCACAAGGCCGACATGCGATTCGTCGAGGGCGTCGGGGACAAGATGCTCTTGCGCATGCTGGCGCGCGAGCTCGGCTTACTTGAGGCGGCTGTCCGGAAAAAGCGGGCGATCCACTTTGGGGCGCGGACGGCCAAGATGGATTTCGGAGACGGCAGGGCCAAGGGGACAGACTCGCTGTAGCCGTGAAGGAAAACCCACTTCGATAGATCGGAGCGCGATGTATGGCAAAAAGAGAGAAGAATGGCATAAGTGCTTGTCGTTTCCGGTGCGTGAGTGGTTACATGAAACTACTTCGAGGCGATCACTTCTCAGGCTCCTCCTCCTGGACGGCATCGGGCCGTACAAAGATGCGTCCTGCGAGGGGGCTGCCTATTCTTGGTGCGTGCTGCAGGCTCTTCCGCCGCGCGCGCTCGATCGACGCTGCGATGCCCGCCCTTAGAGCCGAGTCCTTCGAGTGGCCGGTCGAGTCTGCCGTCGACGCCGCCTCGCGCTCGGCCCGTCCGTTGTTGATCGTCGCGAATGCTCGCGGCTCCATCGACTTGCGCCGCTTGACGCCGTCGTGTCCGCCTTTCACCGCCTTGCCCGACTGACCCAGCGCCGCCTGGGCGGTCACCGCCACCGTCGTCATGTTCTCCTTGCCGCCACCCGCCTGGACTGCACTGCCCGCTTCGTCGATCTTGTACTGCGCCTCGTCGACCCGGCTGTGAGTTTCGGCGCACCTCACGACCCAGGCGATTCCAACGAGATGAGGCTTTCTTCGAGCGGGCGCTTGGCGAACAAAGCCGAGAGTTGTCGAGCGGCCAGACTTGTAGATGATGTGGGTCGTTAGCGACGACGGCCGCATGGTGACCTGTTGACAAGCCAGTCAGGACCCTCTTACAGGCAGTGCGTGAGGACAAGGGACGCCTTGGGTCTCACCCGCGCGCCCAGATCCTTTAACATGTCGACAAAGATCATGCCTGAGTCGTCGCCATCCGCAGTCCGCACGTCGACAAAAGCGGACACGCCCTGCAGGCAAGTCTTGCCCCGCGCAGCTCGTCGGACCAGCGGCCTTCCGGCCCCGTTCAGCTCCGAGGACAAAGATGGTGCGGCCGTAGTCGATCCTGTCGACGTGCTCCGCTTCGGACCCTGGAGAGGAGCGGCGAGACTTCGGCGACGAGCTGCGGTCGAGGCCGCAGGTCCGGTTGGCAGAGGCGGAGCCCTGTGTTGCTCCAGGGCGCTGGCGGACGGGGCCAGCGACGATCGTTTACGGGCGAGAGAAGCGCGCCGGGCGGTGTGAGAGGCGATCGGTTGAGGGTCAGTCGCCAGCGGTCTGAGCGACGACGTCGACGACGAATGTTGGGTGTTGTCGGAGACAACTCCGACGGCGCTCGCTCGTCTTGCGGGCGCTGCACCTGGCAATGTCGTAGGTTGTGCGCCGAGTTTAGGCACTTGCAAGCGGTTCAGCATCGCCTGCAAGTTGGCGAGGCGCCGCGCCGTCTCCTCCGCGCCGTGAGCGGCCGCCGAAGCCGAGGCGGCAGAGCCCGCAACGGCGTCCGATGCTGCGGACGATGGCGGTACGGATTGCGAGTCGCTCATCGTGGCATTCCCTGTGTGCGGCTGGCCACAAGATGCAGTGTAAGCAGAGGAAGCAAGTGTGCGGTTCCGGCAGAAGTTCGATGAACGATGACGGACAACCTTGCACGGTCCCCCAAATGCTCTGTCCAGCGCTGCAGCCGGCTAGGACGTCTTAGTCAATAGAGACGTTTCTCCCTTATAATCCACGAGCCTGACAAGGAGTCCAGCGAATTTTTGGAAATCGTCATCTCGTGCCGCTCAACATGCGGCACGTGACCTCGCAGACAACTGGACCAAAAGTCCATGCAGACTTGCCTTGCAGCTCTCAGCGTCCCAGCCAGACTCTACCGACGACCAAACAAGCCGAAGCCCCAGCCGCGCTTCGTGGGCGTCGCCTCCTGCTCCTGCTGCGGAGCCTCTGCCGCAGGTGTCTCCTCGACCGTCACAGCAGGCGCCGCCACGCTGGCAGGCGCAGCTGCGCTCGCTGTCGGCGGCACCGCAGTCGGGATTCGCAGCCCCGCCTTCTCGGCGATGGCGTCCATGTCGAACGCAGTGACATAGTTGTACGCGACGTCGAAGAACGGCACTTTCTGCTTCGCAGAAGCGGAGGTCGCGGCAGGCGGTGCGGCGTCTCCCGATAGCGACAGGCGAGAAAAGTCGAGCTGCTCCTCGGAGGTGCCGACGCGACCGCCCGTCTCGGCGAACCAATCCTGCGAGATCGCGCGGTGATCGCTGTCAAGCTCCGCGTCGAGCGAGTCGAAAGACGCCGAGTCGAGCGGCAGCCGGTCCGCGATGTAGTCGTGATCCGAATCGGACTCGGCGGCGGAGGTCGGCAAATCGAACGACTCGCTGAAAGCAGCCGCGCTCGAGCGGGCCTGGCGGGCGTACAGCTTGGCGCGCGCGTTCAGAGTCAACGACGACGCAAACTGCGATGCGAGCGCATAGCCCCGCGAGAGGTATTGGCAGCTGAGAACAGGGTTTCGTGCGTCAGAGAGGGACTGCAATTGAAAGAAAGGTCGAGCGTACCGAACAGCGCGGACGTAGGCGATCCGTGCCTCGACCAAGCCTGCCAGCTCGTCGTCCACCTCGACCACTTCCATGTCCCGCATGGCTTCAAAGCTGAGCAGGATCGTATCAAACACCTTGACGAGTCCCGGGTACACCTTGGCGCGCAACCGCTTGATCTTGCCCTCGGCGACGGCCGGATCGCGCTTCTCGGTCTGGGCGACGTACGCCTCCTCGGCGTGCCGGATCTTGCTCTCGCGGCCGGCCAGGCGAGCCTTGGTCGAGGTTACGAGCAGAAGATCGCGCTTTGCCCGGACGGCGAGCAGATGATACTGGACGTAGGCGTAGAAAGTGGTGAGAGCGCGCGACGACGCTTCGAAGCGAGCCGTGTTGCCCTTGCTCATGGCGATCTGGAGGCGGAGAAATCAGTTCCGAGACTGAGAGATTTCCTTTGAGCCAGAGACCGGCGTACCTTGTTGTCCTCGACGAGCTGCGCCGCCGTCGCTTCCGCCTCGCCCAGGACGAGCAAGGCCTTGTCAAAGGTGCCCATCCTGCGCGAACCCAGGATCTCCTTCTTGTCCGACGCCGGCTTCTTGCCCTCGGCCGTCGAGTTTGCCCTTTCAGACGTGGCCTGATCCGCCCGCAGCCCGGCCAGAGCGTCTTGCACCTTCGCCGCGGCGCTGACGAGTTCGGCGTTCCGGATCGGGATCGCTTCGCCCCTCCAGCGAATGTCGACCGACTCCTTCTTACTCTGCTGACCCTGCTCGTCGAGTCGCGAGCGCAGCGCGTCCCAGGTCGGCACGAGACGGGGGAGGACCTCGGCGGCGACCTCCTGTGCGATCGAGGCGACGCCGGTCGAGGTGTCTTTGCCGAGGCGGTACGCGCAGAAGCGAAGCATCGGCTCAATCTCGTCCAGCGCTTCGTTTGCGAGGGCTTCTTCGGTGGCAGAGCCGGCCGTCGTGGCGAGTTTGGCGAGGAGCTCATGCGCCGCACTCAAGGAGGCGAGCCCCTCCTCGGACTTGCCTCGCTCGAATCCAGAGGTTCCGCTCATCGTGAGAGCGTACGCATGAACCTGAGTCAACTGAGACGGGCTCAGGTGCGGCGCGACCGAGTCGGCTTCGGTGATGGCGAGCAAATCAGCGGCACGACCCGCGGCCTTGGTGAACCGCTTCGCGTAGTGGTGCTTCGACTTGGCGCTGGCCTCGCCAGAGTGACTGTTCTTCAGCGACTGAGCCTGAGCCCAGCTGCGCTCCGCGTCGAAAAGGAGGATCTGCAGCGACCTGTTGCGGTTCCTCAAGGTGAGCGGGACAGAGGCCGGACACAAAGGGCAAAGAAGGGACGCACTTGCTGCCCGACACCTTGTCCGCGGTCAGGTCCTTCTGCTCGTACTTGCGCGACTTGCCCGCCTTTTGCGAGAGGTTTGCCGCCTTCCGGAGGTGGTGCACCTTGGCGACGCAATGCGATCTGCCCGCTCGAGCGTCAGCGCTCATCTCGAGGCGTGGGCGCGATCTCTGCATACTTGTAGCGAGCATAGTCCTGGTGCCTCAATCCGTACGTGGCGCGGGCGTTCGAGACGAGTTGCAGCACTGGAGCGAGGTCGGGAAGAGGTGGACGACCGTCAGCGAGCAGAGCCGTGGGCGTGGGCATAGACAGCTTACGGGGAAAGTCATAGTCCGCTCCAGTCTGCGCCATGACTTGCGCTTCCGGGTGCGGGGAGATAGGCGGGTAGAGAAGGCCCGGAGAATCTTGCCCGCACGAGACCTTTCCCTCTAGAGTCCACGTAAAGCTTCCGCTCTTCCTCTTGCGCCAGGCCAGACGCTCGAGATGATGATGGCACAACAAAAGAACTGCATTTCCTAGTAGGCCGACTTCCCTAACTCGAGGGGAGGCTAATAGCTGCACGTTATGCGCCGAAGCGTAACGCAGGCGGCGACTGCATGAACTGGACGGCTGAGTGGGGACAATCGGATGAGAATATATATAAGGGGAGGGGAGAAGGTAAGAATGGTAGAGTGGTGATGAGCGGAAGCGGGTGGAATCGAGAGGAGCGCCAGGCGGGGGCCAGGACGGGGACCGAACGGGCGGCTCAGAACGCCTCGATCTCGGGTTCGCGGTCGTCCATCCAGGTGTCCTCCGTCGCAAGCGGAATCGTCATGCCTGAGGCACCGAGTCCGTCGAGGTCGTCGAGGCCACAGAGAGCACCCGACGCGAGGAGGCCACGGGTCGGCGTCCTCGGAACGGCGACGGTCGAACCGTTTTGAGGTGGGGTGAGACCGCCCACGACGGCGGCGGCGAAGAGCGGGTACTCGTCGGCTAGCGCGGGCGAAGTGGGTTCGCCAGGGGCGTTTGAAGTCGGGACGGTCCGGCTGCAGAGAGGGTCATCACCGAACGAGTTCGAAGCGGACGTGGACGGCGCGGTCGACAGCGAGTCGGCGGCCGAGGCGGGCGTCCACAGGTCGTCGATAGGCGATCCGGCGTCGAATTCCGGGCTGACGGCGTCCGCGTCGTTGAACGACACCTCGAAACCGAACTTGAGCCTCTCCTGGGCGTCCGGGTCGCCGCCCTTCCCGGGCCGGCTGACGGACTCGTCGTCCCCGTCGACGTTGCAGACGGGGCTGCCGATGAACAGCTGGGCTTCAGCTCCGTCGCGCGCAGTCGGTTTGAACGCCTTGCCGGGGTCGACCTTTTCCTGC